>OX359278.1:40293187-40893187 GCA_947179155.2 Hedera helix
TCTACAATACAGTGAAGACTACTATAATAACTATCTCGGACCGCTACTTCATTCTCCTTTCCTCCCCCTAGTCCCGGCTACGCTCTCATTTCCTGAACAATTGAACAAAAAAATAAAGGATGAGCTAAAATAGCCCAGTAAGAAATATCAGGACTAAGATAATAAAAAATAAATTATTCTTAATCTTCAACAGTTGAGTTCTAAATCGAATATAATAGACAACAAGTTTTAAATCAACAGTTGCAGTTGAGTTGTTAATAGAGTAATATAAACAGCAAGATTTAAATCAAAAATAGCAGTTAAATTCTTAAATAAAGTTCAACTGCAGTGAAACAACCACCACTGAGATAATCAAGTAAATCATGATGTCTACTAGCGTCTTTTTTTAAGAAAATCATCATCAACTTTTATCATCTGAAACACCACTGGTCATTATCATGCCAAAAAACAGTTCTTTTTTACCCTCGACCAAATATAACATTCATCAAGTGTCCTTGTCATCCAACCAAAGACACCCAACAATTATATTACCTTTAACTTATCATCTGTGTCCCAGGTCACAGATATTCAGAACAACCTGATACTTAATGATTGAAATAACAACAGAGATATAAATAATGAACAAAAGAAACAGGATAAACAATAATATTAGGAGTTAACAAATTTTATTTTGTCCAAATTCAAATAATGTCCAAATTGTCAACATGATTTATAAAAAAAGGTGTTCGTGTCCAAGAGTAATGTCCAAAATCCAAAGAGAATAAGTTCAACAATAAGGTTTACGATACAATGAATTAGTCCAAACTATTCACAGTTCAAATAAATGTCCACAGTTCAATGTCCATAAGTTCACAATTCAAATACGAGGATGCAATACAACAAGAATCGAAAACCGAACCGAATTACCGGTTTCGGTACCGGTTCGGTACAAATTCGGTTCGGTTTTTACCGATTAGCAATATATATAATAATATATATAATTATTATTAATTATATAATAATTAATATAAATTTATTATTATATTATGTAATTCGGTTATTTCGGTATACCGAATCGAACCGAAATTCAAAAATGCCCATACCGCTACAGGTACTGAAAAATATAAAAAATCGAAAAAATCGAAACCGAAAAAATCGGTACCGAAAAAAACCGGTATCGAAAAAATCGATACCGATCGGTTCGGTAAAAAACCGAAAAAATCAAAAATTTTGAACACCCCTACTCGTACCTTTTCAGATCTTCAACGCTTAAGATAGTTTTAATGCACTCAAAAAGACACTTATACTAAGAAATATCTAGAGAGTGGAAAGAAGATTGAGTGAGAAATATATGAAACTCCTTATGCAAAGCCCCCTATTTATAGCCAGAGTCTAATCAACTTTTCCACACACACGTTACACATTTTAATCTGAATCATTCATCAATTAACACACGTTTCACACTTTAATCTGCACTGTTCGTTGACTAACACACGTTTTACGCCTATATGTGTTACACATTTACGCGCGTTACACATTTACGTGTGTTACATACTTACACGTGTTACACACTTATGCGTGTTACACACTTACACGCGTTACACATTTTTATATTATTTTATTAATTTAATATCCCAATTATTAAACATACAGTAATTTTCAAATAATAAATTTGTCTAACTATTTAATATCCGTGACTACTACTGTAGCAATTATTAGCCTAATAATGCAAAATGCTGTGTGTTATGACAATTATTGATTCAATAATATGGAACACTGTGCAATTAATAATGTAAAATATCGTGTAATGACAATTATTGATTCAATAATGTAAAATGATGTGTAATGACAATTATTGATGAAATACTGTGCAATAGACACTTTATCAGTTCAATAATTTAAACATTATGTAATATTATGTGCTGTTATGCAATACCATGTGCTACAGTAAAATACCATATGTTACCATACTTTTATCATTGGGTATTTTAACAGTTAAAAGTGATAATACCGTTGATTATTTTTATTTAGAAAGGTTATTGTTGTTGTTTTTTATATCCAACAATATTTCTTTGTGGGGTCCACCGTAACTAAATATTTCGGTGTTGTTGTACGAATATTCTCCGACAGAACGAATATTTCTCAACCAATCGAATATTATCCGACATAATTTTTTTACACATAACATCTTTTACTTTAATTTTGTATTAATTTAACACCTTACTGTTAAGCATAAAATTATAAATAAATAAATAAATTTATTTATTAAAATTCGATGTCTTATAATATACCCCTAGTGATGACATGACAGCGTCTCAAGAGTTTGAACCACTTCTCACATGTAAAAGTACTTTGTTTTACTCGAGGATGAGGTAACTCAAGTCACTAACTTATTTTTAATAAATGGCATACCATGCTTTCAGCATTGTACTTTTTTTAGGGACCACTGGACAAGTGTCACTTAAGAGTAGCTTCGGTCTCAATTTAACACGCCGATACAAGCCTCTAATCCTTTTGGGTCAATCATATTCGAGAAGATGATATGAAATGGATTTCAAGGTATATCCTTACATTTCATTTTTATTCTAAAATTTTTAATGATGATTAGTTTAAGAACATGTCTAGTTAATATTTTTATCCCATATTATTAATGTGGAATATGCCCTTCATATGATAAAATCGCGATTAAGTTTATGATTTAGTATATTTAGTCATATTTTTTAGGAACAAGTTTACATACATAATATTCAAATACAAAATCAAATATTACATTCGTCTTAACCATTAGAAAGTTGGGCATGACATATATTTAAATGTCATGCCTCACTTTTTAATAGTTAAAATGAATGTATTGTTTAAATGTTGTGCACTTATATTTATTCCATTTTTTTAGTGAATATGTGATTGGCTAAGATGAAAAAAATAATAGATTAACTATTTAAGTGGGCAAGTTTATGACCTTTTGAGTGTGTCAAGGCAGAGGAAGTGATATCTTTTTCTTCACTTACCGCAAGAATTATGAGTTGAGGAGCGAAGACGACACGTAGAGTCTAACCTCCCGTTTGTAAATTTTATTTTGAGGAAAGAAAAGAGACAATAAAAAGATTTATTTTTTTTCAAAAAAAATTAAAAAGAAAAACTTCTCATTTCCTTCTCCTCTTTTGTTCTGTCTAAAACAAAAATTACAAACACAAAAAGTCATATAAAAGAGAGTCTTTCAGAAGTTTGGATGGAAGGACCATTTTCTTTGTCTTGCCGCCTTAATTAGTACAGATATTGGACTCGTCTTTCGACTTCATCTTCAAAGCGAAACACTTTAGAGCTATCAATCAAAGGATTAATGTGACTTAAAAAAATATTATTAAACGGTGACTAGTGTAGATAAAAAATAGTGTCTTGCTTATTCAAATTAATCTATTTGATCTATATTTATATTATTAAAAGAGGGGAGAAAATAACGTTTTATGGGAATTGTATCATAAATCTCTTTTTTCTTTTGCTCCTATAAATTTAATTTTATTATAATTTTGTCCTTCTTAATCTTTTAAAATTTTAATTTTATCCCTATTTTTCTTTTTATAAAATGATAGAATATCTTTTACGATAATTACACACGTAACGCTTATAATTTTAAAAAAAATATTATAATTTTTTATACTTTTACTTTATCTCTTATTTTAAATTATCTTCTCATTAATTAACTTATAATTTTTTACTTAAGGAAGACTTAGAGGGGTGTATTCAATTAAGACTTTTAAATATTTTTTTTAAGTGACAGACTTTTGTAGAATTTGTGAATTTTGACGACTTTTAAAGACTTTTTAATAATAACTTTTGATAACTTTTAAAGGTTTCATAAAATAAGTGACAAACTTTTATAGACTTTTTACCAAAACTTTGATAAATTTTTATATACTTGTAATATATCTTGCAGTTTATATTAATTGTTAATTAGCTCATATGTACAGTGTACAACCTCTATTCTTGTTAATTATTCTAAACAAATTGTTATAATTTTTATTTTTTTTTGTAATTTGAGTAGAATTTTAACAACATTGACTTTGCCAAGATTGGATCCCAAGACCAATATATGTATACCTATATTTAAATTTTATATATACTTAAATATATGTAAATAAATCCAAGTACATTTTCAGTTATAAGAGTGTCAAATATTAGATGTTATACATCTTTATATTTTTATTTGTTTTCTTGATTTTATTTAAAAAATAAAGTATTTTTAAACTATAATATTTGAATTATGAACGGTTAATTTAGTGTATCAATAACGACGTTAATTTAGTTATGTTTACTACAGTTAATTTATTCGTTATTTTAATTATCGTTAATCAAAATAAATATTATTCTTGTTACACCAAAGAGAAAAAAGGACACATCTGATGAATACTTCAAATAAATTATAATATCGTTAGTTAGTATTATTGTGGTTAATTGTTAACTGCGTAATTCTTGACATGATTCATTGTTATATAAGCATTTAGTTTAGTGATTTATGATAAATTGATACATTTTGATTGATTATGTAAAAACTCTAGATAATATTTTAATATTATCACTCATAAACAACATTTGTAAAATATCTTAAACGTCCCATAAAAAGGATTGAACAATAAACTAACAGATAATTCATTTGCATTAAGTATAAAATTTATAGATACACTATATGTTTATTTTCTATTCAACACAATTCGGGTAGATTTTGAGTCAATTACATGTTTCAAATATATATTTTAGTAAGTTATGATAAATTGATAAATTTTGATTAATTATGTAGAAATTCTAAATATGATTATGATTTGACCACCTAGAAAAACTTATGAAATGTGTTACTCGTCCAATAAAAAAGATTAAACAATAAACGAAACAACTCAATATAAAAAATTTAGATTAATTATATGACAATTTTAAAAACACAACCGAATATATGACTTCTGTCCTATCTTGATATTAATTCAGTCCAATTAGTGGTCTGTAATCAAAGATTTTTTTTTGTTGTCACAATAAATAATTTCATAAAAAAATACGAAAGGTAAAGAGTAAAGATATGTAGGTGAGATTCAGTGAGGCCAAATATCCCAGAAAGACAAAACCTCGCAGCCAAAAAGCCAAGAAAAAAAACCCCCTCATGCACCTGATTATGAGTAGAATCGTATGTGAAAGGTTGGAGCGTTTTTTTTTTCACTTCTCATGTCTGTTGATCTTATCTCTTTCTCACATATTTAGAAGTCTTTGAAAGTCTTTGGACTCGAGACCAGACTTTGGATATGCGCATCTCTTATTCTTAAGTCTGCCAAACTCTATTATTTGATAGAAATCTAAAAAATTTATGACTTTTTGAATACCAGAATGCTTTTATAGATTTTGTAAAAGTCTCAAATCAATACCATCTAACTTTTAAAAACATTACAAAAGTTATAATTGAATATCACTAAATTTTTATAAACTTTTTAAATGTCTTGATTAAATACAATTAAACTTTTAAAATCTTTAATTTTTTTTATAAATTCTTAAAATTTTTAATTGAATACACCGCCTTAGTCTATAGTATAAATCTAAGACACAAGTGAACGAGAGAGATCTTGGTTCGAGGGAATATACAAAAAACGTACGCGAGGTTTATATTTCAAATAATTCTTCAAGGCTTCAATTTTACTTCATTTTGTTCCATCTCCACTCACTGTTGTAATCTCTCGTTGATACAAAAATAAAAAAAAAATGCCCATCAAATGGTAACAACCACACCATATTTCAATTGGGTACTCTCCTTTTTGATCCTTAAACACTCACATTCAATCTCTCTTTTTATTTCTTTCTAGGGTTTTGTATTGGCATCCAAATGCAGGAACCACCGTCAACAGTCAAATCCTCACCGAAGTCTCTCAGTGTGTTGAGAGCGTCAATGGCGTCAAAGAGGGACGATGGAAAACTACCCTCACATTCTACAGACCAATGCTTAAAGGTAATATTAATTTCCCCTCATTTTTTCTCTCTTTGTATATGTGGGGTAGTTATCATATTGTGTTTAATCCATCAGAGCAAGCGAATCCCGCCGAATTCCCCCGCGATTTTCTAGGGATTGCGCTTCAAGAACAACCCAGTAAATACTACTTTGTGATTCGGGGGCAGCAGTTGGTTCTTGAGGCGGATTCTACAATTCAGACGATAATGGAGAAACTGCAGTCTTATAAGACAAGGGTGGCCCTTAATTTTGAGGTTAGTATCTGGGAGATAATTAAACTAGCTTGATTTTCTGTATATTATTGCTTATTATGTTGCTACAGGATGCTTGTTAGTTTTACAAAAAAGAAAAAGAAAAAAACAAGAGGTTGCTCATTTGGGCTGAATCTGATTAATTGGGCATTATTATAGAAATATGTTTAATAGAGACTATAATTGATTATGTTCATTTCTTGCTGTTAAAAAGGGGTAGTTACAGTTAAAATCAATGAAATTCAATGATTTTGTTACATTCTAATTTATGTTGTCATTGTGAAATTGTCTTTCTAAACTATTACAAGTTGAGATTTTTAATACTATGTAGGGGTTACAATATCAACTCGGGGACTTCCAGTTGAGAGTGGGAAAAGTTGTTCCACTTCACTCTGAAAGTTTAAGGGGAATAGTCATGGAGGTACGGAATTCAGATTCTGTTGAACTTGTAATGATTTGATTGATTTATGCTCCTGCTAAATTAAGTATGAACTTGAGGTACCCACATCACCAATATTTTCCATCATTTTGTTTTTAATATGTATTTGACTTTTGCACGCTTTCTTTAGAAATTTGGTTTTTTGCGTTCTTTAGAAATTTTAGGAAGAGTATTTGTCCACAGAGCCAAAATTGTTGAATTAAAACATTTTCATAGCTAGGGAAAGAACTGTTGATGCTTCAAATTTTGATCTGACTAGGCAAAGTAAACACAGTAAACACCTGCTTAAGGTAGCATCTATCAGTGCCCCTATGGGCAGGACTCTAGATCATGGTTTCAAGAATGCATCTCTGAGCCGGTTTTGTGCATTCAAATTCTTTTACCAAAATTCTAAAGAATGTCAGAACTCCTATATTTTCTGGTATCAATCAATTTTCTTTGCTTTGGAAGATTATTTCTGTTTCTCTCTATCGATTGAACCACTTTCATTCAACCCAAGCGCTCTTTTCTAAATCACTTTGCGCGGAAGGACTTTTAGTGTCAGTAACATAGAAGGGCAACAGTATTGAATTCTTACCTACTTGTAGATGGTCATTGCTCTTTCCGTGCTGCCAGATGGAGACAATAAAGTTCTGTGACATGTGTCAATGGGTCCAAAGAATAGACTTGGATGGTAGTGAGATTTATATAAATTTTAAATGAATGTACCCCAGGCGATGATCAATTGGACATTGATAATACGGTGACTGCTGCTACCCATTTTTTTCACGATGTAAATAAGCTTTCCACCTTGGAGTTTGGTCTTTTTGATCTTTCTAGACATTTTGATTGCCTTTCTTCATCTGGCACTTATTTGTATATTTCAACCTGTGTTATCCCTTTTTGTGTTTATTTTGTTTATTCTTATTTCCTTCTATCTTAAATTGAGTGTTGTGACTCGTGATCAACATGTGACATAGTTTCAGAAATGCTTTTGACCAGCTTGTTCCTTTTATACCCTCCTATAATAAAAGGATAACATGGTTTATTTGTAGTAAAGTTGTGTTGGTTGTTCAACTGTTCAACTACTTTGCTATATTGCAATTAGTGGTTACATGTTCACATGAGGATTTTGTATGGTGCTCAATCTCAAATCTTCTAAGAGTTGTTTGTTTGATTTGCAGATGGAGTATTTACCTATCTCGTCATGGGAAAAGTCGCATCAAATCATGGCAGAGTTCTATGCTATATTGCAAGAGGCTCTGCAGAAAAGATCATTACCTGGTCACTTCGTTCATATCGAACCAAACTTTGCTGACTTTGGCTTCACAGACCAGTATACTTCACTGCACACAGCTGTTCAGTATGCTTATATGATTATATCATGCTTCAAATGATTGCAATGCCCAGTCTATGAGAACTTAGATGAAGAGAAATTCCTTTTGTGGTACCCTTTTCGGAACCAAATTGACGATAAATTCTGATCCTCATTTTTTTAATTTTATTTTTTTAATATTTTTGTATCACTGGCTTTGTATTCACTACTGCAGTTAATATTAATTTTTTTTTATCAATTAGTGCTCTCATTGAGATTTGTCATTCAAGATGAAGTTATGCATTACTCTTTCAGATGAGGCAGGTTACTGGATATCATCATCTACATTTTAGCAGTGCAGCTTGAGAATGCAATGTAAACACCAACCATGTCTGCTCAATCGAGCAAAAAGTAAAGGCTTTGCATAGGAATATCAGATAACTGTTCAGAATTTGACAGGATTTGTCTCGTCTGCTACCCTACCATTCTTTCAGTTATAATATCCTAGCTGTGAAGCTTGCAATGAGGTAGGTTCTACTTCAATGTAGGAAGGTTCTACTTCAATGTAGGCCAAGCTGGTGTTCGGTGAGCAATGGCTGCGTTTAGGGTGTTTAGGGTGTTTCAATTTTGGTGTGTTGTGTTTGAGTTTCAAATGTTGCATTTGTGAGCTATTTAAGTTTTATTTAAAATAAATTTTTTGTAGACGAACAAGATATTGTATTACAATTGGATCTGCAAATAGAACAAGTGCACCATGTAACTCGTTACAATTGGATATGCAAATAGATCAAATGCACCAGCACGCGTACACTGAAACCAGAGATTTAAGGAGATCCGTCCCAATTAAATAGACATAACATGCATTAAAACCATATACTCTTCGGTCCTTTTTTAAATGTCGTTTTAGAAAAATATTTTTGTCTTTTATTATTTATCGTTTGAGAATTTTAATTAAGTATTAATTGCTTTGTTTCTAATATTATTTTAAGTTTTAAATATAAATTTAGTTCTCTCACTACTTTATATCTAATAAGTATCACTCTCTTATTTCAATATAAAGATAATATCGATATTTGATTTTTTTTTAATTAAAAAATATAATATTAATTATTTTTTTTAATATGTATGTTCACTTCTAAAATGACAAATAATAAAAAAACAGAGGAGGGAGTATGTGTTTTAGCTCGTATGGCACAAGTCCCTACTCTTGTCCGTCAATTTTAGTTGACGCTATGGCATGCACTAAAATTAGTTTTAATTTGATGTTCCTTAAATTCTTAATAACTAATCACTTTTTTTAAATTATAAGATTATTATTAATTTTTTAAAAATTAATTTGATATATTTTTAAATTTATTTATTTTTAAAACAATAAATTTTATAATTAGTAGTATTTTTTAGGTATTTTATAAAATTCATAATTATATTGATATAAAAGCTAAATGAATTAATTTTAATTTTGTGTTTAAAAATATTTAAAATTAACTTTTTAAAAGTTAATATTAATTTTATAATTTAAAACAAAAAAATAGTTAATAATAACTTCTACATTCACGAGATTTAATAAATTGAGAATTCAAATATAATCTATAAATACATTAAACATAAAATAATATATTAAAATATAATACGCAGACATTGTCACCTTGGCAATATAACCCACCAGTAAACATCCCAAAAAGCCCCCACATGTATTTTGAACCAAAGCCAACTTCCATCTTCTATAAAGTTGAAAATCCACTTAAGAAAACCCTAGCAGACAATTGATTGGTGGCTTCTCCTTCTTCTTGCGCCACTGTGGTAAACCCTCTAAGTCTCTCTCCATTTATATATATATATATATATATATATATATATATCTGTATTGAATGAGCTACTGAATGAAGGATTTTGAAATTTAATCAAGTGGATTGAAATGGTTCAGATGATTCTATGAACCAATGGATTTTATGCCTGATCAAACTTCGATCACGAGTGCTTTATTGACAAACAATCGAAATATCACAAAAAGTTCAATATTTTTCTTAGTAAGTTTTGAAATGTATATCCTTCAACCTGGACAATGGTTTCTTCATTTGTCATTCGCACAAGCCAATTAGCATATGAGATATCAACTTTTTCAGTTGTGTAGGGATCATTATTCATTTATTGTGATTCTTCTTGCCAGAAGTTGATCAAGTATCACTGAAATGGATCCGGAGCCTCTATGCAAGACCAATGCCCCAAGAAAGGTCTAAATTTGGTACCCTTCATTCAAATGTAGTTAAATTCACATATTCATCCTTACCTCAAATTTTCTGATGAATTGTCTTTTCACTGCTTTAGGTGAGGTTTGCTCCGAAAGCTCCTCCTCGCAGAGACCAAAAGCCCATTTTACCCAAAGTGTGAGCATTTATGTTGTTTTTACTTTAAGCTGCAATTATTGCTTGCTATAACTTGGTTTCAACTCTTGGCAAAATTCATTGCTGTTTACAGTGAAAAGGTTGAAGATGCGGATGCTGATGCTGCCAAGGCGCAGGAATTAATGCAGCGTTTCAATGTAATCTTGAGTTCACTCGGTCATATTGCTTGTGTCGGAAAAAGAATATATGTTTTTTCATGCTCCTCTTTTTTCTAAAATCAAGCTTGCTTCTCATTCATAGGAAGCTTCTATGAAGACAAGGCCTAAGCTTGAAAAGAAATGTAAGTTTCTTTTTTCTAATACTTTTGCCAAGATAGATTAAAAAAGAATGTTATTTATTTATTTAATATTATTTTTTTTGTGGGTGAATTGCAATCAATTTATTGTTTACTTTTGATGGAATGGCATTGGATTTCACCAAATTTTGAAGAATTTAGTTATTGGTTATACGGAACTTAGTTGTTAATATGTTGTTTTAACTATCTGGATTTACACTCGGTCCTATAGCAGAAAATTTAAGATAATAAATTTATCATAGTGGTACCTAACAATTGTAGTTGGGATATGCTAAACTTGTATTAACTTTGTGCAACTCAGTTCCATCCCAAGTTAATAGACAAATGCACATCTTGTATACATACATCCACAAGAGTTCTCAAAATAAATTTTCATCTTAGATATTTCAGAGCGCGAGTAAACCATGCATCCTTACTCATTGACTTGTAATATTGAAATGATTTTAACTGAATTTTCTGTCATCCTCAATCAGAACCATATACCGGAAAATCAGCTTTTTGTGATTAAGTACTTTAAGCAGTAAATAACTAACTAGTGTCCACATGCATTATATGTTTGCTCCAGTTAACGTATATTTTCAGCTTAATACTTGGGTTCCACTGCATCATGCTTTTGCTTTACTGATTTTCATATAACCTGTTTATGATATCGGAGATTGTACATCATAATATATTTGCATAGTTCACACCAAATATATATATATATATATATATATATATATATATTACATATGAATTATTAAGGATTCCTTTTGCTCACAATTTGCAGCCACACAAACCCGAGTCACCTTTGGTTATGGTGGATCTTCTTTAAAAGCATATGGTGCTCCCAAGGGTGGGATTGACATTAAAAAAAGTCAAGGCTCATCTTCTGAAGGCAAGTGACCCTTTTCCTATACATTTTATTTTAGTTGCAATAAAGTACTCAGTGCATTTCACTGCAAATGTGTTTCTACAGGTGGAGGTGCCATTGCAGGCGGGAGAGAGATCAAAGAATATAAGGAACCATGGGTTGGTATAGAATACGAGATTCACAAATTCCTGCTAAGTTACTATTGCCCTCATCTGAATTATTCCCCTCTCATTGTTTTGGTTGTTTGGATACTACTGCAGGATTACTACACTTATTATCCTGTGACTCTTCCTTTGAGAAGGCCGTACTCGGGAAACCCAGGTATGATTTGAGGTGCTTTTACTTCATAAGATTAAATTTAGGTTAATGCTGCACACACTGTGCGGCATCAAGTCATTGTCCTGGCACTGCTATTTTTGTTTAAATTGGTCATATCTTAACATTCATGGTTATATTAATTACTCTGCCTTGTCTTTCTAGACTTTATGATTTATACACCATCCTGATGCAGCTTACCTAGTATATGTTTTGGACGGATTTAATTTGGTTCTTTTCCTTGTAGAATTTCTGGATGACGAGGAATTTGGAGAGACTTCAGAAACCATTACTTGCAACGAATCTTCCACAAGTCCAGCTGTAGAGCTTGGCCTTATGGTTGGTTTTCTGAGTGGTTGTAATCCAAATTGCTTTCGTACTTGTTATGAAATCCCTATGACATTTACAGTATGTTTCAGGAGGAGAATTTGGAAGCAAGTATGATCTTCCTTCAGTTGCCAGAAAATATGCCTGTGACAAAGCAGTCAGTTAAGAAGGAGGCCCACGAGGTGGGCAGCACCTCTAAACCATTGAAAGGTCCAGGACCTTCAAGAAAAGCCTGTGGTTTGGATGAGCTACCCGCTGGCTTTATGGGTAAAATGCTAGTTTACAAGAGTGGTGCCATCAAGCTGAAGCTAGGGGATATCCTGTATGATGTGAGTGCGCAGCTTAATTATAATTGAACTGCTGAATTTTGGTACAAGACAATTATTTCCTTCTTGTTTGATTCTTTTCTTTTCCCTTTTTGACAAACTAGGAATGTTTGAAAATTCTATAAACTCTAATTTCAAGTATGGAAATATGGTGAAAATTTGAAGTTATTAGATAATAAAAGTCCAGACATTGTAGGATTGTTTGTCCTACCGTCATAGTTTTCATTCCAAAGAAGTGTTCAAGGTTTCTATCAATGCAAACTTTATTGATCCCTTCATTTTACAAAAATAAACCTGTCAAGTATGTGAATGATTGCAGAGAGAATCTATTAATTTCTTGTGAGCTATCTAATATATTTTCCTGGTATCAGGTCTCTGCAGGATTGAACTGTGTTTTTGCCCAGGATGTTGCTGCCATCAATACAGAAGAGAAGCATTGCTGCATTGTGGGGGAACTCAACAAGCGAGCCATTCTAATCCCAGATGTAGATTCAATCTTACAGAATATATCGGATTGAACTGTGTTTTTGCCCAGGATGTTGCTGCCATCAATACAGAAGAGAAGCATTGCTGCATTGTGGGGGAACTCAACAAGCGAGCCATTCTAATCCCAGATGTAGATTCAATCTTACAGAATATATCGGATTTATGATAATTTTGGTGGTTTGTGACAAAATTTTGTTCTACACAGTACACATCGCGGAATCTGACAATTGTTGAATTTTCTATTAAGAAATTTGTAGACATTTATTGTTGAAGGATGAGATTTACAAATGAATGTTGTACGTTATTTTACATATAGAATGAAAAAGAGGGAATTCTTTAGTTACTATTTTTATGTATATGTTCTATAGATTCTTTGTTTACAGATATGCAATTAAGTTAGCTGCAGAAAGATCTGGAGTTCTTCCGTGCTTGTGTGTCACATCAAGGAGTTGGAAACTTTTTTATTAGCTGATTTTTTGAAATTCTAAATTGCATGCAAAAGACGTCGTGACGATTGTAAATGGATTTCATTAGCAACATCTTGGTCATAGCAATTTTATTGACCTGATTATTTTTGAGACATGCATATGATTCATAGATGGAACACTCTTGTTTTGTTTAATTTATTTGGTCTGTGTTGCTTGAGCATGTATTTAGTTTTTTCCTCCCTTAGATTACTGCTATGTGACACTTTGATTTTTTCATTAATAAGCCTTATGACATAATCAAGACTTTTCAATACATGAGAATTACAATTATTACTTGCAGTATAGTTGTTGATAAATTTATAAATATGTATGCATCTGTAACAAACAGGAACAAACCATTTGAAACTCAAATAAGAGTCGTGATAAATCCACTTCATTGTAGTATCTTAGAACAACACGCGTAGATAACATGTAAAAACAATAAAACGATGAATTCTTCTGTGATGTGAAATCACATTATTGTATTGCTTTGAAAACATTTACTTGCATACTTCTTATTGCTAATATTTAAAGTTGATGCAGTGTAATCTGAGCTCCATGTTGTGGTTGAAGAGTCATAACAGTGTGAGGAGCATGAGTGTAGGATGGTGAGAGCTTGAAGGAGAAATGCTGTAAAATCACTGCCAATGCAACCTTTACTTCTATTGTAGCGAAATGCTGGCCGATGCAGGTTCTTGGACCACATCCGAAAGGAAAGAAGGCTAGCTTATCTTTAGATGCCTTTGCAACTCCTTCAGAGAACCTTTCTGGTTAAATTCCTCTACATCATTGCCCCAAAGTTCTGGATCATGGTGGATATGCAATATGGGTAATGTAAGATCTACCCCGGCAAGTAGACTGATATCCCCAATCTTGGTTTTCTTGTAAGTTTTTAGATATAGAGCAACTACAGGTGAATATAACCTTTGGATTTCATATAGTATCATGGTTACCTACAGGAAACCCGTATTTATATATATATTAGAGGTACTTGATAAAATATCAGCTTCTTTGAGGTTAATGCTAATGTAGAATGGACTGATGAGTTTTTGGATAAAATAATGACGGACACTTACATTTTTGAGGTGGCTTAAAGCCTCGAAACTTGGATTGTTTTTTCCACATACTTGAAGAACTTCTTCCCTGGCCTTTTCTTGCCAGTCTGGGTGCATGGCTAAGACGATCATCGTCCATGTTAACCAGCTTGAAGTAGTCTCATGGCCAGCAAGGTAGAACAGCTTGCACTCCTCTATAATCTCTTCTATGGTCATTTGGTTACTATCTTTGGAGCCAACATTATTTTGTAAATTGCTCTGTTTATTGGATTGCAAGAGCAGGCCTAACAAGTCATCACTCCGGGATTCCCCAGCTCTCATTGCTCTGTCTTTCCTGTCAACCAGTTTTTTGAGCATTGAGGTAATCCTTCCATTCAAGCTCTGTCTTCTCTTATTCTTTTTTGTTGGGATAAATCTATACAACAGACATCAAATTAAAAGTGACAATAGGACTTATATACAAAAAAACATTTTTGAATTGAAATCAAATTCTTGCTTCTGAGAGAAAGTTGCATTAAAGATTAAACAAGTATCAGTGTGATACGATACCTGAAACCAGGAATATATAAGGTTTGCATGGCTTACATAACTAGCACTTGAAGCTCTTTTTGAAGTTCTAGGATCTTCTTTCCTTCTTCGTAGTTGCTTCCAAATGCTGTCCGAGAAATAATATCCCCTGTAAGGTCTTGAAATTCAGGCCAGACATCCATTTCACAAGTTCCTTGAACACCAAATGCTTTCTTCCATCGCTCCACCAACATCAAACAACTGTCTGAGAATACTGGTAACATCCCCTATTAAAAAATGTCGAAAAGATTCCTTTTGATCAGATGAAAAAAAACTTAGGGTGTGTGGTGGAACCAGTTATTGTGGAATTACTTTGTGTCAATTAATAGTGCATTTCCTCCTTCATCAGCAACTTCTTTCCAACATTCAAATGATGTTGAGTTCCAAAACTTTTTGGAGAAACTAGCTTTAGCACTACTAATAAAAATCATAATAAGTTTTTGTTTATGTTGAATGTAAAATTCAAATGTATAATCAAAGATTTATACATTCTATTTCCATAAACCTCCTAATCTGTTAACTACAAAGCCTAAGAATTTTAGGAGTCGAGTGTGTAAGCAGAACGAGACATCATAAACGAACCTTCAATTTATCTAGGTGGAAAGCAGGATTGATTATCCTCCTATGTGTAGCCCATTTTTCGCCTTCTAGAGTTGTTAATCCATTTGTCAAAATCAGTATAAGAGGATTAAGTGACGGCTTCTGGAAATGTCCTAGTTTGTTAGAAAGCACTTCTTTTATCAACTCTGGGTCCATAATGTTCAGTCTAGGCGTCGTCCCTAACCAGAACAGTGATATCTTCCCTGCATTCACAAATGATAACTACTCAACCATCACTTGGTCAAAATAAATTTCAATGTAGAAACTGTTAAGTAGAACATAATCTATGTTCATAGAGTAAATAAATGAAACGGCCATCTCCAGCAGCATAATCTTAAATTAAATAGAGTCTAGAATTCATCTTCCCTCTTCAGCAGTTAGACTAAATATAGTCTGGAACTGTATTTGAAACATCAAAAGGACTAAATTAAAGAACTTGATAGTCCATGGACTATAATTTTAATTATATTTAAATGGGAGAGTGGAAGGATGATTGGTATTTTTTTGAATTCATTAATTATTTTAATCTTTTTATATTATAGTTCACGTAATAGTCTATCTGCTGAAAAGATTGAAAACTAAAGAACATTTGCTGGTGTCATATGGACTAAATATAGTTCATGAGATAATCTAACTGCTGAAAATACTCTTAATAGGAAAAACTATTTGCGAGTTATCTAAAACTAAATGAGCACACAATTTTACCGTATTTTTGCACAAGATTATGGGTGAAAGGATCTACGCGGGACACAATCTGGTGATTTAGACTACTAGCTGGGTTGGACCATGCTTCAGTTATTTGCTTCACAAAATCTTTCATGTCTCCAAACAATAGCTTATAGGGAGTGCCATTGATTCCTTGTAGCTTTAAGTACTTCTCAAGTCTTCTTGGTTTCCACCAAATGGAGTAGAATGCTCTTAAAACACAGTAGAGTACCAGGAACAATGAAGAGATTAATAGGGAAATAAACAAAATTTGCTCCATTAGCTTAAAAGTTGAGAGATTTGTTGGTATAATTGATGGAATTCAAACTTAAACTTTTGTTTTTATATATGAAGTTTATGGCATTATTTGTATTTAAGATAATCCTTAAATCTATTAAGTTCTTTACTTGGAGAAAGGGTAGACATATAAAATATGGTGGATTTAGCTGTAGATAGTATCTGAAAATACTAAATAAATTGCCTTTTCGTGTAGATCAAGTATTGAGCTCATTTTATTGAATTGGTGGTCCATTGCAAGTTTGGCTGGCCCACCACCGCTCTCGTGAAAATGGATAAGATTAGATTGGGCTTCTGTTAGGTAGATGTATGGTCATTCAACCTATTCTTTTAGCCCATAATTGTGTGAACTTAGCTTGCTACACACAGTTCCATATCTTAGAGCTACAATCCACCCTATAAATTTTCTCCGGTTCCAAATTTTTTGAGCAGGATTTGGTTCCAAGTATTTGGGTTGTCTTACCCTCTACACTAGTGATGCATACAAAACCCGGGCCTGAAGTCTAGACCTGCCTAGGCCTGGTTTGAAAAGAGCATCGCCTAGCCTGGAGGCTTCAAAAAGATCACAAATTTTACCTCAATATCTGGCTTGGTCTGGTCTGAAAAAAGCCTGGGTCCGGTTTAGCCTGGACTCTCCATTTCACTCAGCAGCCCAACCCATAAAAAACTATATACTTGAGCAATAGCCCAGCCCAATGTAGGGAAAAAAAAGGAAGCTTAAGGCTAATAAAACCAGCGCCCCAGCCCATGCCTAGACTCCCTCCCCCACAACGTAACATGTCAACAGGCTATGCTACAAGCTCTTGTTGCTATGTGTAATTCCTTTGCATTTTGTTTTCTATTCTTTACTTAATCCATTGTTTATTCCTATTTGATTCTTTTTGGCATGTGAGTTGCAATTATATTAACCATAAAGTCAAGAGTCACATGTGAGTTTGTAATTATATTTACCATAAAGTCAAAGACTCACATGTGAGTTTGCAATTATATAGTAACAAAATTAGTTTTTTGTTAAACTGCTATTTGGTTATTTTTTATCTTGTAATATATTAGTTTTAACTTATAATTAATAAATTAATAAAATTTAGAGTTTATATTTTATTATTTTATATGAACAAAATTTAAAATTTTTAGTTTCATAATTTATATCTTTTGTTGTTTTTAGTATTATATTTTTATTATTTAATATTATAAAATTAAAAATTGTAAAAAAAATTTAGAGGTCTGACCTGAGCTTGGATCAACCTTAGCCTGCTTTGGTCAACAGACCTTAAACATACATTGATTTTATGCTAAAAGTTTGATCAGATCTGACCTGCTTAAAAAGAAACTTGAGTTTGACCTAACTTGGTCAATGGTCAAGGCCGAAAAAATCCAAACCAAGCCAGGCCTAAAAAGCCTATTTGTGCATGTTACCTTTAGTATTTAGGACTTGTGATATTTTATGAGAATTAATATTTTCATGAGAGAATTTGATAATTCTATAAGATTCTTCTTACATGAATAGTAAATGAGATTTATATTCATGCGAGTAAATTCTCTTGAAAATATCAAATTTACCTTATAAAAATAACAATTCCCTATTTTATTGTATAACTAGAGGTGCAATTTAGATACTTAAAAGCTAAAATGCAAACACGACCCTATGATTTAGGTTGTCGAAACAAAAAATGATGCTATGACAATTCCACTAGTGGCATTTATATTTGTTAGGACAACTTTAGGTACACAACATTTTGTGCACAACATGTACACAACACTCATCCATACCATTCAATGGTGGGGCCTGACAAGGATTTTCATGTCAGGCCCCACCATTGAATGGTGTGGATGAAAGTGCACAACATGTTGTGCACAAAAATATTGTACATTTATAATTTTTCTATTTGTTATGATAACATTATTTAATATTGAGTGTTTATTTACGTGTCATTAAATAATTGGATTTCCTCTTAATTCAAAATCACAGATAATTTTTCATCTTTTAGGGCCAAGGTGCCACATGATAATATTCATTTTTACTCTTGCATTTACTATCTTTTTGTGTATCTTAAATTCATTAACCACCATTCATTAAAAATGGGATCTTACATTTATCTTAGTACTAGTATGTATGCACTTGCAAGGCCAGGGCAATTTTTTTTTTCTTATTTGATTATTTATTTTAATAAAAAAAAATATTCTTATATAATATGTAAAATTAGTTAACTATTTATAATAACACGATACTATATTATTGTGCACGTTAAAAAATTAATATATGCACCTTTGCCACAATACTTTATCAAAATCGTATATAGTAGTCTCCTCGTTTTAAGATATAAGATTATTGTTGATTTTTTAAAAAGACATTTTAAATTTTAAATTGATATGATATTACAATATTAAATTCACACAAAAAGAAAAGAAAAGAAAAAATTTGTTGAAGGAGATAATATGAGTTTTTAACATGATAAATATGTTTTAGTTTTTGGATAGAATTTTTGGATTTTATATGAAAATAATTCAAAAAACTATATCCATTTCTTGAGTCAATTCATAACCGATCAATTTTTTTAGCTAACTCGGTCAATTTTTGTTGTTGTTCTCCTTATTATATATATATATATCACTTACATTTTGGTAAGTCTCCCTTTAATGTGGATGATTCTCATCATGTTTAACAGTAAATGGAAAATAATGGAATGAATACAAACCTACATTAATTAATGTGCAAGGTCATCCCTTATCAATCTAATTATTAAAACAATAAAAAAACTCAATTTTTTTATTAAATTATTAATTTTGACTGAGATGATATGGATGATTTTTCTGTTATTGTTGTTCTCTTGAAGAATTTAATGGGGAGGGGAATCAGCAGGGGCAAAATTCCTCCTCAATTAGACCTATATATATATATATATATATATGGGAAATAATTCATAATAAACATTAATTATATTTATTATTTTAGCAAACACAAACACATTTGATATCGTTTAAATAATAATTCAAGAGAGGAGATATATTTTCAGCCGCTAACTAAAATAGCGGACAAGAGAAAAAAAATAATAAATAAATAAATACAAACCGCTAACTAAGTTAACAGGTGAAAAAAATAAATTTTTTCTTCTACAAACCGCTAACATAGTAAACGGGTGGAGTTTGAAAAAAAAATTATGTATTACCCGCTAACATAGTTAACGGGTGGAGAATGAAGAGTTATTATATATATATATATATATATATATATATTTGAAAAAGTACCAATTTGCAATAATAAAACAAAAAAAATTATTCTAACGCGCTAACATAGTTAATGGGTGGAGAGTGATTTTTTATTTTTATTAAGTACCAATTTGCATAAAAAATAAATAAATAAAAAATTCTTCCAACCCACTAACATAGTTAACGTGTGGAGAGTGATTTTATTTTATTTATTTATTTATTTATTTTATTCAAGTTGGTATTTAAAAAAAATAAAATTCACTCTCTGGCTGTTAACTATGTTAGCGGGTTGGAAAAATAATTTTTTTTATTTTTATGCAAGTTGGTACTTTAAAAAAAATAAAAAAAATTCACTCTCCACCCGTTAACTATGTTAGTGGGTTGAAAGAATTTTTAAATTTTTTTTTTTAATGCAAGTTGATACTTTTAAAATAAAAAAAACTCTTCATTTATTAACTATGTTAGTGGGTTGGAAGAATTTTTATTTTTTTATGCAAGTTGATATTTTAAAAAAAAAAATTCACTCTCCACCTGTTAGCTATGTTAGTGGGGTGGAAGAATTTTATTTTATTTTTATTCAAGTTGGTACTTTAAAAAAAAAAAAAATCACTCTCCACCCGTTAACTATGTTAGTGGATTGGAAGAATTTTATTATATTTTTTTTATGCAAGTTGGTACTTAAAAAAAAAATTCACTCTCCACCCATTAACTATGTTAGCGGGTTGAAATAATTTTATTTATTTATTGAAAGTTGGTACTTTCTCAAATAAAAATAATAATTCTTCATTCTCCACCAGTTAACTATGTTAACGGATAGTACATAATTTTTTTATTTTTTTTTCAAACTCCACCCGTTAACTATGTTTGCAGCTTGTAGAAAAAAAAATAAAAAATTTATTCTATTTGTTAACTTAGTTAGCGGATTGTATTTATTTATTTATTTATTTTCTATCTGCTAACTTAGTTAGTATTTGGAGATATATCTCATTTCTCGGATCATTATTTAAACAGTACCAAATAATTTGTTACAATAATAGATATAGTTAATGTTTGCTATGAATTATTCTCCTCTCTCTCTCTCTATATATATATATATAACTTGAAAATAAGTAAAATTATCAAATATTTGTATTTTTCATAGTGATGATAAGGACTGAAAAACAACATAAATATCAAATAAATAAAAGAGAATGAAAAAGGAAGCATTTCTGTAACAAGATAAAATACAAACGAGAAGTACAAAATGTCCAGGGGGGACAATTAATTTTGATATCGTAATAAATATATTTCTTGTTTAATTTAAAATAAGATTCCGTAAATTTCACTAATAAACAACTTTAAATTTTGTTTGCTTCTCTTTGGCAGTTCGAGTCGATAGAAATATAGAACGACATATTTACGCACGCATACATTATTATATACAATAGCGATGCTCCTCGTGTACGTTTTACAAATATAAATATAGATAGAATATTTATTTTTTGAACACGATTACAAATATATTATTGTATTCAAAATCGTGTATATTCATTTAACGTCCTAATCATACTTAAAAACGTTGTATTACAGTAAAACGGTAATGAATGTAGTTTATGGAGATATTATGAATAGATTATTTTTAATTATTAGCTGCGAACAAAATCAAGTAGATTTTTTTGATTTTTTTTATAATAAAAAGAGATAAGAAAATAATGTGATGACAAAATGCCAAAAGTAGAAAAAGAAATAAACATCGGGTGGGGACTAGATTTGGCTGAAAGGAAGGAGGTCAATGTCGTACCATAATTAAATATTAAGTATTATTATCAAAGTGGGAATTAGTTTAGTCAAGGTTTGTATTCATTATATTGATAGCTAAAGTAAATATGCCAAAAATTGACTGTTGCCTAACTACTACTGTTACTATTATTTTTTCATGATATTTTATTTATTTATTACTAGTATAAAATATATAAAATGATAAACTTTTAAACAATTCAAATAAGAGAACAAATTGAGACACCAAATCTCTAAAATCATGCGTACTCTTTTAAACTATAAGCTGATAGAAATATTTTCTCTAAAATCGTGTATATTTTTTTTAAATTAATATTTTTATAAGTTAATTTAATATTTTTATAAAATTAAATAAAATTTATCTATAAAAATATTAAATTAACTTACAGAAATATCAATTTTCATATAAAATTGATATTTTCACTAACTAAATATTTTTATAAAATTAAATAAAATTAATTTATGAAAATATTATTATTATTATTATTTTTAATTTAGAAGCTGATAAAATATCTTCTGTAAATGATTAGAGTAGCATTAATTTCATTACCCCATACGAAAAATTATTATAAGAGTTGGTAAGTTGATGATGGCAACATCTTACTTTCCAGTCGGGTGATAAATAGGTAATTAATAATAAGTCATATCAAAAGATGGCTCACCGCTCACAGCCATAAATTAAAGCTGCCACATCAATTACTACTTTAATATATAGAATTCTCTGCAACCATACACTAAAGTTTTAATTGACAGCTTGCAATTTCGTACCCAAATGATTAACTCATAGTTTTTTTTTTTTTAACTTTTCTACGGGACCGGTGCAAGCGATCGGTGTATTATTTTTTTCTCTCTTTTGATTTTTAAAATATTTATTTTAATAATATATTTTATAAAATTCAGTAATTTATATATAATTTAAATGTATATAAATAATAATATTATACAAATGACACAATATTATTATTTACATACATTTAAATTATATTTAAATAGCTAAATTCTATAAAAAAAATTATTAAAATAAATATTATAAATATTTTAAGAGTTAATAAAATAAAATAATAATAATAATTTTGGACCGATCTCTAGGACCGGTCCCCTAAAAAATTTTAATAATAAAGATAAGCGTATGTGTATAACTTCAAAATATAATTTAAAATATTATATTTTAATTTTAATCATTAAAAGATAGAGTTTAACACGGAAAATTATATTAAATTTTACTTTTTAATAATTGAGATAAATGTATTGTTTAAAATAATATTTAATTATAATATATATAAAAATATCTTAATAATAAATAAAAAGATTAATATTTTAATATAAAAATCTTCCTTATATTCCTGTAACCACGGTTCATAAATTTTGGTATCATTTCATTCATCTGACTCGTATGATTGGATATTTTGTTTCAGATTGAAAACCTTTTAAATATCATCGTTTCAATGATTTGACTCGCATGATTAGGCATTTTGCCTCGGATTGAAAACCTTTGAAAGCATTATTCAAATTTGGCTTTAAAAGTCTTGTTAGGATTTTTTTTCCGTGACGCATTTTCCTTAATTTCTACCGCAAATCCCAGGGCTGTGCTGCCCAAAATAGCAACTTGTACTTGAAATACTTCAAATTTAGGATTCAATGTATCATAAAAGTACTTTTAGAGCTTTGGAGCTAAAACGGGACAAAAATTATGGTTAAAAGGTTTTAATTCGAGAATTGATATTTTTAAAAGTCTCTATTTATTTATATGAATAATAAGTATTTTTTTTTATTTTTTATATAAATAAAATCTTGTAAAAATATCAAAAACGCCCATCTCTTTCGAGAAGAAAATCAGATATCCGAAAGTGTGAAAAGAGCCGATTCCCTTTTACCCCTTTCATATCTAAAAAGTTTGAGTTTTGCACGTAATTGGTTTTTAATCTTTAAAAAAGCATTTAGCACTTCAGTCAAATCCCCACGGGCATGAGAAAAGAAAACAAAGAAAGGGGCAATAATAAGTGCACATCACTACACAAAAATATATATATATATATAAATGATACTCTTTTTTTCGAACAGATAAAATAATAAATAATTTATTACAAAATTTACATTTTTATTTTCACCAAATCACAACATGCCAATTTAAGTTTTTGGGCTAATTACATATGTAGGACTAAATAATTTCAACATTAAGCTAGCCAATCTCCTACGGACTCGGAAAAATTAGCAAAATAATGATCAGCATACGCCACGTTTGATGGAACAAAATCACCGACGTTCCAATAATCGTCCAGCATTTCCATTTGAGGCCTCTCGTCTGGAGAATTCGACACACTCTTAATCTCATAATCGCGATTATTAGACCCGAATAAACCCGAGAAATCCGAGTTTAAAAGCTCCGTTAAGCACAATTCCGTCGTATCGACACCTGGCTCGAATTCCAATGCTGGACTAATACATTCTTCTGGAACATATTTTTGTTCTGGCTTTGAACTGGAATCAACGGGTTCAATTTTATCCGACTGTGCCTGGGTGCACTTCTCCGATTTGGTCCGACCCGCATGCGATTCAACATTTTGTTGGGTCGAGTCAGTTTTGCCGCGCTTTTTCTTGTCTTTCTTCTTGGATTGATTAGAGGAGTTCTTTGGAGTTGAAGCAGAGGAGTGATTATCATGAACCTTTTTTCTTAAGGTTGTGTTCCAATAGTTCTTTATTTCATTGTCTGTTCGGCCCGGGAGCCTCCCAGCTATCAGAGACCATCTACAAGACAAGAATGTCACTTTATTATTTCTTAAATTAAACTTTATGACTTTATAAAACTATTATTTTTCTTTAATTCATACGAAAATAATTCATTTGTTGACTCGACCCGATTCGACTCTATGCCATTATTAATAAACTCTTACAAGATTAACGATAATTATGGCATAAACTGACTCAACATATATAACACTATTTTAAAACATTAAAATTTGTTTAGGGCTAAAAAAAAAATACCGTATATAAAAAATTAAAAAAAAGTTCGAAGACTCTTATTTTAAGACGGATTTAATAAACAAATGGAAGAAGAGAGAGAAATAATTAATTATACCTGTTTCCCAAGAGCTTGTGAAGGCGAATGATGAGTTCTTCTTCATCAGGGGAGATGTTGCCTCTCTTGATATCTGGTCTCAGATAATTCAACCATCTAAGCCTGCAACTCTTCCCACATCTCTTTAAACCTGCCATCAAGATTTCTCATGTCATATTCTTGATTGGAATAATCAAAACAGCCCATCTCACTATATCAAAATTTCTAAAACAAAGTTATCAAATATATATAGCTAAAAAACACTTTAAAATCTCTCTCTGAGAGTTGTAAGAAAAAGGAAAGAAATAGAAAAAGTAATGAATTGAGCATGAATATTAATTAAACCTGCTCTTTTGGGGAGGTTTCTCCATCTGCCTTCACCATGGAGCTTAATGTAGTCTGTGAGAATTTTGTCTTCAGCAGTAGTCCATGCACCTTTGTTTAGCCCTACCTTTGCACAGCAAGGGCTCCTCCCCATTTGATAAGTACCAGCTGTGAGACCTTTTGTTCCTTATCAAACTAAAAAGCTCCCTACTTCTGTGCCGTTTACTAGTATATATATATATATATATATATATATATATATATACACACACACACACACGTTTGCTTGTACATATACTTGTTTTTTGGGTCCAAGCTAATATAATACATACATCCATATATACTCCAATTTCCGTGCAAGGTATGGGTTATATACATAAAAATAATTATCAATAAATTAAATGATGAGAATAACATTAAATATCCTACAATAAAATAATTTTTTATTAATTATTATTTATACAATTCCTTTACTTCACATTAATTTAAAATACATGATATTTATATAAGAATATAAATAAATTAACCTCAATATATAAATAAATTGCAATAACCATTTAATACGATGAGAATAACATTAAATATCCTACAATAAAATAATTTTTTATTAATTATTACTTATACAATTCTTTTACTTCACATTAATTTAAAATACATGATATTTATATAAGAATATAAATAAATTAACTTCAATATATAAATAAATTGCACTAACCATTTAATACGATTTTTTAATCTATTTTGAATAGAATATTTCATCGATGTGTTAATTATTATTGTTGATATTTATGTAAGATTTTATAAAATTTATGAAAAAAATTTAAAAATAAAATTTAAAGTATTTGTGCATTCTTACTACATTATATATATATATATATATATATATATATATATAAGAAAATAAAATTTAAGGCATGCCTTAGTCATGTTGTTAAAACTATATAATAATTTCAGAGTTTTGCATATAATTTATTATTAATTTTTTTTATATAAAATTAAAAAATATAAAACTTAATCCTAAAAGATAAAATTACGTCATTTTTATTAAGAATCTTAACTAATCTTAGTTTGGACATCGCAAAAGATTCTTTTTTTCCATATATTATAACTATTAATACATAGTATTTTATTTTTGCTTCAGAATATCACGTGTCTAAAGAGTTATCAATAAATAAATAAATGCTTAGTATGATTTGTTTCAATCTTTAACTATAAATATTAATTTTTGGGATTATAAGATTATTTTTTGAATAGTTATGTTTGAACTGCAAATATATTCTAATCGTTTTTTGATCACGTTATGATATAAATTAAACTTTTAATTTATTATCTTAAGTTATTTTATATAAAGTTATAAGATTTTATTCATTAAAGAGGCGTAGGGGTATGGTTTCAAATTTAATAAAAAATTAATAAAAGACAAATATCACTTTTTAATAAATAACATATATTTATAATAAATAATACTTTTGATGTATAACAATATATTAATTTTTTATACACATTTTATATACTTATATATTTATATATTTGCAAAAAATACATTCTATAAAATTAAAATGCTAGCAAGAACTTTCTTTAAATAATTAAAGACTTACTAATTGACCTCAAATGAAAAAAGAAAACATAGTATTTACAATGAAATTAAGGTGGTGGTATTTAATAAAAACAGAATAAAAAGGGAATAGAGAACAAAAAATATTATTATCTTGGTTTATAATATTAACGGTTATTAGTATTATACTGCACTAGGTGATAGATTTTTTAATGATTTTGAACTCTACATAAAATGAAAATATCAAATAAAAAGATAGTTTATTATATTTAGGTATTTTTGTTATAATTTTTTGTTTTAAAAATATTAAAATTTATGAGAATACTTAATTTCGTAAGAGTCAACGTGAAAGTTAAGTTTTGTAAGAGCATACGTACAATTTTGTTTTATTATATTTTATTATATATTTTACTGATGTACGTATACACACATATATAATATATAAACACCTATTTATATATTTATTGTCAATTTATTTTGTATCGTTTATTTTTATTTTTAAATTTGTCACGTGCGACGTATTTTGTTTTAAAATATAGGGTCTATACGAAGAACAGTCAAGAATGGGTTGGATCCATAATGTTACAATGAACAGTCACGTCATTCATAATGACCCAGCTGTTGTATTGAACATGTGATTTCAATTAACTTAGCAGGACAATCTCATCTTTCGATAATTAATATTAAAATATAATATTTTAAATTATATTTAGTGTTATGCATATATATTTATTTATTTTATTTTTAATATATGTTGATATGCCAGTTCACATCGTGCCGAAATGCACATTCATGAAATTTTGGACTATGTCTGCTGCTCTAGTGCGAGAGTAGCGGACTTTATTTATCACCCATATATTAAAATAAGGAAAATTTTAAATTTATTTATAAAAATTATTCGTTAATTTTACCTGTAAAATATACAAAAGAATATGACTGTATTTTATTTATATTTATAAATAAGATAAAATTATATTTTTTTTTTATAAAAATAAGATTTATGGATAATTTTTTTAAATAAATATAAAAATACCCTTAAAATAATAATGGCTAAATGTTTAAATATATTTAACTTTGCTTGGTAGACCATCTTAATAGAAATGATATATTCTCTTTCTAAATCCATGTGCTGTTATATGGATCTTTTTAATTAAATAAAGGTGTAGTGATAAATTTTTATATTGTGTAATTTTTATTTCCTAACATTTTTAAAGGTTGAAAAGTATATTTTTCTTAATTTTTTTTCTAATTCCCCTCCTGACATTTCAAAAGGCTCTACCAGTGAACCGAAAGTCAAAAATTTATCAAATTATATGTTGGAGTCCACCGGTTAACATAAAGTCAAAAAATCATCCGGTGCCTCCAGACGCTTTAGAAAATTGAAATGTATGTTTTTTCCTAATTTCCTAGCGCATCATGTTTATTTGAGAGAATTATAATTTTAAAATTATAATCTCAAAATATAAATTATAATTTTAAGATTATATTTATTTACAAGGATTATATTTAGAATAAGACAATTAATTCTATTTTTATTTTATTTATTTTTAAATTTAAACTTAGAATTATTAATCCAGAGATTATAAAATGACTTAATATAAGGGACTATTTAATACCATATTTAATCAGGGATTATAATATCAAAACTATTAAGTTATTTTATAATTTCTGGACTAATAATCCAAAGTACAAATTTAAAAACAAACAAAATATTTTTAGAATTAATAACTTTATCTTAAGTGTAATCTTTACGAACAAATATAATTTTATAATTATAATTTATACTTTAGTATTAGAATTCCAAAATTATAATTTTTACAAACAAACATAACCAAAAAGATTAAAAATGTATTTTTCCCTTATATTCCCTCTAGTTTCCCTCCCGCCCCTTTAAAAAATTGAAATGTATATTTTTATTCCCCTCTAATTTCCCTTATAGCCTTTTAGAAGATATATTTCTCTTAGGTTATGTTTATTTATAAAAAATATATTTGAGATTGGACTATTTGTATTAATTTAATATTATTTCGGACTATTTTATATTATTATAAGGGATTATTAGTCTCTCAATATTAGACTATTAGTCACATAAAGTCATTTAATAGCCTTAAATGAGGAGCACTATTAATCTTAAATTCATCATGGAATTATATAACCCCTCAAAAATATACTTAAGAATGAGAAAAAAATAGTTCGTAGGACTATTAATCCCCTATTATGAGATAAAATAGTCCGAAATAGTGTTAACTTAATAAAAATAGTCCAATCCTAAACATGATTTTTACAAACAAACATAGCCTTAGAAAATCTTGCAACAATGTTAAAAAATAATTTACTTCATCTATTCTAAAATTATAGATATAATTTGACTTTTAAAATCAAATGACGATATATTAAATTTTAAAATTGATGGGACTCATAAAAGTTTAGAATGAAATAAATTTTATGATTAATATTTTTTATTATATACAATACAGTTATAGTAATTGTATCAAATTAAATTAAATAAATTCACATCAATTTAAAGTTTAATATATTGTCGTTTGAACTCAAAAATCAAATTATATCTTTAATTTAAAAACAAATAGAATATTATTTTATGTACATTAATTTTTTTTGGTTCCGTTGTGTATATGACTAAAAAATAATTTATTATTAATGTGGAAAATATTTTAGATGCTGGATGTAACATCTATATTATTATATCTGTTTAAATAAAGAATTATAATTTTATAATTATTAACATAATTTAAGGCCCCTTTATTTTTCCCTTTCTTATTTTTTTTCTAAATCACTCTCACATTTTACTTCCATTTATTTACTTATCTATTTTTTTTAATCTTTCTCTCTCCTATTCTAAATTTCTTTCATTACTTATTAAAGCCTCATACTGCTTCTGTCGCAAAGCTGGTGGTATTGATTATAACAATTAATCAAAATGCATGCAGTACAACTACTTGAGATAATAACAATAAAAGTCTACAAATAAAAAACTTCATTATTATTTCTAACAATAAATATAATTCTTTTTATATTTAACTTGTAAGATGACAATTTATAATTAAAACGTCATCTGAAAAATCACTTATATAACGTGTGTGGTTGATAAACTTTCACTAGTCCATGTTTCGTGCTTGGAACGGACTTTCACAATTGTAATTCTATTTATTTTAAAATTTTAATTGTACTTATCTTATGTATATTTCATTAAAAAAAATTGGACTTTAGGGGTATTTTTTTCGTTGCGTTTTTAAATCGATAATTTTAAGGTAGTTTTATATCAGCAACTATAAACCTTAAAATTAGTTAAGAAGTACAATTTTAGTTTATTAAATGTACTTTTAATATTAATTAAAAATTTAATAATAATAGCGTGATGTTAAAAATAATATTAAAAAAATTGAACTAAATTTTATTTAATTTTTAAGCACATAGGAAGTATTAAAAAATCACGTAAATCCAAAGTCAAAGTTAGAGTAAAAAAAATCCACAAATATTCTAAACATTAAAAATAAATTATAATATTATTTATTACAGTAAAATTGTTTAATCAATCATATTAGATTTTAAATTTCTTCATCTTTTTTGAATTTTTTTAGGTGACATTATTATTAAATGGTATAAAATATTAATTTTATATATTATTCTTATATATTATATATAGGTGTTGAAAGAAAGGAAGTCTTGGCATTAGGTATTATAAATTGAATTGGACACTAAAAAGTTTAGATCTATCTTTGCACGACTCTTAACACTCTGTCCGGGAGTTCAAATTAGGGGAGAAAGGAAAGGAAAGTCGGAGAAAATAAAATTTGATGAATTTCTAGAAGTTTTTATATAAGGAAAAAGAAAAAAAAAATGAAGAAAAATATGACTCACTTTCTTTTCAAAGTTTTCTTCTCAAAATTGAGAAGATTAGGAGAGAAAGGAAAATTTGATTTTGTAATATTTTTATATTGCCAATTTTGCCCTTAAAATTTTTACTAAATAAAACTTATTTTCATCCGTGTCTTGTCTTAGGGATACTAACATATTAATTTAATAAAAGTGAGTGCATATTTTCTTTTCTTTTCTTTTCTTCTCAACTCCTAAACAAGATTAGGGATGGAAAATATATCAACTTACTTTCTTTTCTCTAACTTTTTTTTATTCTCTTTTCTCTAACTTTTTCTTCTTCTTTTGTTCTCATTAAAAACTCCCAGACGCAACGTAAAGTTCAAAGTGATAAAGAATTAGAGTTTGTTTTGCTGGTATACGTTTTAACTTAAATGTTTGGATAATCGCAAAAAATATATATAAAACTAATGAGATTAAAGATATATTTAGATAAAGTAGAAAAAATAAAAAATAATTGAATTATAGGTATATAATTTTTTTTTCCAATTTTAAATTTTACATATTCAAAGACAGTCTTTTGAATTACCCTAAAAAAAAAAAAAAAAAAAAAAACAAGAAGCAAAAGAATAAGGGAAAGAGATGGTCCTTTCCATGTAAAAAAGAGGTAGGTTCATTGTCAAAATCTTTCTTAATTTCTTTACCCGCGGTTAAGGTGGCAATCTTGTCGTTTTAAGCAAATTTGTGTCGTGTTAAGTTGTAGATCTTATGTTAAATAAATTAACATTAATATTATTAGTTTAATTATTCGCGACAAAATATTTAACATTAACTTATTTATTAATCATGTTAACACGTCGAATCGTTTAACTCATAATTAAGGTAAATTATAACATTATATCATATTAAACTCAATAATTAAGGTAAATTATAACATTATATCATATTTTTAAAAATTATTTTAAATAAATTATTTAATCGTGTTAAGCATGTCAACCTATTAATTATACGTATTTAATTTATTTAAATTTTATATTAAATGCGGCAATCTGTTTATCACATAAAAACTATTTATGCTAAAATACTAACCTTTTATTCATGTGAAATCGTCATTAAAAAGAATGAACCAGAAAAGTAAAATACAGAGATTCATTTTTCTTTCCCTCATTCCCTCTTTTCCGAACTCATTGTTAGGCGCAACGCAATCGCAATGATTGGAACTAAATCAAAGTCAAATGAATGGCTGGCCAAGTGATGTGCACCAAATCTTTATTTATTTATTTTTTCTGCCTCTAGTTAGAAATCTTAGAATCAAAGTTATTTATTTTTTAGGCATTTATTCTGTCTCTAGTTAGAAACCTTAGAATCATAGTTATTTTTTATTATATTAGGAATTTATATTTTGATAAGGTAGGCATTTGTTCAACTCTTTTATAAATATAATTCGTTTTTTTTTATTTAGTGAATTAATCTTTTCTGATAAAAAAAAAAGAGGTTATGTGTACGAATATTGTAGAATTTGTTATTAATTTGATAAATAGTACCGTATTTGTCTTTACTAAAAGCAACAAATTTGATCACGTTTCAACACTGTTATCATAGCTGTGAGCAATGGTGGCTAGATAGTAGAGTCCCCATTTATTCAACGAATTTATCAATGTATTTCTTTTTCAAAGAAAAAGGTACTATCTTTAATAAATATATATATATATATATATATATATATATATATATATATATTTTTTTTTTTTCGCATTAAGAGCGTATAAACAAAAGGCCAAGGACAGGATATCTAGAGGATTATTAATGTTTCATAAATTATTTTCACCTTGCGGTTTATATTTGGTCTTAGGATAAGGGCCTAGATGCTTCGTTCCGCATAAAACCAACTTAAGCATGCACATGTCCAAGTTTAAGAACCGTCAGATTTGACCCGTTTGAAAGAAGTGTGTTCAAAAAATCAAGAATACACTCTGGCAGAGGGCTCTGTGCAGTCGTTTCTCGAATGGTGAAATTATTAGGTGATAGAACGTCACTAACCAAATCTTTACCCCATGTACTTGATTTGATAGACAGAAAGAATAAGAACAGTGATACTATAAAGAGGAGATTTTGGGTAAAAAAATATTAAATATAATTTTAGACTTGAAACTCATATTTATTGATAACCTATCTCTTCAACGCACGAACTATTCACTAACAAATATCTACCAAGAACGTGACAACGATCAGATAATGAAAATCTCCATCTTCCTGAATAATTACATTCTTGACCAGCTAGTATATTCATAGTAGAAACATGATACTCACGCTTCCTAGGAAGTATGTTGCTCCAATTCTTATGGGGTACTGATCCAAGCTTTGTGAGCTAATCAACTTCATGGTCCAAATGTTAGACTATCCCTGAGGGCTAAGTCGTTATCATTAGCACTAGAAGAAAGACCTTGTATAAAGATTTTAGGTTTCAGCAACTTAAAACTTAAATTATTTATCTTAATTTGTTCTCACTTGGTTGATAACTAAACCCATTGAAAAAACATTATTCCATTCGTGGTTGATTTTTAACCATTTGAAAAACATACATAGGTAATCAATTTGAGAAATATAGTATCCAACTCACATACGATATCGTTTGATGACAATGGCTAGAACACGCAATAGAGGTGGAAAGAGAGAGGTGGAAAGAGTGATGGTACAGTTCTTAGCCATCGTCAGTTAAGCCATCAACTGAGCTAATAGGACGAGGGACCATATAGTGAATATCTCGATCATTATGTGCATTCAGTTCACTCTGTATGCTCAGTTCACCCCGTCCATTTCCAGGCTCGACCAAATTTAAGATAGTCTAAACATGAGTAGAGCTCGTATTATCATGGGCTTTCATGAAGTAAACGCAATCGAAGCAACTTATCGTGAGGCTGAGAATGCTTGGCAGGAAGCTTATATTTGATTTGGATACTTTTTGTTTACAACATGAAGAGACAAAAAGGAGATTAGAAGATATGATAGCTTAAATCGCACATGATCGAGAGCAAGGCCAAAAAGTTCCTCATCATTATCGATAGCCTACTCACTTTTTGATAAGTGAAGCGAAGAGTAGTAGGCGTTCTAGACAGAGATCTCTAACCCCCGAGGAAGAAAAGAGGAGCAGACAAACCAAAAGGAAAAACCCATCTCCACATCAGGAAAGGAGAAATGAACAAAGGCGTTCGGGCCAGGGTTCAGTGTTCATCTGGTTATAAATTGTAGTTAGTTTAATTGTTAATGTCTGTAATTTTCATTTTACTAGCTTAAATTGATAACGTTTAAATAAGATTGACATGATACAAAATCAGTACTGCGAAAGCGTTAGAGACAATTTCTCGTGGGATCGACAATATTACTTATCACTGTATTATTTTTTGACCGTGTATACTTGCACATGAGTGTTTTCACAAACATTTGAAATCGAAACTCAAAATAATTTCGATTTCACCTAACAAGTTCTTGGTGTCGTTGCCGAGGAATTATTTTTCTGATGTTTTCCAATATTGATTTCAATTGAGTTGGTATTAATTTCAAGTTCTTATATTTATGTTTTTAATTTCACAAGTTTGGAATAAGATGTGACGCCCCCAAATCTGGGCCCACACAGCCCAAACTTGAGTCGTCAAAAGACTACAACAAAATTATTACAACAAAGCACAACGTACAACAATACAGTGTATAATAATACACAACTAAGTCTTCACTATTATTGCCACACTATTTTACAAAACGTGAAGACTATGATAACTATTCCTCGGACCCTCACTCCATTCCCCGGCTAGACCCTGTTATGTTTTCATCTCCTGTTGAAAAACAATGGAACAAAAGAAAGGGTGAGCTCAAATAGCCCAGTAAAGAATATCATGACTAAGATAATGACGAATAAATTATCATTAGTCTTCAACAGTTGAGTTCTTGATAGAATACAATAGACTACAAGGTTTATATCAAAAACTGCAGTTAAATTCTTAAACAACGTTCAGATCAATAATAGCAGCGGAATGAGTAATCTATTAGAAGAATAATGCAGACTATAATGTCCACTCGGTTCTCTTTTTAGGAAAAACATCATCAACTTTTATCATCTGAAATATCATTAGTCAAGATAATACAAATTCACAGTTCCTGATCATAATCATGCACATCAACAGTTCATCTTTGTACTACGGGCCAAAGATATTCAATATAGCACCAACGGTCATGATTATACCAGATTCAGCCTTTGGTCATAATCATACCAAACAACAGTTCATCTTTGCACTACGGGCCAAAGAGAACATTCACCACGTGCCATAAAAGACACCGAACAGATGTATCGCCTTTAACCTATTATATCGCCTTTAACCTATCATCTGTTCAACAAATATATCACATCTGTGCCCCCGGCCACAGATATTCACAACAGCTTGATTTTTGGATGATTAGAATGATATAAATGATGAACAGAAGAAATAGGATAACAATAAGTATCGGAAGTTTACTTTGTACAGATTCAAATAATGTCCAAATTGTCAACATGATGTGGAGTGAAATTCAAGATCCACAGTTCAGAATAACGGTTACAATTCAATAGAAATGTTCACGTAAATAGGAAGGTTCAGTTGAAATAATGAAGTTCAACTATTATGGAACATATAATATTTTCAGGAATTATAGAAGCAATAGTTCCATAATAAATTTCGATTTAGGAGTATGAAAGAAAATAATATCCCTTACCGTAGCAGGTTTGATTAACAAAAGGTGAAGGAAATTAATACAAAGGGTTATTCACCAACAGGCGGCAATCCGCTCCGTAAGGTTATTCCCACAATTTAATAGAATTTGAGTACAAAGAGTTATTCACCAAACAGGCGGCAATCCGCTCCGTAAGGTTATTCTCAGAGATTAATGATGAATGAATACGAAATGTTATTCACCAACAGGCGGCAATCCGCTCCGTAAGGTTATTCCCACAATTTAATACATGGAAATAAAAGGCACGTCTTATGAGTAAGGAAGAAACAATATTATTATCGAGAATCAAATAATGATAATCCCTTACCATAGTATGTTTGAATAATGGAAGATGAAAAAGATGGTATCCCTTACCTCAACACGTGACTGGATATTGATTTAAATGAGGTTGATTAACTTGAACAGTACACGTATACTTATAGATCTTCACAAATACTCAAGATGACTTAAGCACACTTAGAGAGAACTTTCACAAGAAGTATTTAGAGAGAGAAAGAAAGAACAAGTAAGGAAGTTTATGAAAAATCCTTAAGTTAAGGCTTCTATTTATAGCCAAAAATCTTATCATTCATTTAATCTAAACCATTCATTTAAAGATCATCTTTTAATCTACACCATCCATTTCAAATATTATATTATCTTTAATTTACACCATTCATTTCATATCACCTAATAATCACCTAACTTTATATTATAAACAAATCAATTTAATTATTCAACAATAATTCACACTTTAATCTACACCATTCATTTCATATCACCTAATAATCACCTAACTTTATATTATAAATAAATCAATTCAATTATTCAACAATAATTCACACTTTAATCTACACCATTCATTTCATATCACCTAATAATCACCTAACTTTATATTATAAACAAATAACTTTATCAATTCAATTATTATGACTAATTGTTATAAATACAGTATAGTTAGCTCTTAGATATCAAGTCAATAAATTAATGAAATACAACTGTTTAAATAACATCATAATAGAGATAACAATAATGTAAAATAAAGCATACGTTACTGTGTAATGACAATTATTGATTCAATAATGTGAATTACTGTGCATATGTTACTGTGACAATTATTAGGTTCAATAATTTTAAAAACAGTGCAACAACAATTATTGACTCAATGATATAAAATACAGTGTAATGACAATTATTAAATCAATAATGCAAAATACTGTGTAACAACAATTATTGAATTGATAATATAAAATATTATGCAGTGACAATTATCGATGAAATGATGCGTAACAGTTACGGTGTCAATTATCAGACCAATAATATGAGACACTATGCAATACCGTGTGTTACTGTAGAGTACCGTGTGCTACAGAAAATACCATAAACTACCGTATGCTACTATTCTTTTATCACCGGTATTTTAACAGTTCCGTTGACTATTTTTATTTAAAAAGGTTACTTCTGTCGTTTTCTATATCCGACAAATATTCCGTTGTGGGGACCACCAATAATTTATTATTTCGGCGCCGTCGTACGGCACGAATATTCCCCGACCAAACGAATATTCCCCGACAAAGCGAATATTGTCCGACAAAATAAAATTTGCACATAACATCCTTAACTTTCAATTTTGTTAATTTAACCACTTACTGTTTCAAAAAAAATATATATGAAGGAAAATTAAATTTTGTATTTCATAAAATTCGGGGTCTTACAACCTCCCCTCCTTATGAAATTTCGTCCCCGAAATTGACGTACCTGACATATCGAAGAGGTAAGGATACTTAGATTTCATCTCAGATTCTAGCTCCCAGGTCATTTCCTCAGTATCTTGGTTCCTCCATAAAACCTTAACTTGAGGTATAACCTTTGAGCGTAGGATCTGCTCCTTCTTATCCAGGATCTTAACAGGTACCTCCTCGTATGTTAAATCCTCTGCTATAACGTCTGGTTCTAACTCAATGACGTGGTTTGGGTCCTTCACATATTTACGTAACATAGATATGTGAAAAACGTTATGGATGCGAGACATACTTGGTGGTAGGGCTAGTCTGTAGGCTACGGTTCCTATTCGATCGAGGATTTCAAATGGGCCAATAAATCGAGGGTTAAGCTTTCCTCTCTTTCCGAATCTCGTAACCCCTTTCCATGGAGAAACACGTAAGAATACATGATCTCCGACGTTGAAACTTTCGTCTCTCCGATGAAGATCAGCATAACTCTTTTGTCGTTCTTGTGCGGTCTGTATTCGTTGTCGGATCATTTGGATCTTTTCGGTCGTCAAGCGTACCAACTCGGGTCCCAACAATTTTGCTTCTCCTACCTCATTCCAACATATTGGAGAGCGACACTTCCTTCCATACAATGCCTCGAATGGAGCCATGCCTATGCTTGCTTGGTAACCGTTGTTGTAAGAAAATTCCACCAACGGCAAGTACTTATCCCAACTTCCTTTGAAGTCTAATACACAAAGTCTCAAAAGATCTTCGAGGGTCTGGATCGTCCTTTCCGATTGTCCGTCCGTTTGAGGATGGTATGCAGAACTAAAACGTAGTTCAGTGCCCATAGCTTTTTGTAGACTGATCCAAAAGCGTGAAGTGAATCTAGGATCCCGATCAGAAATTATGGAAACTGGCATGCCATGCAATCTCACGATCTCATTTATGTACATACCCGCAAGACGTTCAAGTGAAAAGTTTTCTCGTATAGGCAAGAAATGAGCAGATTTGGTCAATCTATCTACGATCACCCAAATTGCATCTAAGCCTTGAGAAACTTTTGGAAGACCCGTCACGATGTCCATATTGATGTGTTCCCACTTCCATTCGGGAACTTCAAGTGATTGTAATGGACCTTTAGGAACTTGATGTTCTGCCTTGACACGTTGACAAGTTAGGCACCTTGAGATAAACTCCGCAATCTCTCTTTTCATATTGTTCCACCAAAATGTATGTCGAAGATCTCGATACATCTTGGTACCTCCTGGGTGGATTGCAAACGGCGTGTTGTGTGCCTCCATCATGATTTTATGCTTTAATTCAGGATCGTTAGGAACACAAAGTCGAGAGTTGACTCGAAGTATTCCTTTGTCGTCGATTCTTGCTTCGGAAATGGCACCTTCTTGTACTTTCTTTATCATGTTTATCAGTTCCGGATCGGTAGCTTGAGCAGCTTTAATTTTATCGATTAAAGTTGGTTCTACTTGCACGTGAGCAATCTTCGAGTGGGTCCCTGGTGTCTTTAGCTCTATCTCCATCTTTTGCAAGTCGTACAAAATACACTTTTGTGTTGTCAGCAGTGCATTTGTACTTGCATAAGATTTTCTGCTCAAAGCGTCAGCTACAACGTTCGCCTTTCCCGGGTGATACTGGATTGTGTGGTCATAATCCTTTAACAGCTCAAGCCAACGTCGTTGTCGCATGTTGAGTTCCTTCTGGGTGAAAAAATACTTGAGACTTTTATGATCCGTATAGATATCCACTTTTTCTCCGTACAAGTAGTGTCTCCAGATCTTTAACGCGAAAACGACTGCTGCCAACTCTAGATCATGAGTAGGATAATTTTTCTCATAATCTTTGAGTTGTCGAGAGGCATAGGCTATAACCTTTCCATGTTGCATAAGGACACAGCCTAGACGTTTGCCAGAAGCATCGCTGTAGATAACAAATCCTCCTGATCCTGATGGTATGGTCAGAACAGGAGCTGAAACAAGTCTCCTCTTGAGTTCTTGAAAACTCTTCTCGCATTCCTCGCTCGATATAAGTTTTGTACTAGAATGAATGATACCGATATCTAGTAATTAAACTTTCAACTCTTGGTGTTCTATGGGAGCCATTTGGTGTGGGACTTTAAAAATGGGCTTAGTGTCGGGTTCAAGATCGATACAGAATTCAATTTCACGGTTTGGGGTAAGCCAGAAAGTTCCTCAGAAAAAAAAACGTCAGGAAACTCATTAACAATGGGAATATCATTCAAGTTTGACGTGTTTTTGTTCAAATCAGTGACATGAGCTAAAAAGGCTTGACATCCGTTTTTCAATAAACGAATGACTTTATGGCTAGAAATAACAGTTATAGATTTCAATGGTTTAGTTGCTTGAATTTGCATGACAGGTTGATTAGGAATATGAAAACTAATAATCTTATGAAAACAATCAATTTTAGCATGATGGGTAGTCAACCAATCAATTCCTAAAATCACATCAAATTCACGCATCTCCAAAGAAATAAGGTCAACAGGTAATGTGAGGTTGTTGATTTGAACTAGGCAAGATTTATAGATAGTAAATGTAATAGGTATTTCTCCCAATGAGGTTTCAACTGATAAGACAAGATTTAAGTTTTCAATAGTCAAATTTAAACGTTGAGTACATATAGGTGAGATAAAAGAGTGGATAGAGCCAGTATCTAATATGGCATAGACTTCACGAGAATTTATGAATAGCTTACCGGCTATCACCTCATTCGGTTTCTTGACTGTTATCGTCAAATCGAATATCGAATACTTCATTCGGATCTTCACGTATTTCAACCATGGGAATACCACTGAATAATTTTCTAGCAAACTGTTTCTCGGGTTCATCAACTTCATCAGTAGTAAGGTACCAATGATTTCCATTAAAATAGTATTTTCGATAGACTGCAGTTTCCACGATAGTGACTAACTTAACCTGAATTCCTCTAAATTGTAACGCCCAAAAGTATAGAAACATCATTTTTAAATAATCTTGAAAATCATAGCTGGAACACCATAAATCCCAAAGACTAATATGAAAAGTCCATATATTCTGATCATTTGTTATAGAGCATAACCAGGTGATATCACTCTCCCAATTAGTGAGTAAATTAAAGGCAATAATTTCCGCAAGTTCGTTACTTCCTTTAATTGCTTCTAAGAATGGATCTGGAACGACTGTAGCAGAGCTTTCACCTTCATCCTTACTGGATAGAACACGCATAATTTTTGCCTTAGGCAAATGATTCAACTCTGAGTTTGTAGGAAGATTATTCGTCGTCTCTTGATTCGCAGGTACATTTGTTTCGGGCACTCCATTGTTAATTTCCTGATTTTCATATGCCATATTCAACTGTAGTCACAAAATAAATGTTAGTTCAAATAAACTGACTCATCACTTCATGTTCCTACATTCAAATCGACTCATTAGATAATAAAATCTATTTTAGGTAGGACACACTAGTGACTGATTCTATTCGTCTCTCCCCTCCTAGTTCTACCCCAGATCGCCATTAAAGACCATATCCCTAAGCTCTGATGCCAACTGTGACGCCCCCAAATCTGGGCCCACGCAGCCCAAACTTGAGTCGTCAAAAGACTACAACAAAATTATTACAACAAAGCACAACGTACAACAATACAGTGTATAATAATACACAACTAAGTCTTCACTATTATTGCCACACTATTTTACAAAACGTGAAGACTATGATAACTATTCCTCGGACCCTCACTCCATTCCCCGGCTAGACCCTGTTATGTTTTCATCTCCTGTTGAAAAACAATGGAACAAAAGAAAGGGTGAGCTCAAATAGCCCAGTAAAGAATATCATGACTAAGATAATGACGAATAAATTATCATTAGTCTTCAACAGTTGAGTTCTTGATAGAATACAATAGACTACAAGGTTTATATCAAAAACTGCAGTTAAATTCTTAAACAACGTTCAGATCAATAATAGCAGCGGAATGAGTAATCTATTAGAAGAATAATGCAGACTATAATGTCCACTCGGTTCTCTTTTTAGGAAAAACATCATCAACTTTTATCATCTGAAATATCATTAGTCAAGATAATACAAATTCACAGTTCCTGATCATAATCATGCACATCAACAGTTCATCTTTGTACTACGGGCCAAAGATATTCAATATAGCACCAACGATCATGATTATACCAGATTCAGCCTTTGGTCATAATCATACCAAACAACAGTTTATCTTTGCACTACGGGCCAAAGAGAACATTCACCACGTGCCATAAAAGACACCGAACAGATGTATCGCCTTTAACCTATTATATCGCCTTTAACCTATCATCTGTTCAACAAATATATCACATCTGTGCCCCCGGCCACAGATATTCACAACAGCTTGATTTTTGGATGATTAGAATGATATAAATGATGAACAGAAGAAATAGGATAACAATAAGTATCGGAAGTTTACTTTGTACAGATTCAAATAATGTCCAAATTGTCAACATGATGTGGAGTGAAATTCAAGATCCACAGTTCAGAATAACGGTTACAATTCAATAGAAAGGTTCACGTAAATAGGAAGGTTCAGTTGAAATAATGAAGTTCAACTATTATGGAACATATAATATTTTCAGGAATTATAGAAGCAATAGTTCCATAATAAATTTCGATTTAGGAGTATGAAAGAAAATAATATCCCTTACCGTAGCAGGTTTGATTAACAAAAGGTGAAGGAAATTAATACAAAGGGTTATTCACCAACATGCGGCAATCCGCTCCGTAAGGTTATTCCCACAATTTAATAGAATTTGAGTACAAAGAGTTATTCACCAAACAGGCGGCAATCCGCTCCGTAAGGTTATTCTCAGAGATTAATGATGAATGAATACGAAAGGTTATTCACCAACAGGCGGCAATCCGCTCCGTAAGGTTATTCCCACAATTTAATACATGGAAATAAAAGGCACGTCTTATGAGTAAGGAAGAAACAATATTATTATCGAGAATCAAATAATGATAATCTCTTACCATAGTATGTTTGAATAATGGAAGATGAAAAAGATGGTATCCCTTACCTCAACACGTGACTGGATATTGATTTAAATGAGGTTGATTAACTTGAACAGTACACGTATACTTATAGATCTTCACAAATACTCAAGATGACTTAAGCACACTTAGAGAGAACTTTCACAAGAAGTATTTAGAGAGAGAAAGAAAGAACAAGTAAGGAAGTTTATGAAAAATCCTTAAGTTAAGGCTTCTATTTATAGCCAAAAATCTTATCATTCATTTGATCTAAACCATTCATTTAAAGATCATCTTTTAATCTACACCATCCATTTCAAATATTATATTATCTTTAATCTACACCATTCATTTCATATCACCTAATAATCACCTAACTTTATATTATAAACAAATCAATTTAATTATTCAACAATAATTCACACTTTAATCTACACCATTCATTTCATATCACCTAATAATCACCTAACTTTATATTATAAATAAATCAATTCAATTATTCAACAATAATTCACACTTTAATCTACACCATTCATTTCATATCACCTAATAATCACCTAACTTTATATTATAAACAAATAACTTTATCAATTCAATTATTATGACTAATTGTTATAAATACAGTATAGTTAGCTCTTAGATATCAAGTCAATAAATTAATGAAATACAACTGTTTAAATAACATCATAATAGAGATAACAATAATGTAAAATAAAGCATACGTTACTGTGTAATGACAATTATTGATTCAATAATGTGAATTACTGTGCATATGTTACTGTGACAATTATTAGGTTCAATAATTTTAAAAACAGTGCAACAACAATTATTGACTCAATGATATAAAATACAGTGTAATGACAATTATTAAATCAATAATGCAAAATACTGTGTAACAACAATTATTGAATTGATAATATAAAATATTATGCAGTGACAATTATCGATGAAATGATGCGTAACAGTTACGGTGTCAATTATCAGACCAATAATATGAGACACTATGCAATACCGTGTGTTACTGTAGAGTACCGTGTGCTACAGAAAATACCATAAACTACCGTATGCTACTATTCTTTTATCACCGGTATTTTAACAGTTCCGTTGACTATTTTTATTTAAAAAGGTTACTTCTGTCGTTTTCTATATCCGACAAATATTCCGTTGTGGGGTCCACCAATAATTTATTATTTCGGCGCCGTCGTACGGCACGAATATTCCCCGACCAAACGAATATTCCCCGACAAAGCGAATATTGTCCGACAAAATAAAATTTGCACATAACATCCTTAACTTTCAATTTTGTTAATTTAACCACTTACTGTTTCAAAAAAAAAATATATGAAGGAAAATTAAATTTTGTATTTCATAAAATTCGGGGTCTTACATAAGATGTCAGGCTAAAGACTATACAATAAATGCTAATTGGGAGGCAACCCAAGTTTCGCTAATTTTTCGTTTAGTTTTGTTTTTTGTGTTCAGGGCACATCATAACAAATAGCAAGAGACGGTCATTATTGTGGATGACAACTGACCAATTACCAGGGAAGTCATTTGCACTTAATTCCTTAATTGCATACTTTGGGGACAATGTCAGTTTCAAATTTTGGGATCTTCTACGTTTATGTGATATGCTTTGTGTTGTTTTAGTGTGTTTTGTTTTGGTGTCAATTTTAGTATAGGTTGTGTCTCTTGAGCATTGATTTAATTTGAATAGGGCTACCGCCAATGATAGGAAATGATTGTTCAGATTAGAACTCATGAAAAATGGATTAACATTGCTTAATCTATGTACTTGACTTATTGTTGGTTATTGCATTGCTTGTGATTCCTTTCATTTTGAGCACATATCCATTTATAATAAATGAGTTAAAGACTTAGAGAAGGCTTATATGACTGAAGGCTTGTGGAAGATAACACTAAACTTTAGAACATGTTTAAAACATTACTCGAGACGAAAAACAAATGGTTGAATAACAAATCATGTGGTGAGTTGAGATAGAGCATAAAACATACTCACTCATAAACATATGCTTATGTGAGATAGAGCGTGAAACGTTCTCACATATAAAATAAAAATAATAATAAAATAAATTAAACTGCAAAACATATGATGAGTTGAGATGGAGCGTAAAACACAGTCACTCATAAACGCGTGTTTAGGAGACATAGAGTATAAAATGCACTCACCTACAATTTTTTGGTGAGTGATGTGAAAATAAGTTTATGAGAGTTTTTGATTTCTTTCACAAGGTAATATGGTTACATAAGTTAATCTGAGCAATGATTAGTTTTTTTCAAATGGTAAACACACACACATGTGAGTCATTAGTAACGTATGACTAATAAGTACGTTGAAATTTTAGACATAGCGATGTTTTAAAATTTTCAAATTTGAATGAAGCTAAAACTGCTTAGGATTCTAATATGAACTTGCATCTTGAAGTTAAACCGCATTGAAATTTGACCATTGAAAAACCCTACTTACTTGAGAAGAAAATGGTGTCAAGAAGGATGTCATCTTCAAGAATTTGAACAAAACAACCTAACAAACTTTAAAAAAGCAAGCCATTAACACATATGCCTCCAGCACATGGACGTGGTACATTTCTTTCTTTCTTTTTTAATCATCTACTTGTATATAGTGTTCAGCATTTAATTTAGCAGCCTTAAGTTAGGTTTTTGTGAGGTGGTTTTTTAATCATCTACTTGTATATATATGCAGTGTTCAGTATTTAATTTAGCAGCCTTGAGTTTGGTTTTTGTGAGGTGTCATTTTTATATGCCAGACTATTGATTCGGCCTGGATTCAGGACCACATAAAAACTAGCTTCAGAATAGTTTGAGGGTCAATATTGAACCGATTCATTTAAGCCTCCAAATGACTTGTTTTTAACCGTCTGTTTCGGCCTATTTACTTTGATGAATTACCCTTTTACTTCAAAATTATTCAGAGTTCATTTACCCACGTTTTGGACGGAGGAAGAAATTTACTTTAGTATATGATTCCTTTCGTTATATCTGATGAAGTTTAATAATACAATTCTAAGTCGTTCGACTGTTTTCTAAAAATAAAAAAAAAGAGAGGATAAAACTGTAAATATACAGCCAAATTTGCTTGGAATTAATTCAAATGGTCCCCCTATTCAATTTTTTTTTTTTTTTCTTTTGTTCCCACACTAGAGGTCATGGTCACCTTTTAATTGTCTAAAATATTATACACCACAAGAAGTCGTCTTAACAGAGTGAAAGAGATGGAGATCCATTGTTTTGCGAATAAGTATAAATTAGCAAAAATTAATGGTAAAATAGAACACGAAATATATCTTAATTATTAAAAAATAGGGTTTAACACAAAAATTCGTGTTAAACATAATTTTTTAATGATTAAGATAGATGTAGTGTTTGATTTTTGTGTATGTAATAATGTCCTTGTTTTATAACTGTAAATAAGGCTGTAAAATGAACTAAACTGTTCGAGTTCGATTCGTACTTACTCGATTAAAAGTTCGATTCGAACTCAATCCGAAATATAAATGATTCAAATATGAGTAAAGTTTAAAATTCGATAAATTATTCAAATATTTTCAAATTGTGATTTTCTATTAATACTCAGATTATATTCACTCGAAAAATTCAAAATGTTTGGACTCGATTCGAGATCGTGCTCGACTCGATAACTAAACGATCATCAATCAAACCTTACATCATACTCGATAAATTTTATGAACTAACTCTAATCAACTCAATGTTCAACTCGATTCAATTTGTTTACATTCTTAACTGTGAAACACGACATGAATAAAACAATCATTTAGCAAAAAAAATAAAAATAATAAAGAATAAAACAATCATAAAACTACAAAGTTATTGACTAGCAGCAAGCAGCTTTCTTATACGTAGCAACAAGTGGTTTAAAGTCAAAAACGTGATAAGCAGGGGATTTTAGACGATGGAGAATTACATTTTGACGGTGACCTACCTGGTCCCTTTTTCTACATACACCACCTCAACTCGTTTCAATGCATCAGACAAAAATTAATTCACGGGTCACAAGAATTTATAATTTGGAATAAAAAATAATTAAAAACTCAGAAGAAAATTACTTTAAGGAATTGGATGACGTTTTCATATTGGATACATGAATGAATGTGGACATGTATATATATATATATATATATATATATATATATATATTCTTTTCAAATTGTTAAAAAAAATAGAAATCAAGGTAATATTGTACAACGCAACTTTCTTAATTCCTGCTTGATAAAAAGAATTTATTCATAACCATCCTTAAGGGTATGTTTAGAATTTGAAAAATATAGAGAAAAAGAAAGAATAAAATAAATATAAAATGATTTTCTTTTAAAGAGAGTAAATCTAATTATCTTCTAAAAATTTACAAATATTTGAAAAAAATTAGACGTAATCAAACTAGACGTAAAATTATTATAATTTTTTTAAAAGTTAATTAATAATATTTTAAAATTTAAAATAAATATAAATTTATTTAATTTTTATCAATGTGATCTAATTTTTTTAACTATCTAAAGATTATTTCGAATTATGACATTTATTACTTTGTAAAGCTTAAATGAATTATACAAATTAAAATTAAAATCTCCAAATTGAAAAAACTGATAAGACAATCCTCAAAGTGAAAAAAATTTAAAAGTTTAATCCCCTAATTGAGAAAATAATTCCCAAAGTAAAAATAAAAATGAAAGTTCAAGGTATTAATCCATATTTAAGCCTAATATATACATGAACGGTATTAACATCATGACACAACATTAAAATAAAAATAATAATATTAAATATAAATATTTTATTAATAAAATATCATGATCTTAACAAACTCCTGCATAACATTATACATTGAACATGTATGAAACTTTAATTCATAAATGAATATTGGGTCAAGAGCAGGCCGAGCACAATGAAAAAATTATGGCAGCTGGGCTCTAGCAGACTAACATCAAAAAACTTCTTGTTTTACTTACGGAAGAGGGAGAGAGTTCATCTAACATCATTTCAACAGGGACCCAATGTGAAAATGTAGACTTTCAGTTTTTGGGCTCCTCCTTCATAATAAACTATTCTAGCCCACACTCGGTATCATTTACTATTTCGGCCTAGCCTAACACAAACGTCTCATTATAATGTAAAAGGCTTGCAAGCTGAACACATTTGAGGTGTCTTGTTTCGCGTTAAATTAATATAATAATTTTATAATATAATAAATTACTATATTGATTTAATATATTTTTTATTTGATTCATCTATTATATGTATTAACTCATTATGAGCGTAAATGTATTTACGTCAATTTCATTATTTTTCATTACGCCCACCAATGTATGTACTAGTTTATTACGTCCGTAATGCAATAAGTCAGAAAAAAAACAAAACGATAATGATTATAACTGATTTGATATTTGAATTGCCATTTAATTTATTCATCATATACAATTATATGATTTAGTGAACTAAATATAATTTTGAACATAATGTAATAATATAATAATTACTACACAAAAATCAAGAGAAACCAAATAAATATGTCATAATAACCTATAACCATTACATTATAATTCTATTGTATTGTATTGCGTAAACTATTATATTACATCAAATTTCTATTTCGCTAATCAAACACCACCCGACTTCATTATTGGACGCCCATTATGTCAAATCGAATACAAAATGCAAAAATAGTGCATTTCATTTCCTCATTAATAAGGTCTAATGTGGTTGGGCGCAAACATGGCCTTAGGAGTTGAGAGTATTCTGAAGATGACAAAATTGTAGCAGTAGCTGGTCGAGAGAGTAGTCATATCTATTTCACATAATTTAGTTTTCAAACCCTAATTCGGTGGAGTGATCCAGTAGGTATATGAAGCACTCTCAAAAGTCATTTCCATTTAATATGAGATTAGTGCACCAACACACAATGCATGCAACTCCCATCACTCCAGCTTTGCTCCTTTCTATACATACACTTTTAAGGCCTCTCCCGAGTCTTAAAGTATGTTTATATAGTAGTCTATCTAATATATAAAATCGGAGGTTAAGTGTAGTGTAAACAAATTTTTTTAATTTTTTTTTCGAAAATGCCCTTAGATTTTTAAGGCAATTTCTATTTTGTTATTTTTATATATATATTTTTTATCTTTTTATTTAATTCTTCAAATTTTATAAAATTTATATTTTACTCTACATAATTTACACACGCAACGTGTGTGCCACCGGGTGGTAATATTACATACTCTATTAGTATATATTTCAGCAGTTGGTGTTGGAATTATATATAAGTCAAAATCTAGCATATAAATACATCAAGTTCTCTCATGCAAAATCAATTAGCATTACTTTCACAAAGTATTCGATATGAGACAATTTATTGAGTATTGCTATGGCAAAAAATTTTGTTTACAAAAAATAACTTACAAAATGATGTGGCAAGTGTAATTAGTTGATGGTTCACCTGGATCAACTCCCACAATGATCTTTAGATGTTCGCCAACTTTGTTGTCCCGTTGGTGCTCATCAACACAGAAGAGCCAATTGATCAGTTTTTTGATAGCATTGCTCACCAGGTTATGGATCTTAAAATGCATTTGATAAGAAACTTGTCTTGGACTAGAGATTTCATAGAGAAACCCAATATTTCAGACATATATAAACTTGATGAATCTACTGCAGAAATCATTTCCCATTGGACCTAGCTAACAAAATGGCATTTCAGACTAGTTGTATACCATTATATGTCTTGCGTTCATCCAATCACCCATGCCAACCTATTCAACTTTGATCCTTTTAACATCAAAATACGAATGATCCTACAGGCTTCCTTAGATCAAATGCATCTTTTTACAGCTCAGTAACTTTGAATCATGCTTGACCAAAGGAAGATAATGGAAGAATGTGTCCACATTAATCATGCAACATAACATCAGAAACATAAAATGAATGATTTGCTTAAGAAATAACACATGCAAAGTATGGCTTCAAAGTAAAAGAAAGACAAGAAGACCATATCCCGTCTGTGCCAGGGAACCCCCATTTTGATATCATAAGACTCGGGCAGTTTCAGAGAATGGAATTGTTCGGATACCCTTGTTGCCTTGGTGGAACTTAGGCCTTAACCTGTGACAATTTCAGAACTTAAACAAAAGGAGGATGCTTTCAATCCTAAATACCACCTAATGCATATATGTTTCACCACAAGCTCAGAATAATGATGCACTGACAAAACTCGATAAAACAAACCTCAAGAATCCAGTTTGTATATTTTCACAAGCACAAACTATCACGTCTTAGCAGCTCAAAATCAAGTAGTTCAAAAAAATCTCAACATCTCCAAAATCTTAAAACTCCTTTCAGTAAATAGTCTTCCTCATCGCCTAAACCTTAGCTCTATGCTTAAAACCCTAAACCCCTACCAAGCTACCAACAATAATATATATGAAACTATCGATTAAAAACATTGTATTTCAAAATAGGTATGTGCCAGTCCAATTAATATTGCTACTCATTTTATAATAATAAGGAGAAGTAGTTGGATTAAATTATACCTCAACCATGAACTGCTTGCGGATTGCGGGGTAGGAATCAGGAAATTAAGCACCAATGTACTCTCCAGTAAATCGGGTAGTTTTTTACTGGTAGTTTCCGGGAGTAGTTCTGTTTATGCAAGTTTATGAGTTATAGCTAATTTGTTCAAGAATTCTTATTTATAACCTCAATGCCAATCCAATTTGATTGGCGTTAGATCCCAATTGCAAATTTCAACGCCAGTTGAAGTGGCGTTGGCTGATTACCTATTAATTAATTAGTTCACTTATATTAACCCATTTTTTGTAATAAAAAAAATTATAAATAAAAACGAATTGTTTATTTATTTATTTTTTAAAAAATTAATTGTTTTTTTTTTAAATGAATTTATTTTTTAAACAAAATAAAAATAAAAAGTACACTCCAACGCTAATCTGAATGACGTTGAACCCAAAAATAAGATCCAATTATTTTTTTCCCAAAAGTAAGATCTAATTTGTTTTTCCTACTTCAACGCCAATCTGAATAACGTTCAATTTTTTTATTTTTTATTTTTTTAAAAAAAGGCTCCTTCAATGCCCAAATTTATAATTTTTATTTTTAAAAAATGAATTGTTTATTTTTAAAAAATATATTTTTAATTTATTTTTTTGAAACGAATTTATTTTTTAAATAAATTTATTTTTTAAATAATTTTTTTTTAAAAAAAGTACACATTCCAACGCCAATCTGAATGGCGTTGAACCCAAAAGTAAAATGCAGTTGTTATTTTTTTCCTACTTCAACACTAACCTGAATGACTTTCAAAATTTAGTTAAATTTTTTTTTTTGAAAAAAAAGAATAAAAGAGTAATTTTTTAGGATATATGACAGATGTGACCGAAGTATGTAAGTATGTTGAAAAGCCAAAGCCAAACAGTTTTTTTTCTTCCGTACTTGATTCAATTGAGCAAATACTTCTTCTTTATGAGCAAATATTTATTTTAATTGTTGGTTCAATTGTTCAATTTCATTCCTTTATATAGATAACTGTAGATGTTGATGTGAATTCGAATTTGGAGGGCTACTTATTTCAAAGAAGCAAAGAATGGTCTATAAAAAACAGTTTTTTTATTTCTTGTATTTTTAAAAACTATTTCTTTCAGACAAGTAAAGAATGGATTGTTTATTTCTAGTATTTAATTTTTTTTTAAAACATGATTTCTTTAAAAAAAATGTTAATTACTTTTTTTTTAAAAAAAATTACTTTTTTAAAAAAAGATATAATATTTTTTATTCAATGCCAGTCACATTGGAGTTCAAATTTTTAATTTTTAATTTTTTAAAAATCTAACTTCAAGTTTTGTCTTGTTCTCATACACTTTTAAATTTGCAGCTTTTGACTTCAAATTTATAAAGTAACTTTAAAAATCTAATTTGTAAAGTACCTTTAAAAAAAATAACAGCAAAAGGTCAAAAAATTTGTGCAACTTTTAATTGGTGTCCAAATCCACACAACTTTTAAGGGGGGGAAAATATTGAATCAAGTACGAAAAAAAGAGTTAAAAAGTCAATTCAATTGAATGAACAAAAAAAGCTGAAAAAACATTGAATCAAGAACCATACAATCACCTGTTTAAGCAAAAAAAACTAAAAAGTATATTGTATCAAGTACCAATACATTCAGCAGAAAAAGTTGAACCAAGTACAAAAAAAAAAAGAACTAAAAAAGACAATTAAAATAGCAATGCATTACTCTGATGACAAATATGCTTTATGAATAGGAACCACTACTACTATCCTTATTAAACACATTTTCCTCCGTTCTTAATTTCTTCACTGTTTTCTCTTTTTTTTATTTCGCCATTTTTCCGGTGCCTTTTCCCTCTGTCGTTTCCTTCCAATTCTAGTTTTCTTCATTAATTTTCTTTAGAGTATCCCTAAATGTATGTACATTAGTAATTTTTATAATAAATTTAATTTTAATTATTGTAAAATCTAGTAATGATATTTAGATGTTAGTCTAATTTTTTTTTGTCCATATTATTGATATTGAAGATATTTTCGTTGGTTTGAGTTTTTGTTATGATATTAAGTGTTTTTGTAGGAAATAAAAAATTCATTGGAAAATAAAATAAAAATTGGACTATTAAGTGTTTTTTTACATAAAGGAAACATAAAGTGTTTTAAAAAATTGATACATATGAAATGTGTAGTAATAAAGTTAAAAACATTTATTTTTAAAATTTAGGTTAAAAGAGTTAGCATTTTAAAAGTAATATTATGCAAATAATTTTTCGTAATAAGCTTATGGTTGAGGATGCTTGGATCCACTCTGGTCCCGTTGATGGATCATTATTGATTCTTCAGTATTCCCATCGTTCAAATAACATTTGGTGGGGTCAGGTATATATTATTTATTTAGTGTCTAAATTCATATGTATTTTATAATGATGAATTCGTACGCAGTGTCTGGTGTGTCATATGTATTTTGTAATTTATTTCTACATATATATTTAGTGTATTTATTCATATGTATTTTGTAATTTATTTTAACATTTTACAAGAGCCGTCTCCCCTTAAATGTAGGCGTGCCGATGGCAGGTATTTTCAGCTTTGCAGAGAAGAACACTCTGATATTCGTATTTTTCATAGTATTGCACATGCTGGATTTTATGGAGTATATAGAGTATGACAAATTATGTAAGACCCCGAATTTTATGAAATACAAAATTTAATTTTTCTTCATATATATTTTTTTTGAAACAGTAAGTGGTTAAATTAACAAAATTGAAAGTTAAGGATGTTATGTGCAAATTTTATTTTGTCGGACAATATTCGCTTTGTCGGGGAATATTCGTTTGGTCGGGGAATATTCGTGCCGTACGACGGCGCCGAAATAATAAATTATTGGTGGACCCCACAACGGAATATTTGTCGGATATAGAAAACGACAGAAGTAACCTTTTTAAATAAAAATAGTCAACGGAACTGTTAAAATACCGGTGATAAAAGAATAGTAGCATACGGTAGTTTATGGTATTTTCTGTAGCACACGGTACTCTACAGTAACACACGGTATTGCATAGTGTCTCATATTATTGGTCTGATAATTGACACCGTAACTGTTACGCATCATTTCATCGATAATTGTCACTGCATAATATTTTATATTATCAAGTCAATAATTGTTGTTGCACTGTTTTTAAAATTATTGAACCTAATAATTGTCACAGTAACATATGCACAGTAATTTACATTATTGAATCAATAATTGTCATTACACAGTAACGTATGCTTTATTTTACATTATTGTTATCTCTATTATGATGTTATTTAAACAGTTGTATTTCATTAATTTATTGACTTGATATCTAAGAGCTAACTATACTGTATTTATAACAATTAGTCATAATAATTGAATTGATAAAGTTATTTGTTTATAATATAAAGTTAGGTGATTATTAGGTGATATGAAATGAATGGTGTAGATTAAAGTGTGAATTATTGTTGAATAATTGAATTAATTTGTTTATAATATAAAGTTAGGTGATTATTAGGTGATATGAAATGAATGGTGTAGATTAAAGTGTGAATTATTGTTGAATAATTAAATTGATTTGTTTATAATATAAAGTTAGGTGATTATTAGGTGATATGAAATGAATGGTGTAGATTAAAGATAATATAATATTTGAAATGGATGGTGTAGATTAAAAGATGATCTTTAAATGAATGGTTTAGATTAAATGAATGATAAGATTTTTGGCTATAAATAGAAGCCTTAACTTAAGGATTTTTCATAAACTTCCTTACTTGTTCTTTCTTTCTCTCTCTAAATACTTCTTGTGAAAGTTCTCTCTAAGTGTGCTTAAGTCATCTTGAGTATTTGTGAAGATCTATAAGTATACGTGTACTGTTCAAGTTAATCAACCTCATTTAAATCAATATCCAGTCACGTGTTACGGTAAGGGATACCATCTTTTTCATCTTCCATTATTCAAAACATACTATGGTAAGGGATTATCATTATTTGATTCTCGATAATAATATTGTTTCTTCCTTACTCATAAGACGTGCCTCTTATTTCCATGTATTAAATTGTGGGAATAACCTTACGGAGCGGATTGCCGCCTGTTGGTGAATAACCTTTCGTATTCATTCATTATTAATCTCTGAGAATAACCTTACGGAGCGGATTGCCGCCTGTTTGGTGAATAACTCTTTGTACTCAAATTCTATTAAATTGTGGGAATAACCTTACGGAGCGGATTGCCGCCTGTTGGTGAATAACCCTTTGTATTAATTTCCTTCACCTTTTGTTAATCAAACCTGCTACGGTAAGGGATATTATTTTCTTTCATACTCCTAAATCGAAATTTATTATGGAACTATTGCTTCTATAATTCCTGAAAATATTATATGTTCCATAATAGTTGAACTTCATTATTTCAACTGAACCTTCCTATTTACGTGAACCTTTCTATTGAATTGTAACCGTTATTCTGAACTGTGGATCTTGAATTTCACTCCACATCATGTTGACAATTTGGATATTATTTGAATCTGTACAAAGTAAACTTCCGATACTTATTGTTATCCTATTTCTTCTGTTCATCATTTACATCATTCTAATCATCCAAAAAAATCAAGCTGTTGTGAATATCTGTGGCCGGGGGCACAGATGTGATATATTTGTTGAACAGATGATAGGTTAAAGGCGATATAATAGGTTAAAGGCGATACATCTGTTCGGTGTCTTTTATGGCACGTGGTGAATGTTCTCTTTGGCCCGTAGTGCAAAGATGAACTGTTGTTTGGTATGATTATGACCAAAGGCTGAATCTGGTATAATCATGACCGTTGGTGCTATATTGAATATCTTTGGCCCGTAGTACAAAGATGAACTGTTGATGTGCATGATTATGATCAGGAACTGTGAATTTGTATTATCTTGACTAATGATATTTCAGATGATAAAAGTTGATGATGTTTTTCCTAAAAAGAGAACCGAGTGGACATTATAGTCTGCATTATTCTTCTAATAGATTACTCATTCCGCTGCTATTATTGATCTGAACGTTGTTTAAGAATTTAACTGCAGTTTTTGATATAAACCTTGTAGTCTATTGTATTCTATCAAGAACTCAAATGTTGAAGACTAATGATAATTTATTCGTCATTATCTTAGTCATGATATTCTTTACTGGGCTATTTGAGCTCACCCTTTCTTTTGTTCCATTGTTTTTCAACAGGAGATGAAAACATAACAGGGTCTAGCCGGGGAATGGAGTGAGGGTCCGAGGAATAGCTGTCATAGTCTTCACGTTTTGTAAAATAGTGTGGCAATAATAGTGAAGACTTAGTTGTGTATTATTATACACTGTATTGTTGTACGTTGTGCTTTGTTGTAATAATTTTGTTGTAGTATTTTGACGACTCAAGTTTGGGCTGTGTGGGCCCAGATTTGGGGGCGTCACAGTTGGCATCAGAGCTTAGGGATATGGTCTTTAATGGAGATCTGGGGTAGAACTAGGAGGGGAGAGACGAATAGAATCAGTCACTAGTGTGTCCTACCTAAAATAGATTTTATTATTTAATGAGTCGATTTGAATGTAGGAACATGAAGTGATGAGTCAGTTTATTTGAACTAACATTTATTTTGTGACCACAGTTTAGTATGGCATCTGGAAATCAAGAGGTTAACTATGGAATGCCTGAAGCAAATGTAGCCGAGAATCAAGAGGCCCCAAACAATCCTCCTGCCAACTCAGGAAATAATGTTCCTGATAACATGATGAACGATGGATTCTTTAGGAATTTCATGCAGTTCATACAGAATCAAGGAAGAGGAAATCCAGTCAATAATAACGGTAGAAACGCTGGCAATTTGAGGATGGTCACCGTTAAGCAACTTAAAGAATTAGGACCACCTGAATTCCATGGGAAGCCTGACCCACTCAAAGCGGAGGCATGGCTAAAGCAGACGACAAAAATACTTGATGTCTTACAATGCGCTGATGATCAGAAGGTGTCATTTGCCACTTTTATGTTACGAGGTGAGGCAGACCATTGGTGGGAAGCGGTAAAACGTATCCAACCTTCAGCACTCGAAATGTCTTGGACAGAATTCGAAGAACTGTTTAACGAGAAGTATTTCCCAGAAAGCATCCGCCATATGAAAGAGGTGGAATTCATTAAGCTGGAGCAGGGAAACATGACAGTCTCCCAATATGAAGCTAAGTTTGCCGAGTTATCTCGCTTTGCCACCCATCTTGTGGATGACGAAGCACGAATGAGTCGGATGTTCCTAAGAGGTTTGAGATTCAAAATTCGTCAACAACTTAGCTCTCATAAATTTAGTTTGTATTCAGATGTTGTGGATAGGGCTCAAAGGGTGGAGCAAACAGATGAAACATTGCAGCCAAGAGTTAATGATCAGCATAGAGAAAGGAGTGACAACAACCACAGGAACGAGAACCATCGAGGAGGTAACCAACACTTCGGTGGTAATTCCATACCAAATAACAGAAGAGGAGAATCTAGTGGGAACAATTTCAAAAGAAAGAGATTCCATAATAATTATGGAAGGGCACCAGCACCAGTACCAACACCAGCACCGACCCCAGTTTCAAGGGGAGAAGATCGACCACCAGTGAGATGCTATAGGTGTGGTCAGGAAGGTCACATCAGCCCAAACTATACACTGCAGTCCAAAAAGTGCTACAGTTGTGGGAAAGAGGGTCATCTTGCGCGGTTTTGTCCTGCCACAAAATCAAGTCCAGCTGCAATGATGATACCAAAAGCTAGCGCGGATAAAGGAAAATCTGTAGTTCAAGGGAGAGCTTTTGTTGTGACATCCCAAATGGCACGAAACTCGAACGAGGTGATAACCGGTAAGCTATTCATAAATTCTCGTGAAGTCTACGCTTTGTTAGATACTGGCTCTACCCATTCTTTTATCTCACCTGCATGTGCTCAGCGTTTAAACTTAACTCCTGAAAACTTGGACTTTGACTTATCAGTTGAAACCCCATTAGGAGAAATGACCATTACATCTACTGTCTATAAATCTTGCCTAGTTCAAATCAACAACCTCACATTATCTGTTGACCTTATTTCTTTGGAGATGCGTGAATTTGATGTGATTTTAGGAATTGATTGGTTGACTACCCATCATGCTAAAATTGATTGTTTTCATAAGATTATTAGTTTTCATATTCCTCATCAACCTGTCATGCAAATTCAAGCAACTAAACCATTGAAATCTATAACTGTTATTTCTAGCCATAAAGCCATTCGTTTATTGAAAAACGGATGTCAAGCCTTTTTAGCTCATGTCACTGATTTGAACAAAAATACGTCAAACTTGAATGATATTCCCATTGTTAATGAGTTTCCTGACGTTTTTCCTGAAGAACTTCCTGGCTTACCCCCAAACCGTGAAATTGATTTTTATATTGATCTTGAACCCGGTACCAAGCCCATTTCCAAAGCTCCCTACCGAATGGCCCCCATTGAACTTCAAGAGTTAAAAGTCCAACTACAGGAATTGTTGGATACCGGTTTCATTCGTCCGAGTGCATCACCTTGGGGTGCTCCTGTTCTATTTGTGAAGAAGAAAGACGGGAGTATGAGATTGTGCATTGACTACCGAGAATTGAACCATGTCACCATCAAGAACAGGTACCCGTTACCTCGGATTGATGACATGTTTGATCAATTGCAAGGCGCTCAACATTTCTCAAAGATTGATCTCCGTTCTGGATATCATCAGTTAAAGGTTAAAGCTGAGGACATTCCAAAGACTGCTTTCAGAACTCGTTATGGGCATTATGAGTTCTTAGTCATGCCTTTTGGACTAACTAATGCTCCTGCAGCTTTCATGGACATGATGAACCGGATATTCAAGGAACATTTGGATCATTTTGTGGTTGTCTTTATTGATGACATCCTCATATACTCCAAGAGTCGCGAGGATCATGAACAACACCTGAGATTGATACTACAAAAGCTCCGTGAAAACAAATTATATGCCAAGTTGAAGAAATGTGAGTTCTGGCTTGAGGAGGTCGCGTTTCTTGGGCATGTGATTTCTAGTCAAGGAATATCAGTCGATCCTGCGAAGATTGAAACGGTACTAAATTGGGAACAACCCAAAACAGTAACCGAAGTCCGAAGTTTTCTGGGTCTAGCTGGTTATTATCGGAGATTCGTAGAAGGATTTTCTCGAATCGCCACTCCATTAACGCAGCTTACTCGAAAAAGCACAAAATTCATATGGAGCGAGGAATGCGAGAAAAGTTTCCAAGAACTCAAGAAGAGACTGGTTTCAGCTCCTGTTCTGACCATACCATCAGGATCAGGAGAATTTGTTATCTACAGCGATGCTTCTGGCAAAAGTCTAGGCTGTGTCCTTATGCAACATGGAAAGGTTATAGCCTACGCCTCTCGACAACTCAAAGATTATGAGAAAAATTATCCTACTCATGATCTAGAGTTGGCAGCAGTCGTTTTCGCGTTGAAGATCTGGAGACACTACTTGTACGGAGAAAAAGTGGATATCTATACGGATCATAAAAGTCTCAAGTATTTCTTCACCCAGAAGGAACTCAACATGCGACAACGACGTTGGCTTGAGCTGTTAAAGGATTATGACCACACAATCCAGTATCACCCGGGAAAGGCGAACGTTGTAGCTGACGCTTTGAGCAAAAAATCTTATGCAAGTACAAGTGCACTGCTGACAACACAAAAGTGTATTTTGTACGACTTGCAAAAGATGGAGATAGAGCTAAAGACACCAGGGACCCGCTCGAAGATTGCTCACGTGCGAGTAGAACCAACTTTAATCGATAAAATTAAAGCTACTCAAGCTACCGATCCAGAACTGATAAACATGATAAAGAAAGTACAAGAAGGTGCCATTCCCGAAGCAAGAATCGACGAGAAAGGAATACTTCGAGTCAACTCTCGACTCTGTGTTCCTAACGATCCTGAATTAAAGCATAAAATCATGATGGAGGCACACAACACGCCGTTTGCAATCCACCCAGGAGGTACCAAGATGTATCGAGATCTTCGACATACATTTTGGTGGAACAATATGAAAAGAGAGATTGCGGAGTTTATCTCAAGGTGCCTAACTTGTCAACGTGTCAAGGCAGAACATCAAGTTCCTAAAGGTCCATTACAATCACTTGAAGTTCCCGAATGGAAGTGGGAACACATCAATATGGACTTCGTGACGGGTCTTCCAAAAGTTTCTCAAGGCTTAGATGCAATTTGGGTGATCGTAGATAGATTGACCAAATCTGCTCATTTCTTGCCTATACGAGAAAACTTTTCACTTGAACGTCTTGCCGGTATGTACATAAATGAGATCGTGAGATTGCATGGCATGCCAGTTTCCATAGTTTCTGATCGAGATCCTAGATTCACTTCACGCTTTTGGATCAGTCTACAAAAAGCTATGGGCACTGAACTACGTTTTAGTTCTGCATACCATCCTCAAACGGACGGACAATCGGAAAGGACGATCCAGACCCTCGAAGATCTTTTGAGACTTTGTGTATTAGACTTCAAAGGAAGTTGGGATAAGTACTTGCCGTTGGTGGAATTTTCTTACAACAACAGTTACCAAGCAAGCATAGGCATGGCTCCATTCGAGGCATTGTATGGAAGGAAGTGTCGCTCTCCAATATGTTGGAATGAGGTAGGAGAAGCAAAATTGTTGGGACCCGAGTTGGTACGCTTGACGACCGAAAAGATCCAAATGATCCGACAACGAATACAGACCGCACAAGAACGACAAAAGAGTTATGCTGATCTTCATCGGAGAGACGAAAGTTTCAACGTCGGAGATCATGTATTCTTACGTGTTTCTCCATGGAAAGGGGTTACGAGATTCGGAAAGAGAGGAAAGCTCAACCCTCGATTTATTGGCCCATTTGAAATCCTCGATCGAATAGGAACCGTAGCCTACAGACTAGCCCTACCACCAAGTATGTCTCGCATCCATAACGTTTTTCACATATCTATGTTACGTAAATATGTGAAGGACCCAAACCACGTCATTGAGTTAGAACCAGACGTTATAGCAGAGGATTTAACATACGAGGAGGTACCTGTTAAGATCCTGGATAAGAAGGAGCAGATCCTACGCTCAAAGGTTATACCTCAAGTTAAGGTTTTATGGAGGAACCAAGATACTGAGGAAATGACCTGGGAGCTAGAATCTGAGATGAAATCTAAGTATCCTTACCTTTTCGATATGTCAGGTACGTCAATTTCGGGGACGAAATTTCATAAGGAGGGGAGGTTGTAAGACCCCGAATTTTATGAAATACAAAATTTAATTTTTCTTCATATATATTTTTTTTGAAACAGTAAGTGGTTAAATTAACAAAATTGAAAGTTAAGGATGTTATGTGCAAATTTTATTTTGTCGGACAATATTCGCTTTGTCGGGGAATATTCGTTTGGTCGGGGAATATTCGTGCCGTACGACGGCGCCGAAATAATAAATTATTGGTGGACCCCACAACGGAATATTTGTCGGATATAGAAAACGACAGAAGTAACCTTTTTAAATAAAAATAGTCAACGGAACTGTTAAAATACCGGTGATAAAAGAATAGTAGCATACGGTAGTTTATGGTATTTTCTGTAGCACACGGTACTCTACAGTAACACACGGTATTGCATAGTGTCTCATATTATTGGTCTGATAATTGACACCGTAACTGTTACGCATCATTTCATCGATAATTGTCACTGCATAATATTTTATATTATCAAGTCAATAATTGTTGTTGCACTGTTTTTAAAATTATTGAACCTAATAATTGTCACAGTAACATATGCACAGTAATTCACATTATTGAATCAATAATTGTCATTACACAGTAACGTATGCTTTATTTTACATTATTGTTATCTCTATTATGATGTTATTTAAACAGTTGTATTTCATTAATTTATTGACTTGATATCTAAGAGCTAACTATACTGTATTTATAACAATTAGTCATAATAATTGAATTGATAAAGTTATTTGTTTATAATATAAAGTTAGGTGATTATTAGGTGATATGAAATGAATGGTGTAGATTAAAGTGTGAATTATTGTTGAATAATTGAATTAATTTGTTTATAATATAAAGTTAGGTGATTATTAGGTGATATGAAATGAATGGTGTAGATTAAAGTGTGAATTATTGTTGAATAATTAAATTGATTTGTTTATAATATAAAGTTAGGTGATTATTAGGTGATATGAAATGAATGGTGTAGATTAAAGATAATATAATATTTGAAATGGATGGTGTAGATTAAAAGATGATCTTTAAATGAATGGTTTAGATTAAATGAATGATAAGATTTTTGGCTATAAATAGAAGCCTTAACTTAAGGATTTTTCATAAACTTCCTTACTTGTTCTTTCTTTCTCTCTCTAAATACTTCTTGTGAAAGTTCTCTCTAAGTGTGCTTAAGTCATCTTGAGTATTTGTGAAGATCTATAAGTATACGTGTACTGTTCAAGTTAATCAACCTCATTTAAATCAATATCCAGTCACGTGTTACGGTAAGGGATACCATCTTTTTCATCTTCCATTATTCAAAACATACTATGGTAAGGGATTATCATTATTTGATTCTCGATAATAATATTGTTTCTTCCTTACTCATAAGACGTGCCTCTTATTTCCATGTATTAAATTGTGGGAATAACCTTACGGAGCGGATTGCCGCCTGTTGGTGAATAACCTTTCGTATTCATTCATTATTAATCTCTGAGAATAACCTTACGGAGCGGATTGCCGCCTGTTTGGTGAATAACTCTTTGTACTCAAATTCTATTAAATTGTGGGAATAACCTTACGGAGCGGATTGCCGCCTGTTGGTGAATAACCTTTCGTATTCATTCATTATTAATCTCTGAGAATAACCTTACGGAGCGGATTGCCGCCTGTTTGGTGAATAACTCTTTGTACTCAAATTCTATTAAATTGTGGGAATAACCTTACGGAGCGGATTGCCGCCTGTTGGTGAATAACCTTTCGTATTCATTCATTATTAATCTCTGAGAATAACCTTACGGAGCGGATTGCCGCCTGTTTGGTGAATAACTCTTTGTACTCAAATTCTATTAAATTGTGGGAATAACCTTACGGAGCGGATTGCCGCCTGTTGGTGAATAACCCTTTGTATTAATTTCCTTCACCTTTTGTTAATCAAACCTGCTACGGTAAGGGATATTATTTTCTTTCATACTCCTAAATCGAAATTTATTATGGAACTATTGCTTCTATAATTCCTGAAAATATTATATGTTCCATAATAGTTGAACTTCATTATTTCAACTGAACCTTCCTATTTACGTGAACCTTTCTATTGAATTGTAACCGTTATTCTGAACTGTGGATCTTGAATTTCACTCCACATCATGTTGACAATTTGGATATTATTTGAATCTGTACAAAGTAAACTTCCGATACTTATTGTTATCCTATTTCTTCTGTTCATCATTTACATCATTCTAATCATCCAAAAAAATCAAGCTGTTGTGAATATCTGTGGCCGGGGGCACAGATGTGATATATTTGTTGAACAGATGATAGGTTAAAGGCGATATAATAGGTTAAAGGCGATACATCTGTTCGGTGTCTTTTATGGCACGTGGTGAATGTTCTCTTTGGCCCGTAGTGCAAAGATGAACTGTTGTTTGGTATGATTATGACCAAAGGCTGAATCTGGTATAATCATGACCGTTGGTGCTATATTGAATATCTTTGGCCCGTAGTACAAAGATGAACTGTTGATGTGCATGATTATGATCAGGAACTGTGAATTTGTATTATCTTGACTAATGATATTTCAGATGATAAAAGTTGATGATGTTTTTCCTAAAAAGAGAACCGAGTGGACATTATAGTCTGCATTATTCTTCTAATAGATTACTCATTCCGCTGCTATTATTGATCTGAACGTTGTTTAAGAATTTAACTGCAGTTTTTGATATAAACCTTGTAGTCTATTGTATTCTATCAAGAACTCAAATGTTGAAGACTAATGATAATTTATTCGTCATTATCTTAGTCATGATATTCTTTACTGGGCTATTTGAGCTCACCCTTTCTTTTGTTCCATTGTTTTTCAACAGGAGATGAAAACATAACAGGGTCTAGCCGGGGAATGGAGTGAGGGTCCGAGGAATAGCTGTCATAGTCTTCACGTTTTGTAAAATAGTGTGGCAATAATAGTGAAGACTTAGTTGTGTATTATTATACACTGTATTGTTGTACGTTGTGCTTTGTTGTAATAATTTTGTTGTAGTATTTTGACGACTCAAGTTTGGGCTGTGTGGGCCCAGATTTGGGGGCGTCACAAATTAGATTTGATCGTGCTTTGATCACATCCATGGTAGAGAGATGACGAGTGGAGACCCACACATTCCATCTTCCAGTTGACGAGACTACCATCACTCTCCAGGATGTGGAGGTACTGATGGGTCTTTCAATTCTTGGATCTCCTTTGACACATACTAATGATGGGAGTGCTACCATTCTAGAGTGGTGAAATTTAGTTAAGTATCTTCTCGGAAGTAGACCGACTACTAATGTAGATATTAGTTCTAATAGTCTTAGGTTGAGGTGACTGTTAGACTTAATCCAGGAGGATGTTACTGAGATACATTGTCATATCATATTAGGGTTCACTTGTTTATACTCATAACCCACATACTTTGTGATTGTACATAAAATTATGTTAAGTTAAAGTTTTTACTTTTACTAGAGAATATAGAGACGGTACATACATACAGTTGGGGTAGTGAATGTCTAGCTTATTTATACCATTATTTATGTCGTGGGATTAATCCAAATACCAACGATGTCGCAGACTGTTTAATATTATTACAGGTAATGTGTAAATTTTACTCATTTGTTAATAATATATTTAGAAATTTGTAATTACATTGTGTAATTGTTCTTGTACGGTTGTAGATATGGACTTAGGAGCGTTTTAAATCTATAGTGCCAGTTAGGCGACCAAATGATGATGACATGATTATAGACCTCCTATCAGAGTCTAACTTATTTACACCTATTTTTTCTGCTGCGTAGACCGTGGGATGCAAGGTAATTATAACTTATGGTCTATTTAAAGTAAGGTCGACGTAGAGTAAGCAAATAAACTATTAACAATAACTATATGTAGGTGGAACGTGCACTATGTGTTGGACCGTGTTGCTCAATATACCGTGTCAATCCATCGATATAGTAGACACATTGATAGATGATCAGTTTATTTTGCAACCATATACAGAAGATGTGATGATTTTGTTACTAACATATTGTTTGACCGGTCAAGGTCTTTGGCATGTTAGATGCCCATTGATATATTTTGAGGTGGTGGAATGGCATTATGCCAATAGAGTGCTCCGACGATTTGGTATACGACAGTTTATACCTCGGACGCCAAAAAATAACATATATCTTCACAGCATTATTGGTTGCTCGCATACAAACTGGGAGGCACAACGCCATTACTACATAGCGTTGTGGGGTACTAGGGAAACTCATGTGGTTACCGGAGAAGATACACATGAGTGTCCAGAGTGTGACACATGGAGCTACAACTTATTTGGTATGTTAGAAAATAATAATTAATTTCTTGTTACACTGTTATTTTTTAAATGATTATTATTATTTGTTATAACTTTACATAGACTAAAAAAATATTCTACATATAACATGACATATTGTACGTCTACTATCTTACAGGCTGAGAATCTTGCACGTGTATACCATACATTGGTAGAGGAATACATGTGTAAACGTAGACTCTGACGTATATCTTTAAATTACTGAAGCTTTGAGGATTTGTATTACGACCCTTACTAATGTAGGCCAATCACACTTGTTAGACCATTAGCCAATTATTTCTGTCCCACAATCAAGTTTACCCCGCACACGCGGACGTGGCAGTCGACGTACGAATACCTCCTCAACATCAGTTTATATCGAACACAGACATGGACGAGGTGATAGTAAAGGTCGTGAGGACATTCCATCAACATCTCAGCCACGCTACAAAGTTATGGAGAGACAAATTATATGGAATATGATTCATTTTAATTTTTTTCTCTACATCATTTGGTGTATACACAGCCATTCCTTAGTCCACTTCCATTAGCAAGCGGAGTACCATCAAATTATTAAGTTTACCCCTCAGTGCAACACGAGCCAACATTGCCCACACCTCCAGCTGCACAGCATGTTGAGACACCCTCTACATATATTAGGGGACCACGTAGAGGACCTCCGAGAAAGGCCAGAGATAGAGGGAGGCCATATGGCACAAATGGCCAGGTGCATAGATAGATAAGTTATTAGGTTATATTAAGTATTAAAATTGTATCTATATATGTTAGTATCTTATTTCTTAAACATATTATTCATTTGATTTATAAGTAACTATATATCTTATCTTTAATATTTATGAAGGTTTTTTATTATTTCAATGTTTTTTTTTATGTTCATGAAATGTCATTGGCATTAAAAATTTGCTTTATAAATCAGATTGCTATTAGTTACAAAAAAAAAAAAAAAAAAAAAATCAAATCCATTGCCAGATTGCTATTAGTTGTAAAAAATAAAAATAATAATTAAAAAAACTAAATTTTGAAAGTCATTCAGATTGGAGTTGAAGTAGGAAAAAAATAACAGCTGCAGTTTACTTTTGGGTTCAACGCCATTCAAATTGGCATTGGAGTGCGTATTTTTTTAAAAAAAAAATTATTTAAAGAATAAATTCGTTTTTATAAAAATAAATGAAAAATATTTTTAAAAAAACAAACAATTTTTTTTAAAAAATAAAAATTATAAATTCGCCAGAAGTGAACTGATCAATCGATGGAAAATGATTTCCAATTCCTCCAAGCAATTCCAAGACTTCAGCCTTTTCCTTTTCCCCCACACTTCCCTTCAAAAGTGAGGAAGCTGGGCCGGGTAGTTTTTATGGGCCTCAGCCTAAAAATTAAGAAATGTCCAGTTTTGAATGTTAGCAAGTACTTGAGATTATTGTAGCTTGGGTAAGGTAAATATAGTAGATTATTCAAATGGAGTCTTTAATCAATTAGGTGCTTTGTTATTCAAAATCTACTTGTCATATTGAAGTTGAATTGGAAGGTGAAACTATATTTATATCTCCCCCATTTCATAATCAACTTAAGACATTTTAAACTCTTTTTTAAAAAAAAAATTAAAATTAACATAAATTTATTTAATTTTAGTCGATACAATTATTAATATTAGAGAATATCTAAAATGTATTTCTCATTATAAAATTTATTATTTCGTAATCTTTAATAAATTATCTTAATTTTAAATTTAAAAATATTACAAATTGATTTTTGAAAGTCAATAATAATTTTATAATTTGAGATAGAGGGAATATTAAATTATGTAAAAGAACTTTGTATTAATAGATTGTAAGTGAATCATGTAAGATTTTTAATTGATCTAAAAACTGAGATTATAAATGAACATGTTTTTGTTTTCTCAACAGAGAAGAAGAATGGAGCAGAGATTTCGACTACCTTAAACCGTTTAAAAATTATATATTCTTTATTTTTATGCTTTCTACATTTGTTTACTGTTATATTGTTATTTTATGCCGTGTTTGTGAGTTTTAAAAACGAGAGGGGAAAAAAAAGGAGAATGAGAGAAATTTAGGGAGGAGACTAAAAAGAGAATTGATATTTTTATAATAAAAATTGATATTTTCACAATATCTCACTCACATAAAAGTGAATTTTATTTATTATTTATGTGAGTGAGACCTTGTGAAAATATCAATTTTCACTAAAAATCTCTTGCTCGTAAGTTTTTTTACGAGAAAGAAAAGAGGAGGGAATATTTGGAATGAAATTTTATTTAAAACTTAAGTGAGATATTAAAATATCAAACTACTCTTATCATTGTTCTCAAATTTAATCTTATAAGAATAAAATAATAATATACTCTTTTAAATAAAAAAAATTCTTTTAAAACTCACAAACACAAAAAAAGAAAACAATTTTTCTTTCTTCTAATCTCTTTTCTTTCATAAATTTTAATTTTTTTTTCCTCTTTCCAAACTTATAAACAGTGTTAGTTTGACTTAACAATCAACATCTAATTTGTGTTTTTTCTAAAAGAAGTTCCAAACTAATATTCTGTTGCATAACATTTAACAATTAATTAAATTAAATTAAATTTTGAAAAAGACTAATCACCTCTTTCTAATTTTAATCCTTTGAAACCTAACAAAGTACAATGTTAAAATGTTGCTTAAAGGAGTCTTAAAGAATACCATCTTAAATCTCAACTCATATTATAGGTAGGTGCAACAATTTTTTTTAAAAATAACAGTAATCTTATCATTTGAAACAAAAAAAAAAGTATAAAAAAATGAGCTCTATTAAGATTAGATTGATCAAGTCTTGAGATCGTATAAAAGTTTCGAGCCCAACTATAGTGAATATGTTCAATGTGTTAAGGTTGTAAACGGATATATACAGATTCAGATACATTGATATTTATATTCAAAAAATTGATACTCTATTCGTATTTGTATTTAAAAATATTATTTGTATTCGGTATTCGAAATAATATTCGTTTTTATTTATTTTATTCGAACGAACAAATTATTTGAATATTCAAATATCCAAATTTGTTTATCAATTACTTAATAAACAGTTTATTCAAATTATTTACAAAGAATAAAAGAAAAAATTGTATAATTATTCATCACAATTTAAAGTTTGTGGAGCATGTTATCATCATCATTACTCATAAAAATAATCAAAATTTAAACATCTTAGAAAAAGTATCAAATTAACTACATTTTCACTAATTTATCATTCACTCTTGATCTCGCACGTAAGTTTTAAAAATAATATATTTGTAATAAACTAATAATTATAATTTTATTCTTGTAGTGTATAATTTTCTCGTTAAATAATACAATTTAGATATTTTACACTTTATAATAGAAAAAATACATTAATTAAAATTAAATAAATTTGTTTCAGTTATTTAATATTATATTTAAAAGTATTATTTTTTATTTTCTAAAAGTGAAATGACACATTTTAAAAATAATTTTCGTATGATAGTAAAAACTAATTATTATATATGTAAAGAAGATTATTTGAATTTTTTTTATTTACTTAATATATGTAATCTAGTTAAATTATTAATACACACACATATATACAAGTTATTTTAATGCAAATTTGAATTTTGGATACGGATACTAATCCGAATATCAGATACCGAATATTTATTATCTATTAAATATATTTACGATCAGATATTAAACAAGTGTGTCTATATCTGTATTCGTATTTATTTATTTACGTATCTCTTCAAACCGAATATAAATATATCTATTTTATTTTAAATATAAATAATATTTATTTTTTTTGAATAAGGATGCAGACACAAGACAAATGCCACGTGTCTAAATTCCAAGGTGGATATCTCACGTCTCAGATCTAAGCAGAAGATACCCGGTGAATAAAATAAACGGAATAAATTTGCACAACAAAATAAATTAAATAATTAACAATTAAATTAAATTAAATTATATTCTCAAAAAAATATTAAATTAAATTAAATTACCCTACGACAGGTGGAGGAAATCTATTATATAAACAGGGTGGCTTCGGGGCGTGAGTGTCAAATCTACATATTCTCTCTCTCCTCTCTCTCTCTACAATTCAGAGATTACCCAGAAGAAGTAAATTAAGTCTCTTTTCCGGGAGATTCCATTTAATCGCTTATCTTTCCTACTTCTTCCTGTCCTTTCAGTCTCTGAATTTCTCTCTCATTCCAGAAAAAAATGTTCCCAGATTTTCAAGGTACGATTATATATATATATATTGTGTGTATATATATACACTATATATATAAAATATATATACATGTACTTAGTATATATATATTTATGGTTTGAATTGTGATTAATGAGTAAAATACTATACTCCCACTTGACTTTGTTTCTGCTTTCCAGGTTGATAGGTTTGTTAACAATCATCAAAATCAATAAACATTGTTGATCTTTTCGATTATATTAATTTATTGTTCAGTGCTCAAACTCTAGATACTAGATAATTGGGTAGATATCTCATGATTCACGGAATTCCCTGTTATTTGAATTTGCGATTTTTTTTTAATTTAATGGGTAATAATTACACAACTGTACTGATTTTTTGTATTTTATTTACCATTTTAGGAATCTATAATTTTGCAGCTGCAAGCTTTTGAATGTATGTACGGATTTATTCCCAATTTTGACTTGTTTGCTAATTTCCCAGAATCTCAACCAATAATCATTTTCAACTAGATGGTTTTTTCTTCCTTAATTAATTTGTTTTATTTTGGAACCCGTTATTTTTTGATTTTATATATATATATATAATACATGTATACATATGCATATGCATTTATCTGCATCTTCATTTTCTTGTGAAGAATGGATGTCTTGGGAGAGATGATAGTCTTATGAGTTTATGCTGCCATAGCCCATATCATCTCTGCATCATTGACTTACTATTTTTTTTGGGCCTTGAGATTCTTCTTTTGAGAGTATGAGCTTTAGCCTTTAGGTGGGTGTTTTTCTGTACTCATTAAAAGTTTCCCTTTTATGGAAATGGGATCTACTTTTTTACATTTTATCATGCCCCAAATAATAATAACCACATTGATAATTATAATGTTATTAATGAATAATTAAATAGATTGATTAATTAATAATAAAATATATAAGTACATGTTTGTTACACTACATGATTGATGATCCTTCTGTGAAAGAACCAAACCCAATCAGGACATGATTTTATAGTTTAGACTCTGTCTCTTATGCACAAATTGTCTTAAAACAAATCCAAATCTTATCATCCTTTGACTGGGTTTTTACTTAGTATATGCAAGTAAAGGTAATAAGCTATGATCATGGGCATTTTCTTTTTTCTGTTTTTATTTTTAATTTTGATTTTGTGGTGCAGGATTGTTCTTGGTTTGATAGTATTTTTTCCACGTACTGATCAGAAATGGAGGGGGATACATATTCAGGCCTTGGTAATGGTACCCCAATAGATGGCAAGGTAATTCAGACATTTCAGAAAAGCTTTGTTCAAGTACAAAACATTTTGGATCAAAATAGGCTGTTAATAAATGAGATAAATCAGAACCATGAGTCCAAGGTCCCTGACAATTTGAGCAGGAATGTGGGCCTGATCAGAGAGCTAAACAACAACATCAGGAGGGTGGTTGATGTTTACTCTGATCTTTCTAGTAATGTTGGCAAATCCGTGGAAGCTTCATCTGAAGGAGACTCAAGTGGTGCTTTGAGGTCGGAAGGCAAAGCTACTCACAAGAGGAATAGGCCTGGTTAGATGAAAAGCTCTGGCCTTTTTTCTTGTTCTTGATTCTTTTACATGTTGGAAATGAGAAAATGCACTATTCTCTTGAGGTAGTCGGTTCTGATTAGATTGTGCAACCCTTTCCCCAGTAAAACGTGTTCTTAACATTTCTGGCATAAATAATTGCTCAATTCTGTTGTCCCATTGTAGCTCTGTACCATGGATCTAATTGAAAATCAATCACGTTTAATATATAATTTCGATTCTGATTTTGTTCTTATTTTCAAATAAACGATGTGTAATAAAGTTCTTTATCTGTTTTTTGGAGAGTACAATACAATCCATAATTAAGTATATAATCATTGTTACAATATCAAGAACCGAGTCTCACTAGAAGAAAAAATAAATTCACAAACCAAACAACCTTCACATAAAAAAGAAAATTCACTTCACATAAAATAAAAAACAAACTTGCCTAAGCGTGAATCGAATCTGAGACCTAAAGATCATAGTATATCAGTCTAAATCACTAAGTTAAGACCTCAAGAGACCTAAAGAGTACATCAGTCTAAATCACTAGGTTAAGACCTCAAGATCATAGTACATTAGTCTAAATCACTAGGTTAAGACCTCATCATCAAGTTCTTTATTTATTGATTGAACGGAGAGAAGTGATTACGGTTTTATACTATAACACTCCAGTTTCACATTAAAACATTTAAAATATTTTGATATGTACACAAGGTTCTAAGCTAATATCAATAATAATTTTAGTCATGACCTTTTGAATGAGTGTATTGTGAGCTAAATTAATAATTAATTGAATTTTAGTATGTTATGATTTGATTTTGAGTCAAGATTTGACCCAGGTGTTACGTATATGATTTATCAATTTTCATATAAATACAATTTCACAAAAAGGTTATTTATGAGCTGTTATCTTTTTCCACTTTTTCAGTTTGTCAAAAGCTATAATGATATGGGGGTCTTTTTTAGATTTTCTCTATCATTTCTTTTAATGAAGTTTCTTCTACTTTTGGCGAAAATTTTCTCCCTATTCCCTATTCCCTATTCAATCTCAGCTGGAGGCCATTTTCTTCTACCCTAAAAACTTGAGAACTCAAGTGTTGGCAGATATTGTTTAGTTTTCAGTCCTCTCCCATGAATTCAGAACTATTTTTTTGTCTATATATCACTTTATATTTGGAAATTACTGTTGAAGATTTGTATGTGGAGAAGTGGAATTAATAACATCCATATGCATCTCCTTTCTCAGAAAGATGCTCTGAAACAATAGGCTGAAAACAGCTTTTTAAGATAATCTTTTTAGTTCCCCAATCACACCCCACCACAGAGCAGAATCTCAGATAAGAGAGATGATGGGCATTTGACCAATATTTTAACATTTTTTCTTGTCCTAGCTAAACCCAATAAACAATCTCTTGGATGGTATTGAAAAGGAAAGAAATGTATAAAGAAATTAAATAGGGAATAAAAGGTAGCTTTGGGTAGTTCAAAAAAATGCACTACATTTCTATGAGACAGACAGGTATTTGTAAACAGTGACTCTCAACAACTTGACAAGGGCCCAAAGGGTTCTTTCTTTTGGGATGGAACCTAACTTCTACATGCTTATCCCTTCTCTTTTATTCTTTCCATTTATTTTTTCCCCTTCTTATCAAATCTGGTTGCGATTAATGGGGTGCTTAATTTTTTTGGTAGTTTTTTTGTTTCCATATATATTTTATTACCATTTTTTGGGTAGTTCTTTTTTATTTTTCTCAAACATAACTCTCGCATAGACACGCATTGATTCAACTGGTAGACTAATAGTTGGTAGGTACATTAAATGAAAGAAAATTGATATTTTCATAAAAGAAATTGATATTTTCACAAGAAAACTGTTTTTATAGATATACAACGACAATTAAAAATATTGATATAGACCTGTAACGACGATTTTCTTGTGAAAATATCAATTATCTAAACGAAATCTTAATAATTTTTTACCCCCAACAAATTTATTCTGCACGACTATTCCTATGTGACGTATTCTCTCGTAAGATTGAGTTATATATACTCTTCTTTTTTTTTAAATATAAACTTATTATTAATTTTTTTAAATTAATTTAAGACATTTTTCAATTGAAAATTGACATAAATTTCATTAATTTTAGCCAATACAATAATAAATATTATAAAAAATTATTTAAAAAATACTACTCATTATAAGTGTTAGCTTGGGCCGTCGATGGACTGAAAGTATTCAACAAGTAAACTCCGATTATCTTAATCCTTATCCTTGGCTCTTTACCATTCTTATTAGGAGTGTCCGGCAGAGAGTTACAGTTAGAAAGAGTAACTATCATCCTATTCCATTTGAGATATATAACTTCCACTCTAATTAACTTTATAATTATTAATTAATCGTCTCAATTTAAAGTTTAAACATATTTTAAATTAGTTTTTAAAAATTAATAGTGATTTTGTAATTTTAAAAAGAAAAATACAAATTTTTTTCTGACCACGTAAAGGAGAGACCCCACTAAGCAATTGTGGAAAATGCACATATTCTAGTATAGAGTTTTTCTAATAAAGTAGTACTTCTTTTATATCCTTGATCATGATGGTGATCAACCTTGATTGTTTTCTTCAACCTTTTGAATGAGGTCATTCAGATCCTCTCTGCAGATATAATTGTGGTTATATATATATATATATATATATATATATGTATGTATGTATGTATATGTATGTATGTATAGAGATAGCGGCAATGATAGTAAATTTATAATTAATTTCATTTACTGTTCACTGCTAACGGTAGCAAGTGTAATCCGGTCCACCGCTATTAATAATAGCGGATATACTCGTCATTCATTACTATTAATAGTTGATGATCTTTTTACAATTTTAATCTTGATCATTTATCTCTGTATTGAAAGTTAATAATAGTGTTTGCTCTATTATGATCCATAATAAATATTTATTATGGACTATTCCCATATATATATATATATATATATATTGACATTGAATAACTTTTATTTTAGGCAACTGTGAGACTGAACAAATTATGTGTCATGAATGTTGAGGGAAAGTTGGACGCAAATGTCAAGCTGTAGTAGAAACTTATGAGAAACAATCTAAAATTTCCCAGGAAACATCCATCAAATTATTTTGAACATGTAGGGAGAAGAAAGAATAATGTCAATCATAATTAATCCTCTTATTTAAATCAATACTTCTACATACAAATATAAAATGTTATCTTGATAATTGAACTCTATATGGTTGGATGTTTAACTTAAATACGCAGTTGAGTATTCCTGCTTTCTCTTATTTATATATCAAAATTTACTTAACATAAGAATAAAAAAAATTTGTTCTCACAAATTAGTCTAAAAGAAATTAATTAATAATGACAAAAAATCTTCATTACAGTACGAGATAAACCTAACTAAACTTAATAAAAATAAATATGTTAAAAGTCAAATGAAATTTTCATTTTAGACTCAGATAAAACAAATAAAAAATAAATAGTACTAACTACTAACTAGTAATATTTAGTTGTCCATTTAATTAACTAAGCTGCAACTTGTGTGATTAAATTTATTATCTTGTTTCGATCCTAACAAATTAGCCAACAATCTCAAACATTTAATATTGTTAAACTGCACCATATAGAACTATACAAACCGTACCACCGGATAATTAATTATATTTAATAAATTGTTAATAAGCTAATTAATTAATTAAAAAAGATTGGCTTTGCTTAAGGTAGCCGACTAAGAAGAAGTTATTCGGTGGTCATAGGACACTATCATATAGTGTCCCATACCATTAACATACTGTTACTTCAGTATGTATAGTGGACTTTTTTATTGTATATGTTGAAATAACAGTATATGATTGATTCTAGACACCACTTAGTTATATTTCAGGACCATAAAATATTTTTTCTTGATTAAAGGGGCTAGAAGGTTAGATCAGTTGGCCCCCAGATATTTCCAAGCCAAGACAAGTTAAACATGGTACAAAACATAGCATGTGAAGGGGGAATCTACTTTTATTTTTGCTTTCTCTTACTTTCCTTTTTGTTCCTTGCAATTCCAGCAATTAGGTTTTGTAAACAAATCCCCTCCCAAAGCCTCTACAATACTCCTCATACCTGCCCACACAATTATTGATTGATATCTAAAACTATATTATTAATTATATAGTTGGATCCACTTACATTTTTCTTAGTATATTAATCAATTTCTCCATGCTTAAGAGTATTTAATTATGACCTACTAATTGTAATATTAGTAGCATGTCATCAAACCATGATGTTAGATATTCCCTTTGTCTCAAATAGGGTGCATGTACCAAGAAAAGAAAAGAAAATTCATCAATTATTATATAACCTCCTAATTTAGTTTAAGTAACCGTTTGATATTAACTCACGAGTACTTTTATGTGCATTAATAAATACGTGATTCAATTTAGAATTTTCATCGTTAATTTAAATAATAGAATTCACTTACTTTTTTTTTTTAATTTTTTTACGTGCAGTTAGTGCTCGTAAAATTTATAAGAATTTATTGTTTTAAGTCTATTTGTAGAATTTAGATACATTACAATGAAACTCTTATTAACTGCACGTAAAATTTATAAGAATTTATTGTTTTAAGTCTATTTGTAGAATTTAGATACATTACAATGAAACTCTTATTTTAGAACAAATGAAGTATTTATTTGATATAGTCCTTTCCGGTAAGATTTCTAAGAATAAAACTAGTGTCCCTTGACATTTTTGCTTGAAAACTGAACTTTCTTCCCTAAATGGCTTTGCTATAACTACGCATGCATGCTGCAGCTTAGGAGCATCTTTGTGGCAATTATTAATAGTAAAGGGAGCAGGGCCGGTCCTAAGAACCCAATTTATATTGGGGGCCCTGTGCAAAAAAAAAAAAAATTGGGGGTCCTCTCTCACATATAAAATAACAAACATTAATATATAAAGAACAATTTATGGACCCTCCGAATTTGGGGACCCTGTGCGATCGTCCCTTCTGCACCCCTTCAGGGCCGGCCCTGAAGGGAGGGAGAGGGGGAGGAAAAGGAAAGGGAAAGGAAAGGAAAGGGGATTAGGGAAATGGAAAGGGAGAAGCAAAGGAAAGGAAGAAAGTTTGGCTACAATATTAAAAAAAATACATAATAATTTGCCCTTGACCTAAGTTTGTCCATGCTTCATTTCAGTTTTAAAAAATTAAATTTGTCTTCCATAGTTTATTCACTTTTCTATATAGAATGCTAGTAACTCGGGTTAACTTTACTTTAACCTAATTATTCAATCTTTCATAAATTATATTATAATAATTCGGCGTGTTAATAAATTCGAAACTATTTATTCATTTAAAAATATCTAATTTATTTAAGAACCATGGCATATTGTTGATACTTATAACAATAACGTCACGGATACATATAATATAATTCAAATTTTCTCACATTTTTAAAGTGGGAGTTGGGGGATCACATAATATAGCAATAATAATTGGAAGGACATAAATTTTAGTGGCTGAAAGTACGTATTCGGATGATATTTGTAGTGGGGCAGGGGTGTACTATGATATGAGCTTTGATAGTTAAGTGTCACCTAATTGGTATCCCATGCGACCAACATCCACATCCATGACAGCCAATTTTGAGTCCTAATTAATCATTTTCTTTCAAGACCATAAGACTAGTCTACCATCAGTGTATGCCTTCATAATGGGAATTGACTCTAATTTCTCTTTCTAGCACTAATCTTCATCTTTTCTATCATTTCATTACCAAATAATTACCTCATATCTCTCGAGATAAAAAATCTCCATCGACTTTTATAGTCAAATTTATTATTTTTAAAATTAATAATTAAACATATATATTTAAATTTATAAAAAAAAATAAATATTGAGATTAATACTAAATTGTATGTAGTTTATAATATTTATAGACTTTTTACATACATATAAAAGAATAATAAGATATATTAATTTGAAAAATAGTCAATTTGACCATAAAAAGTCAATAAATTTTTTTTATCTTAAGACGCAGAGAGTATTTGTTTATATTAAAAGATGAACTTTCATTCGCCATTATACTGTCCTCTTTTCGAATTTTATTTGACTTTAAACTTGATTGCTATTTTAGACACATATTAAGCTTTGTTAAAATAATTATTCACAAAGAATATACATGGGTTGTTACACATGATGAGATGAGCTAGATCTCTATCTCTAATGTTTATGTCTGGTATGAAGTGGAGTGACCACAAACTTTATAGAAATTATGATGAGTCAAGCATCCCATGTGTTAATTTGGTTAATTTGGCTATGGCAGTTGCAAGAAAATTCTCAGAGGGGTTTGGATGATTGTGGATTTATAATGAATAGAGAAAGATATGAGGAAGTGTGTACATCATGTATAGAATGGTGGGGGTCCAGAGAGCTTCGAAACCTAATTGTCTTTGCCCCTACAGAATAAAGGATGAGTGTACGTTTGAAATAATAATTGGTGCAATCTAATTAACACGCCCAACCAGTGAGCCACCCAGGATTTATCTATATATAATAAAAATATAAATTTAAAAATTATATAAATAAATATTTATGTCAAACACAATGAAGAAAAAATTATAAATCATTAAGAAAAACAGGGGACCAAGTTTATCTAAAATGGACAAATTCATACCCGTATCGTATGGAAAAAAACCTATGAAATAATATTGAGCAATATATAAATTTGGTGGGGTTGATAGACAAAAATATAAAGAGAATTGATATTTTTATAAGTTAATTTAATATTTTTATATGTGAGTCTTATTTAATTTTGTGAAAATATTAAATTAATTTATAAAATATTAATTTTTTATAAAATTAATATTTCTACAAGTGAACCTCATTTGATCTTATAAAAATATCAATTCTAATATAAATAAGCAAAAGAAGGGGGAAAAAATAATTAATAAGGGCTGCGGGCCCTACTTGGACCCCCTTGTCCGTCCCTGCACCCAACTAGTTTGATCCTCCACTACTTTCCAAACTACTACTAATAAAGAGCCATCTATCTTTCTATCTTGGTATTTGAGGCTCATATCATTTCTAGTTTTCTACCCTAATTTCTTTTTTTATGTATATACATACATACATACATATATTCCTTGTTTGTCGTTTCTATAAAAAATTATTAACTGCTTTTAGAATAAATAAATAATTTATTATAATCTCTCGTAATACCATAAAGTTTATACGGAATTCATCACTTATAAACTCCATAATATTATGAGAAGTTAAAATAAATTATTTATTTACTTCAAAAACATCCAATAATCTCTCCGTTTCTACCGCTAGCTTCACTTGTTTACAGCCGTGAGCTCTTTCACTCGATTACATATTTGTTAGGAAATTAATATTTTTATAAAAAGAATTTTTTTACATGAATAATAGATAAGGGTTACACTCATATAAAACATATATTATAAAAATATTAAATTTTATTTATAATCTTTTGTTAATATTTATTGAACCTTCAATTCGAATTATGTATTGCAGTCATTTCATCAGGGTTTCGTCTCTATTTTGATATTAAAAAATTTCATGAATAATTAATTGGTCGGTGACTCAAAGTCGCAACTTTCTTTGTCTTGTTATGAAATTTTCATTCCAGGTTTGATCTTTTTATGTATATTACTTACTTGCAAAATTATTGGCTGAAGTAATTTAACTTCAACTGGACTGATGCTAAAGTCCCTTAAGTTGATTTTTATCTACATTTCTCACTATTTCTTGTCAGGCCAATTCAAATCTTACTGTATAGCATCACTCCTTGTCTTAATAATCACTGACTACATCGTAAGCAAACAAATTCAATGAAAACTGATATCGTTAGAAAATTGACGGTTTTATAAGAAAAATTGATATTTTTATAAAATTTTATTTATATTAATAATAAATGAGATTTATTTTTATATGAGTGAGATATTATAAAAATATATTTATTTATTTTTCTAAAAATATCAATTCTCTATTGTTAATACTTGAATCTATTTAGAAGTTTAATCGTCGTCGGATTTACACAATAAGACAACCATAAATACTTAATAGTTTATGTTTTTAGGGGATACCTTCGATGTGAGAATAAGTATATTTTTTAAAATATATTAACAATGGAGATACTTAATATTCAATAGACTATAATAACGTATATTTTTTTACCTTTGTTGTCCACTTTATCTTTTATATTACCCGTTCCTTCCCCTCTTTCAGCTAAATAACGCAATGACTATTTCGGAGAAAGTAACTATTGTCTCCATTATTGTCCTGGGTGACTGTCATAACGTCGAGAGTAAATGCTGATTTGTAAATGATATGATAACTGCCATATAATTTATCAACCGGAGTTAATGGGTAGCAGACTAAGTCTATTGAACTGTAAAATCCTTTTGTGGACGTATTAGGTTTAATGGGTTGTAGGGTCTAAGTCTAATGTAAATAATCTATTTATTCTAGTAAAAATACGCGGTTCAATAGATATATATTACAAATATTTGGGTCAATTTTTTAGTTATCAGTTACGTGTGGTAACCCTTGTAGAAAGTTATGTAATAGGTAGATATTCAATATAGTTTAATATATTGGTATATTATATTGGTATATTTTATAATTATAATTCACTACAGAATTGTCACAATACATAGCATAACTTAAATTCTCAATAGTTTCTAAAGTTGTGTTCCCAGAAAAGAGAAGCCCATATGACTAAAGTATTACATCAACCTGAGCCAAAATGTTTCAAATAAAACTGGGCTTAAGGATGTTAAGAATTGAATCGCAACAAAATAGTGAAAGATTGTGATAATATGATTCAATTGGGCCTGGTGGAACAAAATAGTACAAAATAACTAAAAGATTGCGGTATTAGGTTCCCTTATGCCTCTGAATAGTTGATAAATCACACATCATGTTGGATATGAGTTACGGGCCTTAAACCAAAGCTAAAACGCATATTATTAATGTGATTGGAGGCTTGGGCCTTGGGGTGATCAACAGGCTTTTACACCTTCAACATGGCCTAGCGTCCTAAATAATAATAATAATAATAATAATTGTTAGAAAAAAAAAAAAATAATTACACTTGCTTAGAATTTAGATAATATTTGGATGATCTATTAAGTAACGTTAGGTTTATAGAACGTGTTGTCAAGTTGTTATGGTGTTGATTTAGCGGAGCGTTGCAGTAGCTCTGTCATCAATACTTCTTTGGTCTCATATAAATTGTTAAAATTAAATTTTATATTTTGCTTAGCCCAAAAATTATTGGGTGGGTTAGGTAGAGGCAAACTAAAAAGTTGTTTGATAAAATTGAATGAAAAATTCTGAACGCTAAACGAATTGAATAAAACAAAAGTTTAATTGAAACTGAAACACTGAATGAAAGAAATTGTTTGTTAACTGATTCGTTTGAAGTAATTGAATGATAATATTTCTCATTTTAACCTAAAATATATATTAAAAAAATCATACTTAGTTTTTTAAATATTGAGGTGGAGGTAACATTTTAAATTGTCTAGTTTATTTTTTCATATTCATACTTTAAAATATTTTATATCATTTTTTTTCCTTTTGTTTATGAGTATTTTTACTTTTATTATGTTAAAAAATTAATAGTAAATTTTTACCTTTCATAGTGGTATAACAGATAATAAACAAATTATAGTACTAGAATATATATATATATATATATATATATATATATATATATATATATATATATATATATATATATATATATAATAAAACAGAGCGGTTCAAATCCCAAGATTTTAACATCTAACGGTCTTAAATTAATTTAGGTTTCAACATCCAACAATCTAAAATCATTTAAGGTTTCAACGTCCAACGGTCACTAATCTATCACATATTTTCCCTCCAAATTCAACATTTTTTTTTCAAAAATCTATCCACTCACATTTTCCTTCCAAATCAAATTCACCACTACACTATAATAATAATAATAATAATAATAATAATAAAAATAATAATAATAATAATAATAATAATAATAATAATAATAATAATAATAATAATAATAATAATAATAATAATAATAAATAAATAAATAAATAAAAATTGCATGTAAACAACATGGGTCACCCTTTTAGCATTGACGTTATTTTTCTGTTTTTCGGGTATTGCAGTCGTTATGTTTCCATACGCAAATTGATTTGGGTGGAAAATCATAGAGACGGTTCAGATTCATTCTAATTGATTTGTAAGTTATTTTAGGTTGTAAAGAGTTTTTAGGTGATAGAATATTTTTGAAATTTTAATCTATGCCTTCAGGGACGGGCAATTACGTGTCATCTCTTTGGTGTGTTTGCGGGTTATAGCAAGAACAATTATTGTTGTAGGCTCTGACTCATGGTATGATAATCTTTTGTCCAATTTCAAGAAAAAATATAAAGGAAAAAATGTTATAGTGATACGATTTAGTTGGTGTTATGACAATATTTTTTTTGTTTGGACTTAGAGGGCTCATTTTATACTTTTGGGTATATGCAAAAATATTTCTTTTTGATTTTTACATCTTTTTTTTCCTCATTGGATCATACCAAATGGCTTGCAGTGCTACCTTTTTTCCACAGAAAATAATGTTCATGAATCATATTGATTGATGGTTAGAGATATTGGAGACAAATAAATACTGTCAAACTTATCATTCCATTTTGTCAATAAAGGAAAGGTGTGTGAGATACCCGAAAACACTATATTACATAAATTTGAGCCCGCTATTGTCAATCAATTAATTGCTCAAACATGTCAAGAACTAATTTTAAGTTGGGAATGAATAACACACTAATGTCTGCCTAAAAAAAAACTATGACTAGATTGAGTATCAATCTTTTTTTATTAATCGTTGAACTCTCAGTTCTATTATGGAACTAAGAGTTCACAACAGTTTTAGATTTTTCAATCTAAAAATATTGGATATAATACTCAATTGTTATATTAATTACATAGTGCCTTCAGGCACGAGTTATGTAATGACCACGAATTCTATTAGACATTGTAATTATAATTATTATATAATTATCAATGAATTAAAATATTTGTACTAATTAATTGTGCATTAGATAATTGAATAAATATACTTGCATATGTGTATATTTATTTAAAGCAATGAAGTAAGGTGCTATAATTAATTAAAGCAAGTCTAATTGGATTATATTTTAAATCCAAATGAGGTATTAAACTAGGTCAATTATATTAACCTAGTAGCCTAATTTAACATTAGTCCATGTAATTAATTAAACAAGCTTAAATGCTTGAATTAATTAAATGTAACATAGAATATTTAATATTAACTCAATGTGTTATTTAAATTGAGCCCAACCAAATTAAATGGATGAGCCCAATACATGTAATCCTAGAGACCAATGTGGAGCCCAATAGAAGTCAAAATTGGTCAACAATTGAGCACATGTGTGTGTGTGTATATATATATATATATATGCATAATAAAAGCTAGAAAAATAAGCCAAAAATGGCCATATGGCCGGCCAAAGTGGGGCCCACCAAGGGTGGCTTGTTTGCTCCATGTTGCTTCACTTGTACACTTTGTCTAGGTGGTTCGCCAACTCATGTCACTCACAATGTCATTCACCTAGTCAATCCATGAAATAGTAGCACAATTAACTTTTAATTTCACCAACATTGGTTGATTAGGAAAGCTTGATGGTGATTAAAGAGACTCTATAAATAGAGTGCTCCACACACTTGTATAGGTTTGTTTGTGACGCCCCCAAATCTGGGCCCACACAGCCCAAACTTGAGTCGTCAAAAGACTACAACAAAATTATTACAACAAAGCACAACGTACTACAATACAGTGTATAATAATACACAACTAAGTCTTCACTATTATTGCCACACTATTTTACAAAACGTGAAGACTATGATAACTATTCCTCGGACCCTCACTCCATTCCCCGGCTAGACCCTGTTATGTTTTCATTTCCTGTTGAAAAATAATGGAACAAAAGAAAGGGTGAGCTCAAATAGCCCAGTAAAAAAATATCATGACTAAGATAATGACGAATAAATTATCATTAGCCTTCAACAGTTGAGTTCTTGATAGAATACAATAGAATACAAGGTTTATATCAAAAACTGCAGTTAAATTCTTAAACAATGTTCAGATCAATAATAGCAGCGGAATGAGCAATCTATTAGAAGAATAATGCAGATTATAATGTCCACTCGCTTCTCTTTTTCGTAAAAACATCATCAACTGTTATCATCTGAAATACCATTAGTCATGATAATAAAAATTCACAGTTCCTGATCATAATCATGCAAATCAACAGTTCATCTTTGCACTACGGGCCAAAGATATTTAATTTAGCACCAGCGGTCATGATTATACCAGATTCAGCCTTTGGTGATAATCATACCAAACAACAGTTCATCTATGCACTACGGGCCAAAGAGAACTTTCACCACGTGCCATAAAAGACACCGAACAGATGTATCGCCTTTAACCTATTATATCGCCTTTAACCTATCATCTGTTCAACAAATATATCACATCTGTGCCCCCGGCCACAGATATTCACAACAGCTTGATTTTTGGATGATTAGAATGATATAAATGATGAACAGAAGAAATAGGATAACAATAAGTATCGGAAGTTTACTTTGTACAGATTCAAATAATGTCCAAATTGTCAACATGATGTGGAGTGAAATTTAAAAATGATATTCAAGATCCACAGTTCAGAATAACGGTTACAATTCAATAGAAAGGTTCACGTAAATAGGAAGGTTCAGTTGAAATAATGAAGTTCAACTATTATGGAACATATAATATTTTCAGGAATTATAGAAGCAATAGTTCCATAATAAATTTCGATTTAGGAGTATGAAAGAAAATAATATCCCTTACCGTAGCAGGTTTGATTAACAAAAGGTGAAGGAAATTAATACAAAGGGTTATTCACCAACAGGCGGCAATCCGCTCCGTAAGCTTATTCCCACAATTTAATAGAATTTGAGTACAAAGAGTTATTCACCAAACAGGCGGCAATCCGCTCCGTAAGGTTATTCTCAGAGATTAATAATGAATGAATACGAAAAGTTATTCACCAACAGGCGGTAATCCGCTCCGTAAGGTTATTCCCACAATTTAATACATGGAAATAAATGGCACATCTTATGAGTAAGAAAGAAACAATATTATTTTCGAGAATCAAATAATGATAATCCCTTACCATAGTACGTTTGAATAATGGAAGATGAAAAAGATGGTATCCCTTACCTCAACACGTGACTGGATATTGATTTAAATGAGGTTGATTAACTTGAACAGTACACGTATACTTATAGATCTTCACAAATACTCAAGATGACTTAAGCACACTTAGAGAGAAATTTCACAAGAAGTATTTAGAGAGAGAAAGAAAGAACAAGTAAGGAAGTTTATGAAAAATCCTTAAGTTAAGGCTTCTATTTATAGCCAAAAATCTTATCATTCCTTTAATCTAAACCATTCATTTAAAAAATCATCTTTTAATCTACACCATCCATTTCAAATTTTATATTATCTTTAATCTACACCATTCATTTCATATCACCTAACTTTATATTATAAACAAATTAATTTAATTATTCAATAATAATTCACACTTTAATCTACACCATTCATTTCATATTACCTAATAATCACCTAACTTTATATTATAAACAAATCAATTCAATTATTCAACAATAATTCACACTTTAATCTACACCATTCATTTCATATTACCTAATAATCACCTAACTTTATATTATAAACAAATAACTTTATCAATTCAATTATTATGACTAATTATTATAAATACAGTATAGTTAGCTCTTAGATATCAAGTCAATAAATTAATGAAATACAACTGTTTAAATAACATCATAATAGAGATAACAATAATGTAAAAGAAAGCATACGTTACTGTGTAATGACAATTATTGATTCAATAATGTGAATTACTGTGCATATGTTACTGTGACAATTATTAGGTTCAATAATTTTAAAAACAGTGCAGCAACAATTATTGACTCAATGATATAAAATACAGTGTAATGACAATTATTAAATCAATAATGCAAAATACTGTGTAACAACAATTATTGAATTGATAATATAAAATATTATGCAGTGACAATTATCGATGAAATGATGCGTAACAGTTACGGTGTCAATTATCAGACCAATAATATGAGACACTATGCAATACCGTGTGTTACTGTAGAGTACCGTGTGCTACAGAAAATACCAAAAACTACCGTATGCTACTATTCTTTTATCACCGGTATTTTAACAGTTCCGTTGACTATTTTTATTTAAAAAGATTATTTCTGTCGTTTTCTATATCCGACAAATATTCCGTTGTGGGGTCCACCAATAATTTGTTATTTCGGCGCCGTCGTACGACACGAATATTCCCCGACCAAACGAATATTCCCCGACAAAGCGAATATTGTCCGACAAAATAAAATCTGCAGATAACATCCTTAACTTTTAACTTGATCGATTTAACCACTTACTGTTTCAAAAAAAATATATATGAAGAAAAATTAAATTTTGTATTTCATAAAATTCGGGGTCTTACATTGTTAGTCATTTGTAAGCTTTGCTAGAGAGAAAAATAGAAAGCATTTGGGAGCTAAAGAGAGAAACACTCTTGAAAGTTGAAGGAGATAGCTAGAGAAAGAGCTTGGTGAATGTCCAATAGCTTCACAACATAATTTGGAAGGAGAAGAAGAAGAGCATCCAAAACCATAAGGTTAAAAAGTGCTATAATCCTTCATTTGTTCATTTTTGTAGTCTAGATATGATTTAATCGGTTAAAATGTATTTTTAACCGATCAAAACTTGTTTTGATGGTCTAGAAGTCTTCATCTATGTTATATATGTATATTCATAGTTTGATGTGTTTATATCATGATTTGGTATTTGTGGTATGCTTAAAAATGGTAGAAATGTTCATATCGAAATTTACCGGTAAAATTCTAACCGAGCATATAATGTTTAATGTTGTAGTTTGAATTGTACAAGTTGGAAAATGAGTTTTGATGGCTAGAATGTTACATACATGAGTTTTAAAGAAAACCTAACTTGAAACTTTCAAAAATATTGAAAAATAAAGAAGTTATGACTTTTACCATAAAGTATGTCATTTTGAAACCCTAAGTGGTTCGATCTTTAAATTTTTGTGAAAATGTTTTCGAAAATATGATCGAACCATGAAATGTTGTAAAACAAGAAATTAGGAAGACGACAAAACTGATTTGGTGTGTTTTGAATATGTATATCTCATTTTATAAAAGATTGAACCAAAAAAATCAAAGTTACAAAATTAGGGTTTTAAAAATCAATGTTACCGCCGCAGTAGTAAAACCCACTGAAGTTAGAAATTCGTACTACCGCCGTAGCGATAGACCTCACCGCCGCTGCGGAAAAACCTTCTGCAAGTCACCACCGCAGCGGTGATTCTCACCGCCGCAGCGGTGATTCTCACCGCCGCAGCGGTGAACCAGTCTGTTTGAAAAAAAAATAACAACTCCGAGCCGGGTTGGTCCGGACTATGTCGGGTCATTCCGGGTCAGAAAATGAAAAGTGTTCTAAAAAAATATTTTTATTAATTTTGAACTCAATAAATGTATTTTTAAAATTAAAGGTAGTTGATTTAATATGTAAAAGAGGATAAATAATATTAAAGGTTTAATAATATAATTAAATTAATAAAATATTATTATTAATATATTAATATTAGAAAATCATTAAAATGTTATTAAATGCATAATAATATTATTAAGTCAATAAAATATTATTAATTATATAATAATATTAGTAAATAGATAAAATATTATTAAATGAATAATAATATTAGAATATGAATAAAATATTATTAAATAGTTAATAATATTAGATAATTATTAAATTATTAATAATATTAGATAAATAATAAAATATTATTAAATAATTAATAATATTATAAAGTTAATAACATATTATTAGATGATTAATAATATTAGATAAATAATAAAATATTATTAAATAATTAATAATATTATAAGACTAATAAAATATTATTAAATTGTTAATAATATTAAATAAGTGTATGAACTATATTAAATAATTAATATAGATTTTATGCGATAGAAATACTATTAGGTGGTGATAGTATTTCCTATGTATACCCGTAATTATATAATTACGTGGTTAAGTGAGAGTTATTAAGGGTATTGTAATGTCCTAGAATTTCCACATCTTTATTAATTAAATTATTAATTTAATTTCCAACGAGTTAGTTTTATGAGATTATTTAAATCTTTTTATGTGATTAATTAATTATGTGATTAAATAATTATGTAATTAATTACTAAAATTAATTAAAGGGGGTCACTAATATGTTATTAAATTAGTGAACAAACCCTAAAGTTTTAATATCAAAATAATTGATAAGTTTCCTATTAATTAAATATTCAATTAAATTGAATATAATGAGGAAATTAAATATAATAAATTAATTAATATGATTATTAATTAATGTAAATAATGTGAAATATTAATAATAATATTTATTAGTCTATTTAGTAATTTAATATTTATGGGTTAGAATATTTAATTATTTATTCAATGTAATTATTTATTTAATCATGGATTGAATAATTAATGTGTAAATCATTAAATTAGCCCAACATGGGTCAATTAGTAGCCCAAGTGGAGAATAATAAAATTTGACAATTTAGTAGCCCAAACAATTTAATAGAAGCCCAATTGGTATTTTAAATTAAAGCCCAATGCTTGGCCCACTTGGAAAAACAATTAAATAACTTATTAATTAATTAAAGTAAGCAAAGTGACTCAATTTTGGGACATAAATGAGTCCATCAGCCGAGCAACTTGGCAAGGAGAAAGAAAATGATAGTTTTGTCTTTATTTTCTTTTATTTTGTATTTATTTAATATTAGGTTGCTTGTTTTGATTTTTGGGAAAGTTTTTTCCCACAAAATCCTCACCAACTTAGTATGGGCTAGCTTTCTTGTGCAAGTATCATTGTTATCTCATGATGACAATTTTAATAGATATAGATTTTATATCTATCCAAATTGTAAGTATACTTACAATTTAGGAGCTTGTATTGGTCATTTCTTCTTCTTCCATTTTTTAAGCTAGAGAGCATTTGAGAGTGTAGAAAAAATATAGTTGAGAGCAAAAATACCAAGAGAAGGAGTTCTTGGTTCATGCCTTCAAACCTCATCACCTACTTTGGAAGAAAAAGGAAGATAGCCATTAAATCAAGGTAATGGTTATTCTAAATCTAAGTTTTATTTTTAAATTAAATAAATCATCATGTTGGTATAAACATGTTAATATAGTTATTAATGTATAGTGATAATATTTATGTCATGCTTGAGTTTAATATGCTTGATTTGTATTTTGGTATATTTTATATGCTAAAATATGTATTTAATAGTGTGTAAACAAGTTTTGAAATATATGACCAAAAATATTTTTATAAACCTTAGATTTAATGTTCTAATATTATAGAACATTAAATCATGAGAAAAACAAAGTTTGAATAACTCAAAATGGAGTTATACACAAAAAGTTATGATTTGTGGTAGTTTATGTGATGTAAAAATTTTTATAAAAAAATAATGATATTAAATCATGAAAAATTAATTTTTCATGTTATAAATTAATATAAGGTGATTGGTAATTTTTTTGGATTTTTATTGAGGATTTAAAGCTTACTTGATGGTATATTTTTAATTAAAATGGGTACTGTTCACGTTCTGCAGGAAGAAAATAAAAAGGGAATTTTCCGCGCAATGCGCGGAAGGTTATCAGCTAAAGAACGCGGAGCCAAACGACGTCGTTTGGCCTCTGTAAGACTTTACTCCGCGCAATGCGCGAAAGCCGTTTACGGCTTCTCAAAACGACACCGTTTTGGGCCGTTGTTACCGAAGGCGCGCGCAATGCGCGAGCATCGGTTTTCTGCGAAATTACCAATTTGCCCCTCCATGTTTTTCTTGGCAGAATTACCATTTTGCCCTCGGATCAGTTTTCAACTTATTTACGAAAATGCCATTCGGGTTAATTTTAATTAATTTAAATGTTTGAAAATTAATTTAAAATTATAACAAAAATAATAATAATACAAAAATAATATTGGGGAGGATATTTTTCAATAAGTTTAATATTTAAATATTTTAAATATTAATCTAGTTAGCTAAACCATGGTTAAGTTAAATAAATTTATTATTTATTTATTATTTTAAATGTTAATAATAAATAAAGATGATAAATTAGCAATTATTATTTAATGCCTATTAAATAATATTTAAAGAGAGATAAAATTTATAAATTAATTATTTATTATTTAAATATTATTAAATAATAAATAAGGATAATTAAGTAATTAATTATTATTTAATTAACATTAAATAACGATTAATGGAAATTAAGTTATTAGAGTAATAATTTATTATTTAATTTAAATAATAAATAAGAATGATTTGATTATTATTTAACCTTAAATAATAATTAAAATTAATTAAATAATTAATTATTATTTAATTGACATTAAATAATAATTAAAGAGGATTAAGATTAGTAAACTATTATTTAATTTTCTTAAATTAAATAATAAGTAAGGTTAATTACTTATTTAATTATTGTTTGATTAACATTAAATTAAAGAAGGTTAAAACTAAGTTAATAATTATTTATTATTTAATTATAATTAAATAATAAGTAAGTACAATTAGTTATTATTTATTTTAAATAATAACTAGAGTTAATTAATTAATTTATATTTAACCAAGATTAAATAGTAATTAAATAGAGATTGAGTTAATAAAATATATTGAATTTAATTATGTTTTAATTAAACAATTGTAATAAGTTGTTTAAGGGTTTAATAAGTGTCCAACACTTAAGAAAAATATTTTCTAACTTATTAAATTATTAACCTAAAATGATTAAGGGTCTATAAGGTTAATAATATTGTTTTGACTAATGTAAATTATGTGTTAGTACTTATGTGTGGTAAATAAGTTCATTATTAAGCGTATAGTTATGCAAATACGCCGTACTAATTATTAGACCGACTGTATTAATGTTAGGTATTTCAAAGCAAGTTAGTTAAAACTAGACAATTATTGTAGCTGAGCAGACAGGCAAGTTCTCTAACCCTACTCATTTATTGTTGAACAAGTTTCTATACTTGTACTTATTGTCAAAGCTTGAAGTGGTTTAATTATTAAAAATTATTCCACATCCATATTGTTTATAAAATCGCACTTAGTGCACTTGAAGCTTATTAGTTCTTGATTCATGAACTGTATTAAAAATGTCTTAAGCTAATAATTCAGCTAGACATTACGTTTCTAAATTCAATAACTTGAATACTTCTAAAAGCTTATCCAAACCATTGTTGGGTGCGGATTTCTTATATTAAGTATGAGAATTGAACAACCCTAAATTAGGGGATTTTGTGTCGGGAAACCGACTTTGGGCGCCAGTGACTAAATGTAATGCATATACAGCGGGTTGAATAGGCTGATCCCCTTGAAAACCAAACAACTCAAAGGGTCAGAGGAAACTCTATTATACCCTCGTTAGTTCAGGGTCCTTAGTGACCACTCAGCATTTTAAGATTCAAATATTCTGTTTATTAAAATTTGAATCCTGTTTCATTCACAATTGTTATATTTATTGTTGAACCATTGATGACATTTCTCATTCATTCATGATATATTAAATCTATATGATTGTTCTAAACTTGCTGAGCAAACTAGTTGCTCATTCTTGCTATATCATGAACCATTTTTCAGATAATCCTGATTGCTCAAAGAAGGATAAGGGAAAAGGAAAAGCCAGAGCTTAAGTTAGCTTATGCATGCTAATTAGATCTTTAATTATGTATTTACGGTTGTTAAACCTTTTGTAATTCCTTATGATAGGAACTGTTTTATGTTAAGGTTGATAGACCCTGGTATTGTAACCTTTTGAAGGGAACCAATATGTATTATTCCGCGATGTTTAAATGCAATGTATGTATTTAATTGTTAGTAATGTGTTGAATAGTGAGAACCAAACTCGAGGTTATGGAACCCGGATTTGGGGTCGTCACAGGTATCATATGAATGCATTTATGATATTAATTTAAGATCAAACTGATTAATTGTTAGGTTCGTTCAAGGAATATTAAATTGAATTGGGTAGCAGTAGACTACGCACGAGAGAAGTTCTTCTTAACTCTAACTTGTATTTATTGTTGCAAGTTTCCTTCAACTTTAATTACATTGAGCAATACAATTATTGTTGAGTAAGTATCTACACTCGTAGTTATTTGACAAAGTTTAAAGTGAATTATTTATCTAAAATTATTCCACATCATTATTTATGATTGTATTCGCATATAGTATTTTTGCAAATGTTATAGTTCATTAATTCAAGAACTGTTTAAGAATGTCTAAGCTAATTGTTTCGGCTAGACAATGCATGTTTAAATTCATCAAATTGAAGATTTTAAAAGCTTATCCAAACTATTAGTTGGTGCGGATTCTTATAGTAAGGCTGAGAATGAACAACCCTAGTTAAATGAGATTTTTATTTGTCGAATAATCGAATTTGTGCAAGAAATTTAAATGTTATGTATATAAATAGGACATAAGAGGACTGATCCCCTTAAGTGTCCCATTTTTTAAGGTGTCAGATATATATATATGTTTGTTCTACCTTAGTAGCAGTTCATGGTCATTAAAGACCACTCAGCAGTAAAGAGTCAATCCATTCTTATATTGAACTTTGATTCTTGATATCTTTCATAATTGTTATTGTTGAAAACTTTGACATTATTTTCCTTCATCATGATATATCTATTATTGTTGTTTATAAACTTGCTGAGCTATTTAGTTGCTTATTCTTGCTATATCATGACTATATTTCAGCTAAGCTCGAATGCTCTAAAACAGACAAAGGCAAGGGAAAAACAAACGCTTAGTTTAGTTGATGCAAGCTAGACTTAAATTACTGTTATGTAATTTCCTTGTAAATCTTTTGTATTTCCCTTAAGATATGTAATGTTACGATTAAGGTTAATCGACCTTGAAAAATGTAACCTTTTTATAAGGAACTTTTTGTATTATTCTGCGAAGTTTAAATGCAATTTATGTATTTAATTGTTAGTAAGTATTGTACAGTGGAGAACCAAACCCGAGATTATGGAACCCGAAAATTAATAGTAAAATAAATAATAATAACGGGATTAACACACATATGCATGCTTTTAAATAAATAAATAAATTCAAATAGGACTCAAACAAACATATAAACTTTTGAATAATCTTTAAAAGAGTATATTATTAGTAATATAATTTTAGGAATAAAAGACTAAAATCATTAATGACATTCATTAAATTAGTTACTAATTTATTAAAGAAAAATAAAAAATAATTTGTACATAACAAAATTTATTTATAATAATAAAATAAGATAAATATTAAAAGTAATTTTTAATTGTCAATAAGAAAATATAAACAAAAATATTATTCAACATTATTTTTTACTGATTCAGTCACAATTTTTTGATTGAAACATTCAGACTCATTTAAACACATTTAAAATTTAAAAATTATAAAATAAAAAATTTAAATAACTTATTCGATCAAATTCAAAGTCATTCTTCCGTAAAGAAAACCCCAAGCTTGTATGTTTTTGTCATTTGCGCTTTGTTGCGTAGAAGGTTGGTTATATGGATGAGACTAAATGAGCCCAATATCAAAGAATTCCTGTTACACCCACAAATCCGATATCAGCCGCTTATTACTAACCGTAAAAATTCATTTCGCCGTTAGATCAAATTTCATCTACATATCCATTTACGTATATAACCTTCCACAGAACAAAACCCAAAACCCTAGCAGAGTTTAGGGCTAGTTGCAAACGAACCACAGAACGAAAGGAAATCTGCTCAGATTTAATTCTGCGACTCTTCTTCGAAAATGGCGACTCAGATGAGCAAGAAGCGAAAGGTCAGTTTTTCTATCATTAGATGTAATATCGGAATCTCTCTGTCTACATATATGTTAATATATATGTATATGAATGTATAGATACGTTCATTTCTTGAGTAATTCTGTTTGCAGTTCGTCGCTGATGGAGTTTTCTTTGCCGAATTGAACGAAGTATTAACCAGAGAGTTAGCTGAGGATGGATACTCTGGCGTCGAGGTCAGAGTTACTCCCATGCGCACTGAAATTATCATTCGCGCTACTCGTACTCAATCCGTTCTCGGTAAATTTATCTTATTTTATGTTTTTCTTTTCATGAATCAATTTGTATTGATTTGATTGTTTTTTAGTTATAGGGCTTTGTTGTTTTGGTTTTGATTGAAATTTGTAGGTGAGAAGGGAAGGAGGATTAGGGAACTGACATCTGTAGTACAGAAAAGATTCAAGTTTCCAGAGAACAGCGTGGAGTTGTACGCAGAGAAGGTGAACAACAGGGGTCTTTGCGCTATTGCTCAGGCCGAATCTCTTCGTTATAAGCTCCTCGGTGGCCTTGCAGTCCGTAGGTAACTTATTTTATTCTAATTTTATATGCTTAGATTATAAATTTGTGTTTTCTTAATAGTGTTCTAAATTCTTTAACTTTGATTTAATGATGAAGTCAAAGTTTACAATGAACATAGTTTGTTAATTATTAGATAATATAATATTATGAATGCCTATGTGAATTTGTCATATGGGGGGTGGGGGGTGGGGGGTGGGGGGTGGGGGGAATCCCACATCGGTAGTATGAGATACCAATGTGGGGTTGAGATTGACTTTAACCTCTTCTCTTGGACATCTAGCTTTTTAGGAGAAAATAAGGGGTTGAAGCTTATATTGTAACTACCGACTAAGTGAAAAGAGCTATCTAGAGATCGGATTAAGTTGAAAGGACTACCTAGAGGCCGGATTAAAATATTGATAGATGCAAAGGCGTTGGATAAGTGTCGCTAGAGTGATGCCGTTGTGAGTACTGATAGATACAAGGCACCGGGTCAGTGTCGTTAGAGTGAAAGCTGTCGTGGACGTCGGTAAGGAAGTGATGCAGGACAAAGAAGACTAAGAGCTTGGTTGGAATATTATAACAAGTTTTAGAAACCCATGGATGAAGCCCATAAATTAGATTTGTATTTTAGTTATGAGTTATTTTAATTAATTGTAGTTACCTTATTTAAGTTGTAATTATCTTTTAGAGTTCAAATTGGTTTAGGAGAGTTGTTAGGGATATTATAAATAAGGTTGTAATGCATTAATTTATAGAGATTGAAATATTGAATTATTGAGTTGTGTGAATTTTTTGTGTGAGAATATCTTTTCGTGAGACGGTTCCCCACCATTTTGGTAGCAAAGCCTAACCCTAAACACACCTTTTGCTGTCACCCAAACCCAAATTATCTCTGCCGCAAAGACCAAACTCAGAAACCACCAAAAATCCTAAACTGAACCCTATTATGTCGCACACATCCATTCTTAACCGTCCGAAAATCATTGTCATAGAAACTGCCCAGTCTCCAAATCGTGATTTCAGCTAAACCTAAATTTATTGTCCAGCCATCATAGACCCATTCTGTAGCAGCCTACAAAACATTAAACCAGCACAAGAAAACAAAAACCTTACCCAAACACGGCTAGAATCAAATCTAGTACAATATACATATACCAATAACAACCCTAAATTTCAGCCAGAAACCTAGCCAAACACAGCCCAAGCCGCAGCCCCAAATCGTAGCCAACACAGGCTAGGAAAAAATAAATAAATAAAGGAAAGAGAAGAGGAAAAGAAATAAATAGCAGTGCCACCATCCCTTGCCGCCAGAGCTGTCGTCGCCATCATCATCTTTGTAGGGGTTCTTTAGCCTTTTAATCTCCAAGTTGTTGCTCCTTACCTCATGTGACGAGAATAATCAAAATAGAACAAAGATTAGATCTAGTTTCCTAACTATCTTGACAAACTTCATTTTACACCTCAAGATTTATAAGTTTTTAAAATATCCCTTAAACTTTTAAACTTTTACATTTTAGCTCCTGAAGTTTCTGTAATTGCATTTTAGTCCATGTACTTTCAGTTTCATTTGTTTTCAGTTTATTCCATATTCAAAAAAATAAAAAAATATAGCAATTATGACAACTTATAATTGGAGAGATCGTCTTAGACAAATTGAAGAGTTCATCGCAGCAATTACTGCAAATACGAAGGCATCTATTGCAAAACTTACAGGAAAAATTGATGTACTCACAGAACGCGTAACACAGGAATACAAAGTTAGTGAGACAAAACAAGAACCTCAACATGTTGAGACTCATTAGAATCTTAACGAGGTTGTTGTAGTAATTGAAGATGCAAAGGTGGTTTACATTAAAGAATGTGTAGTACAAGCGGTGAATCATGAGTACTAAGAAGTTGAACACAATAAGAAGGATACCAGTACGGTAGACCATGTTGATTTTATTTTGCCAGATCCTGTATTGAAGTCGAAAGCTGCACCTAGTTTTTTCCTTATTGCTATATTATTTTCCAAAATTGTGCTCAAGAATTGGTTGCGCTAATTTGGTTGGCATGTATCTAGTAGATTGTGGTTTATTATTCTTCGCTATTTCAAAACTCGAGATCGAGTTATTTTCAAAGGCGAGGAGAATGATGCAAGACAAAGTAGACGACTAAGAGCTTGGTTGGAATATTATAACAGGTTTTGGAAGCCCATGGATTAATCCCATAAATTAGATTTGTATTTTAGTTATGAGTTATTTTAATTAATTGTAGTTATCTTATTTAAGCTGTAATTATCTTTTAAAGTCCAAATTGGTTTAGGAGAGTTGTTAGGGATATTATAAATAAGGTTGTAATGCATTATTTTATAGAGATTGAAATATTGAATTATTAAGTTGTGTGAATTCTCTGTGTGAGACGGTTCCCCACCATAAAGCATGGTGAAATGTTATGAATGTCTATGTGACCTTGTCATATAGGGCCAGATCCCACATCAGTAGTATGGGATACCAATGTAGGGTTAATATAGGCTTGAACCTCTCCTCTTGAGCAATTAGTTTTTCGGGAGGAAATGAGGGGTTAGAATCTATATCGTAACATATAGCTGATTTATGATCATTTGCTTAAGATATGAGTAGGATATGATGCTTAGTTATTTCTTGGAATTTGGAAGACATTTTTGAGGATTTTATGCTATGAATGTATGGTCCTTTTCACCTACACAGCAAATTGGGTTTTTTGTGTGCTATCTTTGTGTCTGAAGGTGACAACAGTAATTTCATTCCTCTATTCCATGATCCTCGTGAAATACATTAGTTATGCAGTAACTGTAGGGAGGATAATGACTGGGGATTTACAGTGCGAACTTCAGTTTTTTGAATGTATGTATACCAGTTTCCTGTGTTCCTATGCTGTCCTTGGGACCATTAGACATGTCATCTATAAAGCAGATGGGTTATTTCTTTGCCCAAGTTTGTGTCGGAAGATGACTATATAAGTAAAGCCTGCCCTTGTGAGTTTTCTAATGGGTTTTAACTTGCTTCCTATTTCATGCTTGGGTTTGCTACTTCTTTAAATCTTCTTCAATTAAACAATTATGGTTTGTTGTTCATTTGTCTTATAACGATTGGAATTTCTTGTGGTATACAAGAACATGTTGTGCATCTGAGATATCAGGCTTGATCTTGTTTTCGCAAGGCCATTTTAATGTGGGTTTAGTTTTATTGAATAAAATATAAGCAAGTGTATAATGTTTCTCATTGCTTTAGCCTGTAATTTACCAGCTTTTATTTTCCTAGGGATTAAATTAAAACAGGCAGAAGCACACAAAAATGACAGGAAATTTGACATGACACGTAACTAATGTTTATGGCATAGAACAATTACTCAATGATGGCATAACATCAGCTTTTATTTTCCTAGGGATTAAATTAAAACAGGCACAACAAGCACACAAAAATGACAGGAAATTTGACATGACACATAACTAATGTTTTTAACATGGAACAATGACTCAATGAAGACATAACATTAGTTAAACATATTTTGCATGGACAGTGTATTTTCTTGACCATATATAAACAGTGATATCTCTTCCAATTCTTGATTGGCATGTATATGTGGAACAACAGAATACTGTATACTCGTTCTTATCTTTCTTAGTTTTACTTTTGTTTTGATAGGCATGAAGTGTGCATGCTTTGATATATTTTCTCTTGGAATCGGTTGATTGTCATTAATTGTGCATGCTTTAATATATGTATTATAACTAGATGCTGTTTTGTCCTTAATATCACGTGACACTCATTCAGGGCCTGCTACGGTGTTTTGAGATTCATTATGGAGAATGGTGCAAAGGGCTGTGAGGTATGTTTATGCAGGCCTTTTACTTTTTGTTGTTTACTTTGTAATATTCCGTTGAAATTTTGAATGTTGGATTGCCCTACTGCCCTTACTAGGTCATTGTTAGTGGAAAGCTGAGGGCTCAGCGAGCTAAGTCCATGAAGTTTAAGGATGGGTACATGATTTCTTCTGGTCAGCCAGTCAAAGAGTACATCGACTCAGCTGTTAGACATGTGCTTCTGAGACAGGTTTGTTTCATCAAGCTCGTCCTTTCTTTGCGTAATACTCATGCCAAATTATACAATGCCAAGTTTCCTTAGGTTTTCATTTTCGATGTTCATCGGTCGGTGTGATAATAATATACTTCTTCAATGATGTTTTGGATTGTTACTGTAGGGAGTGCTTGGTATCAAGGTTAAGATCATGCTCAGTTGGGATCCCACAGGGAAACAGGGTCCAATGACTCCTCTGCCTGATCTTGTCACTATTCATACTCCTAAGGAGGAAGAAGAGTTTCGGCCAGCTACTACTACCATTGCACCGCCACAGGATATTGATGTTGGCCCTACCCCCCTCCCTGGCGAGATCATAGCTTAAATCTTTGATGATGCCAGCTTTAATGAGCTTCCAGTGTTATATTTGTTGAACTTATGAGTGCTTTTAGTTTTTAATATATAGTTTTGGTTACTGTAGGGGGAAATATTGTTTTTGGCATCTCGTACCTATAAGTTACTATAATATTTTCTTTTTCCGAAATGATGTTTTTTATGTCCAGTAAGTCGCACTTTTTTTAACGCGGTTCAATGTTTTAGATTCCTTAATTTGTTACTATCATTTTAATATCATCTTGTTGCCAATACTGAGAAACTTATGAGTTTCTGCAAAATTCTTTTCAAGAATTACAAGAGGGAAATTTTTGGTTATGAATATGATGATACACTCTCTGCCTGTATTATGCGTATAATCTAAATAATCCTTATTTTAATCAGATTTAATATAATATGGCTTAAATTAAATGATGTACGATTATAATCATTCCTCCAAGAAGAATTAGCATTGGTTTTATTATTCTATATATCTTAAGCCAACTGTCATTAGTTTAATTTTATCTAGCAATGCTTTTTGTTTTTTCTGATTTATGCGTGCTGAGTGTCAGAGCAAAGACTTCTAGTATCATGCATCAGGTTTAAAAAATCAGTAGACTGTGTCTCAACGATCATATTATACCAAAAGACCTCAAGCATTAATTTGCTAAGATAACATGTTCTAACACTCCGTATCACTTCATAACATAAAAATAACAAAATCGTAAACCTACTTATATAAGAAAGTAATTATAAAAAAATACGATTTTGTCGGAATGGTTATTTCGACCAACTTTAACCTATCAAACGTCAAATTTTTTATAGTTGAAATAGCCATTATTTTCCGCCTTCAATTCCCGCGTACCATACGGCTTATAATATTTCCGCGTGCTAATAAGGACACATTTCACTTCGGTTCTTAGCAATTCACTTCGGCTTGTGAGAACACTACGTTGGACATGTTTTTCTTTTATAAAAATTTAAAAGGTTCGATGATCGAGAGTCCTTTCTTTTTTCCCTAAAGAAAATAGTCCCATTTCTTTTAAGAAGTAAAATATTTTAAATTTTATTATCAAAAAAAGAATATGTAAAATTAATAAATTTTATCTGTAATTTAAATGATATAAATTTATGCTATTTTTTCTCCCTGGTTACCCACAACTGTTTAAGCATAATTTTCATATTTGCATACATAAGACTACTCTTAATGATTTAAATTTAGAAATTACCTCTTTCATTGTATAGTCTTAAGACCTGTTTGGAGGTAACTTATAAGTTTGTTATACTTCCTCAACTTATAAATATTTTTACTATGTTCGTATGAGACTTATTTTTTAATTTATAAATTAATTTATAAGTTTGAGAAGTAATAATTTCTTACTTATCAAAAACTGACTTATAAGTCATTCTAAAATAAATAGATTTGACCAAATCTAAAGATTATTTTATCCTTATTTTATTAATCTTTACAACTTATTTTACCGTATAAGTCATTTTAGTCAAATACCTTCATAACTTATTTGAACTTAATTTATAACTTATAACTCAAAATAATGTCAAACATTTATATGTATAAGTCACAATTTAAAATAACTTATAAATTATTTAAAAATAAGTTCTTCCCAAATAAATAGAGAGTAGTTTTATATAATATAAGAATTTGAGATGACATCCTTTGTTGTCTCTCTCTGTGATAACTCTCTGTTATAAGAGAATGACAACATATATATATATATATATATATATATATATATATATAGAAAATTGCCATAGATAGTGACAACAGAAGATTTGAAGGCCAAAAATTTGGCTAAGATGTGTGCTACTCAAACCTTTTGAGCAAGAAAAAAAAGAGTAGCTTTATACACACGAACAGTTGAGCATAAACGAGGGAGGAAAAAAGATAGTATGTGAATCCTATTATTTAAATTATTGATAAAATTTATTAATTTTATCATATTTTTTTGTTATTTAATAATACATAGATAATAGTGGTGTTTATGTACACTTAAAATTATTTTCAGACTAACGCTGATAAAAACTCTCCTTTAATTATGCCCGGTCGTCATAATTCTGAGTCTATTTCCTAAGTTTTGCCTTATTTTTTATATTCTTCCCTAAAATTGAAATATAATAATAGCATAAGTTTTTTTCCCCTTAAAAATATATTATTATTAGTAAAATTATGTTGAACAATTTTCCTTTTTTTTTTAATAAATGAGAATCTTTTTTTATATATCGGTTATAAAATTTCATAAATAAACTTCAAAAAAGTCACGCAAATCGCAAATAGATATGCTAGGAAGGATACATACGTAATTCTGATCCCCCTTTTGGAAGGCGGTACTCCGTAGTATCCCCGCCATCATCGTTCATTTATTTCCTCTGATCCCCAAAGGTTTCTCTTTCATCTTTTCCTCGCCGAATTGCTAGATCTCTTTGTAAAATCATCACACTTTTTCATTCAGTTCCCCACCATTTCTAGGGCTCATTTATTTTCGCGGTCGAAATGCCGGTGAATTTGACGGCTAATGCTATTTCGGCGATTATTGACGGAGATGTAAATTCGAAGCCGCTGGTTCAGGTCTTGGATATTAAACTCATCGGTAGCTCTCAGGAACGGTACCGTTTTCTGCTTTCCGATGGTGTGTCGACTCAGCACGCAATGCTCGCTACACAGCTCAACGACCGAGTCAAAACCGGCAGAGTTCTCAAAGGATCTGTTCTTCAGTTAATTGATTATATCTGCAGCACAGTTCAAAATCGAAAGTATGCTTATCTTCTCTAAATTCTAATTTTAGTAATCTCGATTTAGAAACTATGACGGAAGCTGGATAATTCATAAGTTTTGTTTGTTGTGGTAATATTTCAAATAAAATTTTGATAGACATTTTGGCATGCTGAAATGTGTACATGTATTAAATTCAATATAGTCATCTGTTTTGTGAAATTCATGCAATAGTTTGGTTATTTTACTGAGTACGGAATTCTTAATTGGTAATCAAAACTGTAGGAATAGAGTTTTGGTTGGCAAATGTTTAAAGTTGATTTGAACTGTAAGTAGTGACTGTGGTCTGCTGTGTATAATATAAAACCGTGAAGCCGACACCAAACTGGCGAGCATTTGAAGTGTCAGATTATTACAAAGTAAGCTAGCATTCACAATTTTAGCTATATTTAAGTTTCAGGAAATTGAAAGGCTATAGTCATTTTTTGAGGATTTCTGATTTTGATTAGTCATATAAATTGTTAGGCATTTGACTAATTTATATAATGTGAAGCTGAAAAGGGAAAAAAAATAGAGGCTACCTCAATTTCTTGAATCTTTGGAAGCTGATTTTAATTTTTTCCAGGGTGTGTGTGGATATCTTTTTAAACTGGTTGACATTTTCTTAATTTTAAACTTTGGAGTGAATTTATGCCCTACATTGTCGTTGCAGGATTATTGTTGTTCTAAACATGGAAACTATTATACCAGAGTGTGAAATAATTGGGAATCCAAAAATGTTTTCTGAATCTGGCTCAGTAGCTCAAAAACCCATCCCAGATGCCACCTCTGGACGCACAGTATTTACTACTACTACTACTAATAATTTGAGTGCCTCAAATGCGAGTAACAATACGCAGGGCTTCCGCCCAACTGTTCAACCTGCATATCAACCACCTCCAAATTACAGAAACCAGGGAACAATCATGAAGAATGAGGCACCTGCACGCATTATTCCAATTGCTGCTTTGAATCCTTACCAGGGTCGATGGGCTATCAAGGCGAGAGTGACTGCTAAAGGAGACCTTCGTCGTTACAATAATGCAAGGGGAGATGGGAAAGTCTTCTCTTTTGATCTACTCGACTCTGATGGAGGGGAAATACGTGTGACCTGCTTCAATGCTGTTGTTGACCGGTTTTATGATACCATTGAGGTGGGGAAAGTGTATGTGATATCGAAGGGTAGCTTAAAGCCTGCACAGAAGAATTTCAACCATTTGAAAAATGAATGGGAGATATTTTTGGAGACTACTTCAACTGTAGATCTTTGTCCAGATGAAGATGCTTCAATACCAAAGCAGCAGTTCTCATTTAGACCTATTAGTGAAATTGAGAGTGCCCAAAGCAATACTATAGTAGATGTCATAGGTATTGCGATATCTGTGAACCCTTCAGTGCCAATCTTGAGAAAGAATGGCATGGAAACTCAGAGAAGAGTTCTGAATTTGAAGGATCAGTCTGGGCGGAGTGTTGAATTAACGCTGTGGGGTGAGTTCTGCAATCGTGAAGGTCAAAAGCTGCAAGAAATAGTCAATTCTGGGTTTTTTCCTGTTGTAGCTCTAAAAGCTGGGAAAGTTAACGACTTCAGTGGGAAGTCCATTGGGACTATTTCTGCCACCCAACTCTTTATAAATCCAGATTCTCCAGAAGCCCTTACCTTGCGAAACTGGTTTGATCAAGGTGGAAAAAATACTACTTCTCAGTCCATCTCTAAAGACATAGTTCCGGGAGGATCAAAGAATGAGATACGTAGAACTGTCTCACAAATCAAGGATGAGGGTCTTGGTAGATCAGATAAGCCAGACTGGGTCACAGTGAAGGCAACCATAACTTTTATTAAGACGGACACTTTCTGCTACACAGCTTGTCCGTTGATGAATGGGGACAGACAGTGTAACAAGAAAGTGACACGATCAGGAAACTCAAGATGGCAATGTGACAGGTGTAATCAAGAATTTGATGAGTGTGATTACAGATACCTTCTTCAGCTCCAAGTTCAGGACCACACTGGGTTAACATGGATGACATCTTTCCAGGAATCTGGGGAAGAGATTTTAGGTTGCTCAGCGAAGGAGTTATACTTGTTGAAATTCGAAGAGCAGGATGATGAGCGGTTTTCACAAATTATTAGAAGTCGTCTCTTTACACAATTTCTATTGAAGCTCAAAATTAAGGAGGAAATATATGGTGATGAACAGCGGGTGAAGATTACAGTTATCAAGGCAGACAAGGTGAACTATTCTGCCGAGAATAAATATATGCTTGATTTGATTACAAAATTTCATCGACATTCAGTAGTGCAATAGCAAAATACATGATTGGCCATGAAGTAGCTTTAGTTCGGAGTAAAAGATATATCACAAATGATGAGATTTCATGGCGACATTGTGATTTGTACACACCTTTTATTGAGGTGTAGTTGGCATGTAGTTTGACATATATTTACATTTCAATTATTATAAAAACTGGGAAATAAAAAATGATAAAACTATAACATCTATTCATCCTCCTAGGAAAGGCTAATACGGTTCTTAGAGCATCTCCAGCTGGCCGGAGCTCTCCACATCCTAGACTAAATTTAGTCTAGGACAAACCCTCGCGTTCCAGCAGATGGAATAAATTTAGTCTACCACTTTTTCCGGCGACACAAAGCGACTATATCTAGGAATCAAATTTTGGTGGATTATAAATATTAATATATTTTAATGACAGAGGAAGAGGAAGAGGAGGAGAAGGAGAAGGAGAAGGAGAAGAAGAAAAGGAAGAGGAAGAGGAAGACGATGCAGCAACGGGAAATGAGCTCATGTTTTATTAATATATTTTGTTTTTATTGAGTTATATTACCATTATTCTAATCTTTTATTTTTTAGAAAACTCTATTAACCATTTCTTGTTATTTTCTTGAATTCATTTAAATTGTAAACATTACAAATAAATTAATTAAAAATTTTAAAAATTATAAACTATGTATATAGTACTAAAAATTACATTTTTTAATCTCTTTATTTTAAAATATATAAGATCAATATTAATTTGTAAAGTAAATTTAAGATATTTTTAAATTAAAAATTGATATAAATTAATTTTATTTTAAATAATAAAAATAGGAGAACAATAAATTATCTAAATAGTGCTAATGCAAAATTTATGATTTTCAAAAATTTAATGAATCACCTCAATTTTGCATTATAAAATATTTTAAATTAATTTTAAAAAATAAAATTACATCATATACTTTGGAATATGGCTGTTGGAATACAGTCGTTGGAGCTTTTTTAAATTAATTGATTATTTTAATCTTTTTATATTATAGTCCGCGGGATAGTCCATAGGATAGTCCATCTGCTGAAATGATGGAAGACTAAAGGACATCTGCTGATGTCACATGGACTAAATATAGTCTAGCAGATAGTCCATCTGCTGAAAATGCTCTTAAAACTGCTGCTTTCATTAACCCGGGAAGCACAGATTCAGATGCAAATAATTTAATAAAACAAAAAAATTATACTAATCTTTGTTTACAAACAATGGAAAAACAACTGATTAGAATTGAAGACAGAATTAATAATTTGAATGAAAAAACAATTTCTGATGTAATCAATAAAAAGAAAAATAAAGAGGTTGATAATATTCGACCTGTAAATACCAAATCACCAATAAAAATTACTAATAGTAATTTTAATTTAAAAACTAAAAAAGAAGAAATTCTTCGGTTATTTCTTCTCTGTTAACAACAAATTCTTTTAACATCTAAAATAAACTGGTCCACCGACTAATTTTAACAACTATTCATAAGGAATTTAAAAATTTATTATGTCAGGCATCCCTTAAGGCTAACATTATACAAATATTTAAACTGTATCCGATTGAAGGTTTTAATCCAATTTGAACACATCCTAGATGCAAGAAATTAATATCATGATTTAACAATTTTATAGTTTCACAAACTCCTGAGATAGAAATTATTGTGTTCTCAACAGTTTTTATTATTGTAGATAATTTTAAATCAAATGTTCCAAAATTATAAACTTGACTCGGTTTTATTCCAAGCATTCAGGAGTATATTTGCTTTGTCAAAACAGAATTGAAACTATCACACATTGAATTACAAGTAATGGAGTCATCAATTACACATATATCATTACTTCAACATTAGACAGATACAGGATAAAGGAAAAGAAAGAGAGCACAGCATCTAGCTGTTGCTCAGCTTCGCTTGACAGGATCGAAATTGGAAACACCAATTACAGCACCCAAAATGGCAGCAACCACAACACCCCCAGCTGTAATGCTGAGCAAGAAGTTCTTCAGCGACGGAGAAACGCCTGAAGCCGCCTCGGCCACGTCTGGAACCACCATGGAAGCAGTCAGCGCGGCGGCTGTCAATCCCGTAATCGCTTTCTCCTTCAGGGAAGCATTCACTTTAAAACTCCCTACTGCTTTTGATGCCACCGTTGCCTTTGAAGGCCTGACTGGCAATGGCTTGAAGAAGGCATCAGCGCTTGGCATCTTCTTTTGGCTCGCAGAAGTTATTGGCATAGCCATGGAAACTGCATAAGTAGAGGCCATTGCTTAATTTTTCTCTCTTCCCACTCAAAGTTTTCAGTATATTTTCTAGACTTGGTTGAATGGATTGGATGTGTTGATATGGGTATTTTTACAAGAGAAAAGAGTGTTGGATGGAGAGATTGGAGGAAGAAATTGTGATGAGAGGTGGAAAATTGGTGCGGATCTTTCAGGTCAATCTTTGTCCTAGGTGGCAGCTTCTACACTTAGTTTAGGTAGATAGGGTTATCCAATTAATGGCCATTTCTATGTCAATCAACTTTACATACTATTTACAACAACCTCCCTTTGGTTTGGTTTTGGTGAAATATTAGGAATGGAAAGAAAAATGAATTATATGTAGGATTTCACTGATTATTAACATTTAACAGTTTGGAATTATATATTTTTTCACAAATTATAAGAAATTACAATAATGTAAAGGGGGATAACATCTATATAAATTACACTGATTTTTCTCAAATTTTGATCCATTTTGTCATGTAGGCCAACAAAGAACCTAAAATTATGACAATTTTTTTTTAAAATAAAAAAATGGAGGCCTATAATTTGGCTGATTATTGCCTATTTGCCCACTAGAGGAATCAGATAATCCCAACCTTCTCAAAATCACCCATACCCACATACCCACATACATGTGTGTGTGTATATGTATGTATGTATATATATGTGTGTGTGTGTGGGTGGGTGGGTGGGTGGGTGTGTGTGGGTGTGGGCGAGGGCGAGAGAAACCTTGAGAATAAGAATCAAATATTACTTGTTTTGGTAGAGGACTCAATCCATGAGACAGAAACATTACGTTCTGTGAACTAAAGGAAAACTACTCCCAAGCTAAAGTTGCCATCCAACATAAAAGAAGTTAAACACTATATACACATTGTTCCTTATAAAAACTCGTTGAAGCCACCCATTCTTGACAAGGGGGAACAAATTGCGATAGCCATTTAAACACGTAAACAGACGGGGATAATTTGGCTGCCACCTTGTTTCTTTTGGCTAGGCCGTGGCCCCAAACTAGTTAGTAAAGGCAAATTCACACATAAAATTCCAATAATATATTTGAATTTATATTGCTGATCAATCACATATACTTGCAAAAAATAGAAGAGGTATACAAATTAATGATATTTCTGTAAACTTTTTTAAGGATACGGGATCCTGATGTATGCAGTAATCATAGTAAAAAGAAATGGAAAATAATCACCAAACTCTAATACAAATAATGAAAATGATTACAGTATGAAAGTTGTAGCTCTTGGGATGGCAATGTGGCATAACCTACTTATCTGATATGAACCTGTTGAGGGAGTAGATGACATTGGATACCAAGCCCTTCAAATATTTTTTTTTTATCTCAAAGAGTAGCTCAGATCTTCGATTGCTCTTTTCTCCATAGTTTTGAAAGTTCATCGTGTGGGTAACATGGAGAGCCATTCGCATCTTGTTCAAATTCTCTATCTCCTTAATCTGCACGCTATGACCAGGATGCCAATTTTTAGGTTTACTCTCCAAGTACCTGAAAGTAGCCACGTATTTTTGGTTCATTGAAAACTCGTGTAATTGGACAAAGCTGTCAAAATGTTCATCTCTTCAACAATCATCTGGAAAGTTTCAATGTATCAGATAAGTGAACCGGAGGAACCTTGATAGTATAAAATTAATGTGCATTCAAAAAAATTACCCGCAGTCCATCAATGACGCAACAATCGCCTACATCAAAGGGGTGCATCACAAATATAAATATGATGGCCTCAAATGTTGTCTTAAGGGTGTTCCCGAACATAAACACCAAAAGTAAAAGCTGAGATGATATAAAAAACAGAACTTTGGTTTTTGCAAACTGCATCAGAAGTAACCACACGATGACGATAGCAATAAGCACTATCCCTGAAACAACCTTGTGCAGCTCCTCAATGGCTGTTTTGGTGTCATTTAAAGAATGCGCCAGAAACTTGCCTTCATGATAGACGTTCACCTGAAAAAAAAGGACTGGTTATTAGACTTAGAATATTTCTCTACCATCTAACACAAGACACAATCCATTTACTGAAATGGATACATAGTTGTGCTGGCTTAAACCCACTCCAAACATTGATCAAGAAAGTCTTTTGAAAGTAGTTTATGTCAATGGTGCAGTTTGTACTCGAAATTTCTTACGAAAATGCTGGTAATTTATAAACATCTCTTGTACAACCATATACGTTACAGCAAGCATAACAGAAAAAGAATGCAATCACTCTTGTTTTATTTGCAGATATAAAATTCTGTAAATTCTTAATTAATGTGTAATGCAGGTAAATTAACAAAGACAAACAAACAATCTGAAGCATTGAATTCAACAACAAAAAGAGACCATACTACCCAATTACAAAAGGATAATTTGTCGATCTTTCCTTTTCTATTGCTCCCTCAGATAGAGGGAGCACAATATCCACTTCATCCTTGCTCACAAATCGTAGAAGGTCCTCCTCATCAATATACCTGATCCATATAACAATAACAGAATGAGATAACTATTGAAACTATAGGTAATAAACAGACAGAAAGATTCAAAAAGTAAATATTCGTACTTGTTACCAGGCTTGGCCACATTCTTGAATGGATAAGCAGTAGCCATTGCTTCCCTCTCAGCGGTAATAATTTTCATCTTTTGTTCATCCCCTTGTCGTCGTCATCATCATCACTATCCAGGGAATTGGAAAGTATAGACAGCCCTGAACTCCTAATCACTTTAATTAAACCCCCCATGGTCCAAGCAGAAACCTTTTCTCTCTTCATCTTTTGAAGCTTCACTACATCTATTACCTCCTCCTTTTCCTTCTGTTTTCCTTTATCCATACTATTGAAACACATCTGACCACTAGCCCTTGAGTTACCAACCCTATCAGCATCTTCCATCAACGAACACCCTGATAGGGTCCGAAGAACATAATGATGAAAGATAGATTCTTGAATCCTATCAAAGAATCTCTGGACATGAAAATAAGAAGCTAAGAGCTTTACCAAGAAAGTCTTTACCACCCACATTTCCGCTCCAATAAGACCAGAGCCCAGGGATCTCGTTATATGGTTTAGAATCTTGGAAGTTCTCTTTGGTCTATTGACTCCCCTGTTGATCAAGAGAACCCAAGCAAGAAGAATAAAAACCAACCAAATAAAAACACGAATATTCCTTTTCAAACTATAAACAAAATACAGAACCTTCCTTTTATGCAAAAAGGTCCTTTCAATTGAGAAGACTAGAAGATTAATAAGCCATTCAGTAAACAATCTCCCACAAAAGATTACTAACACAAGCACACACCATTTCCAGAGTTCCAAACTCCATATCATGGAACTCCTCAAGTTGCGAATACTTAAGCTAGCAGTCAAGAAAACCATCATGGACAAGAAGTACCCACTCACTCAAAGCCACCACATTCAATTTCTTTACCTCCTTTCCTTCAAATTGAAGATTTCCCGTCTTGTACACATCATCATCATTATCATCGTCATCAACATAATCTTCTCCTAGAGACCCCGTTAGTGGTTTTTTAGGGGTAACTGGAGCTGTCTTGACAGTATCTTTAGGAGTACTAGCAGCTGAAACCATGTTAGGTGAGCTTGTGGGCACTGCTTGAGTATTCCCTTCAGCCAATTTCCAACTGCTAGGATATGATGGCTCTAATAATCTTGATTTAGGCCTGGAATATATAGATCTTCGACAAGTAACAGATCCATCTGGAGACTTAATAATTGAGGTTGGACTTAACTTTGTTATCTCCAAAGATTAAAAGCTTGCTAATGGTGGCATTTTTCTTCTATTTCTGACACTATCAATCTTGGCAACAGGAGGATCAACTGGGAGAAAGTTAGAAAAAGAGTAAGACCCAGATTCAAAATTTTCAAAATGGTTAAAATCTCCACTTTGTTTGCTCACATTTGATCCTTCTTCAGCACCTTAAATCTTTACTACCATTTCATTGGAACTTAAATTCTGTTTCATAAATTTCCCCACCTTCCACGATCTAAGCCAATTTCAGCTTATTACATTCAGTGAGTAAAATTAACAAACAATTGAACTGCAAGAATCCGTCATCCTTTCTAAAATTTGGAAGGACAGGGAAGATGCTTTAGTTTTGCCAAAGTTGTGGGGTAACTTTGAAAATCTTTTGCATGTGCTTAAAACTCGGATTTTCTTCCTCTGAAGCCAAGTAGAAAATTAAGGCAAATTAAGTAGAAAAAGATTGCCAAAAAAGAGAGATTTTAGGCAATGAAGCTGCCAAGATTTTTTCTTGATCCTTGGATATCCATAAGAAGATAAGTTTATATACATATGGTTGATAATTCACAATTACTAGACGCTACCAATTTTTAATGTGGAGAGAACTGACCATGTTATGATTGACAATATGCAAATAAATTTTGGAAAGGGAAGAATTATGGGGCTGATCTTCTTAGGTATTATTCATAAAAGGATGGAATCAGTTGAGAATATCCGGCACATATATACTCATTTGAAATCACATTTTGACCCAGAAGGTCAACCTATTAAGTCTATGGTTCATTAGATTACATATATGCTCAATTTTCCCCCTTATGATTTCAATGCGGGACTTTACTATCATACGGTACCTAAACAATCTTCCCCTTAACGCATGATCTCTCCATCCACATTGACATCAAACTCCCCTTTAAACTTTAACCATACTCCAATCTCTTTGTCTGATGTAGCTGATAAGTGAGTTTTATACATATGTCTTGATTATCTTTTACCTTAATAATTGGTGAGTTCTTAAGTGTTTTATATTAGTTTTAAGTGTCTTATGTATTTTGATGTTATTTTGTAGGAATTGGAGTAAAGGCTTGGTGGATCGAAGTTTGGAGTTGTTATGCTTGCATTTTCAGCTTGTCAATTATGCAGCAGTCACTTCAAACTTGATTTTGACCCTGATCCAAGCATAATTTGTCAAATCCTGAAACATGAAAGTTGTAGATCTACTTTTTAGCTTTTCGGAACATTTTGAATTGTCTCAATTAGAGTTCTTACAAAGAATTTATGGTTGTTTTCCCGAATGACGTCAGTGCTGAAACAAAAGAGGGTTGGGGCCTTGTTTCGTAGTACAAAAAGAGTGTCGAGGCCCTCTTTGGCAGTGTGCAATAGCACTGGGGGCGCTCCAAACAGGGTTGGGGTGCTTGGGTGTTGGGCCAAACTTGGTTTTTGACACGTTTTTGATGTTTTTGACTCCGAATTGAATTGAGTTTTCTTCCAAAGTTAGAGATTTGATATGTAACCTATAAATATATATATCAAAAGTCATATTTTGAGGGAGTCTAACATAGGAGAAGAGATACACAACTCTTCTAGTGCAAGGATTGGAGGCTATTTAGCAATCCTAACTATGTTAGGCTAAGTTTTCTTATTCAGTTCTAAGGGATGTTGAACCTTATTAGCAATTAATGGTTTGATTAACTTTATATTTTCTATTCCTTCTTATATGAGATTTGTTTTTGATAATCTATTTTAATTGATGAATGATATTTGTTTTGGTTAACTTGATTATAACCAGTTAAATTGATTAAGGAATTATCATATACTATATTGGGATATAGTATTAAACAAATAATATTGTATTTGATCATAAATAGCGATTAATAATACATAATTGTAGTTAAACTTTTGAGTATCGTTATGGTTATTAAGAAGACAAGTTAAATAATTTACGATTATGTGATTGTTGCTTTGAATAATCTAATTCCCTAATTCTTAATGCTGTTGTTATATTAAATTTAGACTGACAGATCTAGGTTGTATAATAGTTATGGTCTAGTGGGGGCGATTGTCACATTAGATTTAAAACCTAAGGGGAATTGCGGGTAATTAACGATTGTTGTTACCTAAGGTTATTAATTTAATTGAATGAATGAATAATGTCAAAATTAATTAATCTATTTTTATGAAAAGGTGACATTGAACTGAAAAACTAAAATATTTAATTTATTAGTTAATCTTATTAATTTACTTTTATTTATTTAGTTAATTATAATTAATTCAAAACCCCCTAATTTTAGTTTATATTGCATAAAATTAAATTAATCATTCTATGTAGGATTGACTCTTACTTACACTACTGCATAAATATTTTTTCAAAGTAAAATTTTATTTTTGGTTACCTGCGACAGCACACCAGTAGCTTATCTCTCAATATCTCTTGTTTGATATACCAAGAGCCTCTACCAATCCCAACAAGTCTTTTTGTCTAATAAGGTTTATGCCAAGCCCATCAAGTCTCTTTGTTTGATAAGACTTATCTCTTAATATCTCTTGTTTGATCCACCAAAAGTTTCCCCGAGAATCCATCACATATCTTTAATGAAGAGCCTACATTCTTCAATATCTCTTGTCATGAGTCAACCAAAAGTTTCTACGAGAAGAGTCCATCACTTGCTTAATGAATTATTTTTCATCCATCATGCACAGTTTATAAATATCCATAACTAAAGCCCATAGTCATGGCTCTGATACCATAAATATTCATGACCCAATCCCATAGTCATGGCTCTGATACCAACCCACATATACTCATCTGAAATCATATATTGACCCAAAAGGTTAACTTATTAGGTTTATGGTTCATTAGATTATATATGTGCTCAATTTTTCTCCTTATAATTCAATGTGATCAGACTTTACTATCACGCAGTATCTCAACAGTTGATCTACATATATATGAAATGTTGAAAACAATATAAAGTATGCACAAAAAAATAAGATTTTGTGCACATATGTGAAGTGCGTATTAATATACTAGGTGGTCAAACCCTAGGGTGACCTAGAGGGAAAACCTCTTTTTCGTTTTCTTTCTCCGTTAATTTTTCTTGTTTTGTCCTTGTTTTATTTCGGTAATTCAAATCAAATTCAATCGGGGAAGACATTATCGAAACTTGTCTTAAGGTGGGCCCACCTAGGGGTGGGCGAACCCTAAGGTGGTTAAACCCTAGGTATTCCCCCTTTCGATTATTCGTTGATTGGCGTGTTCAGTTATTTATAATTTTTTCATTTTTTATTCAATTTTTTAGGTCACATGTGAACCCTAATTTATACTTGGGCTCATAAAGGTTAATATATAGTATGATCAACGTTTCAAAATATCACTTTCTAATATAATATATATGTGTATTGTATGGGAAAAAGGTAGCATGAGATGATTACACTCTGTTTCAGTGTTTTAAAATGAACAAAAAAGAAAAAAAATGGATGAAAAACTTAATTTTTTTGTCCAATTCTTGTGTTTCTGAGTTTTTTAATAAACGAAAAAGAAAAGAAATGAATAAAAAACTTGGTCATTTTTCCTATAAATTTTTCCATCCAAAATTGGCATGATTTGGATGAAAAAGAAATTGGGATAAGTAATATTTTTATAATTATCATATTATCCTCAACTTGTAGTATAATAAATTTTAAAATACAACGCATGTCCCTAGTAACAAACCATCTTCTCAGAATTTGGTTCACCAACTAAACTATCTAATGCCAGAAGTAATCATGTGTTTCGAGGAATTATGAAGGTGGGAACTTCATTTGAACTGGGTAATATCTCTTCTAACACTTTTCTTAGGAATATCAAAGGTTTCATCACGGGTATCAATTGTTACTGATTCAGATTCTTCACTTGCTAAGGCTCCTGGTGCCACATCAACTAACGATGGTATGATGTTACTTTCATATAACTCAACAATAATATCCTTTGTTTGCAAAATCTCATTTTCATTATTTAATGGTTCTAAACTCTAAAGAATCAGTAGATACAGATTTAGTTGCTTTTAACTGTTTTAAAGAAAAGAATAATCATTGTTAGTATTAATAATACATATGATACTTAATGACTTTGGGTATGGTATAACAATAACTTTATAAAAGTAGTTTTTATTTATGTTGAGATATAATTATTTGGGTCCGAGTATGGTGCAACCCACTTTATTTAATGGCCCGGATCCGGTGTTGACCCACATACATTTATTTTGACAGCTTATACACATAGTGGGAGAATTCTTATTAAAGTAAGACTGTGTTACCATTTTTGGAAGAAATAAGGAAATCAAATTTGGGAAGGAATCTATCAATAATTAATTACAATTTTAAAGTGATTCTAAAAAGGACTCCTTCTCCTAATTGGCTTTCTAAAAAGGACTCCTACTCCTAATTGGTTTAGGGTGGACGTGACATCTATAAATACAGTCACAAGTAAGGGATTGAAGAACATATCGTCTAACAAATAAAAGAAAAAAAATAAAGAGTGTGTGAGGAGGAAAAAGAGAGAAATAAACAATTTATACTCGCCATATTATTTTTATAGTGAATTTCTTATCTCTCCCCGTGATTTTTTTTCAATTGAATTTTCACGTAAATTTCTTATGTCCTTATTTTATATCTCTTACAATAATGTTTGTGTGTTTATCTGAACATATTTCGTGAGTTTGACTTCACAACAACATAATCTATAATTTCAGCAATTATTAGTGTTTTTTTGGCCGTTGTTTTAGTGATTTCTTCAGGCGCACAAAATTTAACGTTAACATTAGCGCTAAAAGGAGGGCGCATAGCCACAACAGTTTCAAATTGCCAAATTCTTTTTAAATATTTTTTGGCAAATAAACAAGAAGAAGCTGCTGGAGGAAGACAAATCAGATTCATTACAGAATAAAGGGATGGAATGGCGCGATGGCGACACAATAGTGTAGGAGAATCACAGAAGTCGTAAAATAGTGACGTAACAGTTAAGGAGATTGCAGAAGATGGAAGGGCAGATCTGTAGCAAGAGAGATTATTGCAACAGCAACACAACGGAGGTGGAAAAGAGCAACGACTCAAAGGTAGGCATCCCATGGTGACCGGGAAACTATTTATTCAAATACCACTCAACGAAGGCGGACTAGATCCTCACGTAACAACATAGATTATGATGATATAAGGAGAGGAAAGATAAGGCTGGTTAGGTCTTTAAACCGTGTTCCAGATCGGCTAGACATAATTCCTCCATTGGACGGCCCTTCGAGAGACTTTTTGTCCTGACGGACCTATGCCTCAGCGGCCCCATGTCCCGACAGCCCTTTGCCTCAGTGGCTTCATTTCTCGATGGCCCTTTACTCGGCAGATTCACATCCCATCTGCCCTTCGTCTCGATGGCCCTGTGTCCCAACAACCCTTTGCCTCGACGACTTCGTATCCCGACGACCATTCATCTCAGCAGCTTTGCATCTCGACGACCCTTTCGATCGACAGTTTCGCGTCCCGACACCCCTTCTCCTTGGCGGCTTCGCGTCCCAATGGCCCTTTGCCTCGGCAGCTTGGCTTTACATCCCGACGTCCCTTCGCCTCGGTGGCTTCGCGTCCCGAAGCCTCTTCACCTCGACGGCTTCGCTCACCAACGCTTCATTGTGTCTCAACGTCCCTTTGCCTCGGAGGCTTCGCATCCCGACCGCCCTTCACCTCGAAGGCTTCGCGTCCTGATAGCCCTTTGTCTCGACGGCTTCTTGTCCCGTCGGCCCTTCGCGTCCCGACAGCCCTTCGCATGGTGGCCTTGTGTCCCGACAGCCCTTCGTATGATGTGAAGCTTCAGCGACTTAGTGTCCCAATTGCTCTTCACCTTGGCGGCTTCGTGTCCTGAAGGCCGTTTGTTTCAACGACTTCATGTCTCGACGACCCTTTACTCGCCAGCTTCACATCTCGCCTGCCTTTCGTCTCAGCAGCCCTGTGTCCCAACAACCCTTTGCCTCGATGGCTTTGTATCCCGACGACCATTCGTCTTGGCAGATTTGCATCCCAACGACCCTTTCCCGATGACCCTTTCCATCGGCGGCTTTGCGTCCTAATGGCCTTTCGCCTCGGTGGCTTGGCTTCACGCCCCGACGTCCCTTCACCTCGACGGCTTTGCGCACCAACGCCACATCGCATCTCGACGACCCTTCGCCTCGGAGGCTTCGCATCCCAACTGCCCTTCGCATCGACGGCTTGGCGTCCCAACCGCTTTTCGCCTCGAAGGTCTTGTGTCCTGACGGCCCTTTGTCTCGGTGGCTTGGTGTCCCGACGGCCCTTCGCCTTAGTGGCGTTATGTCCCGACAACCGTTTGTTTCAGTAATTTAGTGTCCCGACAGCTCTTCGCCTCGACGACTTCGTGTCCCGACAGCGCTTCACTTCGGCGTCTTCGCGTCCTGAAGACCCTTTGTCTTAATAGCCTTATGTCCAGACAACCCTTCACCTCAGCGGCTTCGTGTACTAACGACCCTTTGACTTAGCGGCTTCGCGTCCCGACGGTCCTTCGCCTCGGCGGCCTTGTGTTCCGATGGTCCTTCACGTCCTAACGGTCCTTCGCTTCTATAACCATGTCTCTCGACTTCAATTATTTTGGTAGTTTTGGTTTATTGAAAAAGTGTTCTTCAGTGTCACTCTCCTATTTTAAATTATTGAAAATATAAGAGTATATAAGAGTGAATAGAAGAGTGGGGAGGGGGGCAATGCTAGGATATAATTATTTCGGCCCGGATATGATGCAACTCACTTTATTTAATGATCCGAATTTGGTGTTGTCATACATACATTTATTTTGACAGCTTGCACATATAGTGGAAGAATCCTTATTAAAGTAAAATTGTTTTATCATATTTGGGGGAAATAATGATATTTAATTTGGGAAGGAATCTATCAATAATTAATTGTAGTTATAAAGTGATTCTAAAAGGACTCCTACTCATAATTGATTTTCTAAAAATGACTTGTACTCCTAATTGGTGAACATGACATCTATAAATACAATCACAAGCAAGAGATCGAAGAACATAACATATAATAGAGAAAGAGAGAAAATGCGGAGTGTGTGAGGAGGAGGAAGAGAAAAATAAATAATTTGTACTCTTCGTATTATTTTTATAGTGAATTTTTATCTCTCCCCGTAGTTTTTTTTTCAATTGGGTTTTCACATGAAATTCTTGTGTCCTTATTTTATATCTCTTACAATAATGTGTGTGTGTGTGTTTATCTGAACGTATTTTGCGAGTTTGATTTCACAACAACATAATCTACAATTTCAACAATTATTAGTATTTTTTTGGCCTGTTATTTTAGTGATTTGTTCAAGCGTTCAAAATTTGGGGTTAACAGTTTAACATTTATTTGGATATTTGTATTTGATTATGAATTTTTTTCTTATTTAAACTTTTATCTTGCTTATTTTTTATTCATAATTCAATAGTTATAGTTATAATTGGTATATCATATGTAATATAAAAACAAATTTGTTAAAGTGATATTTTTTTTCTTCTTTTTATTGGAACTCGTACGCGCAAGATTATTTTTTTCTTAAAAATTTTCTATTCTTTTCTATAAAATATTTAAAAATAACATAAAGAAAAACTTTAATAAATTTTCTATTTTTTTTTAATTCTAATTTTATTTTTTTATTTTATTTTTTCTCCCAAAACTCAAAAACAGAGTGTTAAAGTCTTCAACTGCACTAGATTCTGGTCCTATATATTATATGGTACTATCAAAATATTATGATTTACTTCATCCTTGTATGCCGGCTTGACAGAGATACTTCTCAATCAAGGCCCATTGAAAATGAGTTCATTTTTATCTTTCTCGCTTATAATACTTATCAAATAATATGCTACGTACATTAATCTCATCAACCTTCATACAGCCGACATAATTATTGTCCTTAACTCTCCAAGATAAGCAACGTGATATATATATATATATATATATATATATATATATATATATATATATATAAAATAATCTAATGCATATCAGTTATAAGCTTAGGTAAAATTACTTAATAAAATGAAATAATTTTATTTTTAGAATTAATTTTTTTTTTAATTTTATATAAAAAAATTAATTATAATTTTTATACAAAATTATATAATTTTATTAGAATTTTATTAAATAGTCTTAACAAAATTTAACCAAGGCATATGTCTTAAATCATCTTATGCCATATATATATATATATATAATTTGTCAGTGGAAATTAGTGTTTCTTTCATGTAAGGAATATAACAATTGTTTCATTATACAAATGCTAATATACGTAATTAGGTAATGTATTACGATCAAAGGTGACATGTATCAACTTTGGAATATATTAACCATTTTGCAATCTTTATAGCAGCCAATTATTTTCTATAGGCAAAAACATGATGGCTGGCTTTAACATGGTATTAAATCAGACAATTTAATCAAGTTCATTTTTTTTACCATCATCCAATATAAATTATAAATATTTTTCATTATTTTGAAGTGTCACATGCATTAATTATAAATAAATTTAACTTGTAATTTTACATATAAATAATGTGACCTCTAACATTATTGTCATTTAATTTTAAAGTAAAATTAATATTTTTATAAGAGAGATTATATTTTCACATGATTTCACTCACATGAATTTTATAACTATTCATGTGAGGGTGACTTATCAAAATATTAAAATTTTTTGTGAAAATAATATCAATTCTAATATTGAATGGAATGCATTAAATTCACCAAGATAGTCTTGGTCGATTTTTTCACTCAACCGGCCGTATTCACTTCCATCGGTAAAAAATCGAACCGGTATCGAACCGAAATTACCACTAAAACAAGAACCGAAAATCGAACCGAATTATCGATTTCGGTACCGGTTTGGTACAAATTCAGTTCGGTTTTTTCGGTTCGGTTTTCTATTTTTACCGATTAGCAATATATATAATTATTATTAATTATATATATTATTATATATATAATAATATATATAATTATTATTAATTATATAATAATTAATATAAATTTATTATTATATTATGTAATTCGGTTCTTTCGGTGTACCGAATCGAACCGAAATTCAAAAATGTCCATACTGCTACCGGTACCGAAAAATATAAAAAACCGAAAAAATCGGTACCGAAAAAATCAATACCGATTGGTTCGATAAAAAACCGAAAATTTTGAACATCCCTATTCACTCTACGTAATATTGTACATTATTTTTGTCTTCATCCCCTTGTCTCAAGTTAATAATTCTCCCGTACTCCTTCAGAACTACGGCTTTAAGATTAATCATTTACTATTAAAAAAAAATTACAGATAAGTTTCCCCTCATCGTCATTAGATTCATCACATAATATATAACCTCAAACTTCCTTGTTAAATCTACCTAACCCCTAAGCCATTCCTCTCTCTCTCTCTTCCCCCCCCCCCCCCCCCCCCCCCCCCCCCCCCCCCACCACCTCCGCCACTAAAAACGAGCCTGCCAATGGTATACTACGGCCTCGTCGTGGTCGGAACCGCCGCCATAGTCCTAGCAATCTATAACCTCATCGTCATAAAGTGGTGTGCTAATCATCAAAGGCGATTACGCAACATGAACCGATCTCTTGAAGGTACATCATTAAGTAGGAGGAGTTTAGACAACTCTAGTATCAATTTGGGAGCAAGTTTCAAGTACAAAAAAGAGGGAGAGGATTCGCTTCAATTAGGGTATGATAATTACGAATGTCCGGTTTGTTTATCGATTTTTGAAGAAGAGGAAGAAGTTAGGCAGTTGCCGAGGTGTAAGCATTCTTTTCATGCTCCATGCATAGATATGTGGCTATACTCTCACTTGGATTGCCCGCTTTGTCGTACTCCGGCGGAACTGCCGGTGTTTCCTCGGCAAATGGCGGTCACTACTCCGCCGGAGCATTCAAGGGAAGTTCTGATAGAACAAGGAATCCTTCTTTGATTAATTGTTTTCATTTCTTCTTCCTTCTATAATCTTTTGTTTTGTTTTGTTTCTTTTTTTTGTTTTTTGTTTCTTGTGTTTTTTAGTAGTAGAAAAATGATGAAATGGCATGATGGTGTTTTGTTTGGTGTATGTGGGCCCGGTGATGAAAGAAGATAAAAACAAGGGAAATGGTTAGGAAAGAGAATTGTAGTGATAATTTGTTTGATATATAGTAGTGGACTAGTGGTTAGGGTTTTAAATTAGGTCAACCATGTCTACCCACCAAAGGATCATGGGGATAGAATGGGGATCGGGGGGAACCATGTTACTTGTATTTGGGGTAAACAAGGTAATCAACCCCGCCCCGACTGGTATGGATAATGATTTATATATTATTATATAGATAAATATTAATTAGAATTTTTAGAAAAATAATTGTAGGTATTAAATTATTAAATATTTATTTAAATAATAAATATTGGATTATATATTATATGTTAATTTGATTAATTAATCATACAATAAATTATGTGATTTATTTTAAATAATTTTTAAATTTAGATAGTATATATTTAATTTTGAAAATTTATATAATAGTTATACTAATTTAAATAGAAAAAAAAAATTCTTTTTTCTGTTTCTATTAGAAATAGGAATATTTTTAAATTTAAATAGTATTTAATTAATATAAATTTGGATAGTACTTATGTTTTATATTAATATGAATAGGAAAGGTGAAACAATAATTGGTGAAACCAAATCAAGTTTGTGCTTTTAATTATACAACTTCATCAACTCCATGCGAAACACAGACGGTAAGGATAATTGTTTATTATATTATTAAATAGATAAATATTAATTATGATTTTGAGAAGATACGTATAGTTATTAGATTATTAAATATTTATTTAAATAATAAAAATAAAAATATATATTATAGGTTATTTCAATCAATTATTAAGCTAAATATTTAAATGGCGTGCATATTTATTTAGTTATGATTATTAAAAAATAATTATTTTAATTTTATTTATGTTTGTAATGAAATTCTATATTAGTGTTTATAGTGACAAAAATTACTTGAAATTCTAATTTGAATAGAAATTTGAAACTCAAGTTCTAATAAGTTTTAGTTTAGTTATAACAATAACTTATTAATGAATTCATAACTAATTTTACAGTTGTTATGTTTTAAAAATATTCACATATATTATCAATATAACTTATCGTGTAATTTGGGATAATTTCAAGTTTTAATAAATTTAGGTAATAGATAGTATAACGTGTAATTTGTCTTAATTAATAGCATAAAATTGTGTTAAAAAATTTATAATTAAATTGGTAAAATCAAAAATTGATAATAATATTCTTTTAGAAATTACTTTTTCTATTAGAGATTGATTGCATTTCTTTTAAATACTTTACAAATTAATATGAATAATTTATATTTAATTATTATAAATTTGTGTAGTACTTATTAAGGGTGTAAACGGATATAAACGAATTCGAATACAGTAGTATCCGTATTTGAAAAATCAATTCGCTATCCGTATTCGTATCCAGTATTCGGTGAATTTTAAAAATACTATTTGTATCCAGTATTCGAAATAATATCCAAATATGGATAATATTTGTTTCCGTTTATTTTATTCGAATAAAAAGATTATTTTAATATTCGGTTTTTCATATTCTTTTATCAGTCATCTAATACAAAATTCATTCAAATTATTTACAAAAAAATAAAGAAAAAAATTTGAATAATTACTCATAACCAATCACAATTTAAAGTTTAAACCATACATATTAATAAATGAATGTTAATTTATTTATTTTTAATAAATACAATAATCAATGCTCTAAGTTACAATTCAAATAAAATTTCATTATTTTTTAAATCCTAAATTCAAAATGAATGCTCTACTTATTAATGTTTAGATGCCCATTAATAAGTAGATGCTCATTTCAGGTGTTAATTTAGAGTAATACTATTGTGTGTATGAATATTTATAATCTATAATTATAACATTTAAATTATATTTATAACATTTATAACACTTGTTAAATGATACATTTTAAATATATTGTAACATTATATATAACTAGAATAAGGAGAGAAAATAATGAGTTTTAAAGTATAGTTCATTAATGAATGAATATTAATTTATTTATTTTTAATAAATATAATAATCAATGCTATAAATTACAATTCAAATAAGTTTTCATTATTTTTGAAATCCTAAATTCAAAATGAATGCTCTACTTATTCATGTTTAGATGTCCATTAATAAGTAGATGTCTATTTTATTTGTTAATTTGAAGTAATACTGTAATGTTTATGAATATTTATAATCTATAATTATAACATTTAAATTATATTTATAATACTTGTTAAATGATGCATTTTAGATATATTGTAACACTATATATAACTAAAATAAGGGGAAAAAATAATGAGTTTTAAAGTATAGTTAATTAATAAATGCATGCTAATTTATTTATTTTTAATAAATACAATAATCAATGCTCTAAATTACAATTCAAATAAGTTTTTATTATTTTTGAAATCCTAAATTTCAAAATGAATGCTCTACTTATTAAAGTTTAGATGTCTATTAATAAGTTGATGTTCATTTTATGTGTTTGGAGTAATACTGTAGTGTGTGTGAATATTTATAATCTATAATTGTAATATTTAAATGATATTTATAACATTTATAACACTTTTTAAATGATCCAAAAGTTATATTGTAACACTTGTTAAATAATATTTATAACATTTATAAAACTTGTTAAATAATACATTTTAGATATTTTAACTTTATAATAGTAAAAATTTATTAACTATACCTAAATCAAATTATTTCAGTTTATTAATATTATAATAAAAGTGTTATTTCCTACTTTTTAGAAGTGAAATGACATATTTTAAAAATAATTTTTATATGATAGTGAAAACTAATTATTATATAAGGAATGCCATTTAAAAAAAATTATTTTGCTTATTATGTGTGTGTGTGTGTGTGTGTGTATAAGTTATTTGGATACAGATCCGAATTCAGATATCGAATTCCGAATATCCGCTATCCACCGGATATATTTACGGTCGGATATTAAACGAATACGAATACGTATATATTTGTATTTGTATCCGTTTATTTGCGGATACTTTTAAATCGAATACAGATATATCAATTTTTTTTCGAATTCGAATAATACTTGATTTTTTTTTAATACAGATGCGGACGAATGCAAATTTTTCGATTATTATTTACAGTCCTAGTACTTATACTAATTTGAATAGAAAAGAAATATCTTCCTTTTTTTTATAATTTCTATTAGATATATAAATATTTTAAATTTGATTAGTATTTAGTTAATACAAATTTAAATAATACTTATGACAATACTGGTGATACGAATAAAAAAGGTGAACCAAAAATTAGTGATATCAAACCAAATTTATATTTTTAATTATATAGCTAATAGTTGATTTGAGCGAACTCCTTTTTTTTCTCCTTTGGTTTTTTGGGTTTTGGTAGCCTAGTTATCGGTATTTGGGTCATATTCAGCCGTTAAACATTGTGTAACAATTGTCTGACGTCACTGTATACAATATGCAATTTAACTTTGTTAAATTAGAAAAAGGATGTACTACAATTTAATATCTAGTCGAGTAGTAATTCTCAATAAAATGTTCGGGGAGTGCAATGATTTAAAGTTGTTGCTTCTCAAGCTGCTCAAATATATTTGAGCGGCCAGTCTATTCTAATCGATTATTAATTATAATTATTCACATAATTTGTAATTAAAAAATTAATATATAAAATTATAAGATATATTATTATTTATTTTAATTTATTAACGCTATTTGGCATTATGGTATGGATTGAGTTTAACCAACGGCTACAAAATACAACACAATTGCTATTCTCCTCTTTAGTGTGAAATTTATATTCCCACCCAGGGAAAATATTCTGCTGAGATAACCGGCCAAAATGGATGCGTTGAGAAAAGAGGGTAGAGAGACTATTTTGGAAATAAAATATTTAATAATAAATAATAATAGACAACGAAATTGCAATTTGGGACAAAGGATGTATTTTTATTTTTATATTTTGGGTACTGAAAGGATGTATATTTTTGGACATACATAATATGACAGCAGACTATGCTGTCCTCAATTTAACTAACAGAAATAAATTGCAGCTCCAATACCTTACAACAATGCAAGGAAAACAAAAATATATGCAGCTCATATGCAAAAGTGTAACTAGGTGGGCATACATGAAAAATCAACTTGCAGCACCAAATCAAGTAGTTATTTACTCTCTACTGTATGAAACCATTTCTTCACAATATCTTGACAAATGTTACAAGGTCAGATAGAATTTTTCGTCTTTCGCAATCATGTGCTAATTGTAAATGAAATATTACATTTTTCTTAAATTGTCTAACCTTGCCTGTAAATCACTGTCTATCCCACCATCGTCGTTCCCGGTTGCTTCAGCTTGTGCAGCAGCAACCTTGTTCTTTGCAGCTGGGGCAGCTACAGATGCAGATGGTGCACTCAGAAGCTGTTGCGATAGATTGGTAAAACCATAAAATACATCAGCTTAAAAACTCAAATCAAGTTCAGTTTACACTTCAAAAGATGGAACATATAGTTTTACGTACCTCGTTGTTAATATCTATGCCAATCTCGTCAAGGACCTGGTTCACTAGCTCTTCTGTCTCTTCCTCTTCCTCGTCACCTTCCAAAGCATCGTCAATGGCATCTCCCATCACCTCACTTGTCATTTCCATTTTCTCATTTTGCCTCTCAAACTCTAGCATAATCTTCTGCAGTGATGGCAAGTTCATCTGCCTATTCATCTGGCTCATAGCCTTCGTGACACCTTTCATTGCCTCTCCCATTGCTTGTGTTGATTTCAAGGTCTAACAATTAATCAATGAAAAGGGGGGAAAGCAACTATTAATGCTAACAAAAACAAAACCTGCCAAATTTTTATTTTTCACCTGCCTGGACATCATATGGGCAACAAAGCATAGGTAACTACTTGTACGAAAATGCCCTTTCTTTATCTTCCTTTTTTCTTTTTCTTTTTTTATTGATTCTTAAGGAGATGGGAGGAGATTGAACAGTGGGCTCTCACATGCGGGGATGGGGGCTGGGACCAGGCACTAACTACTTTTGGGTTGGGTGGCGACCAACGCTAAATATTATGCTACCGTGGCTTTGCATGTATATAAATGTAATCACATATGCAGTTAAGAATTAATTAAATGCAAAATACTAATGTAATTGTTATTGACACATAATATCTAGATTTGAGGTATGCCTAATACAGATTCAGTTTGTACAATGTACTTAAACCCAATTGAATTCAACAATTAGTTATAAATTTCAAATGTTAGTTTGTAGTAAATGTAAATACTATTTTGGTAAATTTTCTGAGAACCATTCTGGACCACCCTCATGCTCAGTGGACTGCCTAGGCAATGAGTGAGATTTGGGTTGCATAGTCTCGTCTATGCAGTGTAAAACAATGTGATACATAGGTAAAATATTGTGAATTACCGAATGTGTCTCCGATTACCAAATGAGAGGATTTGCAAAAACAGAATTATGCAATCACCATTATTATTTTGCTAAACTAAGACTAATAAGAAGAATCCAAGCTCAACTCAAGTGCATAATCAATAGAGTAAAACTTTTATTGAACTTAATGGAAATGAAACCCCAAAATGATACATGTCAATACCAATTGATTAAGTCAAATAAATACATAATATGTAATGAAGAACAAATACTTTAAGAATTTTTTATTTTTTTCACTGAAGGATATTAATTTGACTATATAACATCCATAAGAGAAACCCCTTTTACAATATATGTGAAAGAGCATATTTGCAAAAGTATTTCAGGACAACCCAATATGTGTTCAGTCACTATATAACATGAAATAAAGGTTTACTTTTAGTTTTCTCTTATGTTCATAAGAGCAATTGTTTCACAACTAACTCAAAACGAATATTAGTGAAGCATGGCTTATCAATGTCCAACTTATAATAAATACTCGGGGGAACAAACATAGAATATGTGCATAAGCAATTAACATAATATCTGATCAACAGACTGATAAATTTCAATGTAATTCCTTTTTGATAGACGGAACAACTTAAATGGTTCAACTTTGCAATTAGTTTTTTTTAAAAAAATCAGTTGGGCTATCTCATAGTGATTAGGAAAAGAGTGTGAAGCAAGAAAGAAGACAAAAAAGATGACAAAAGATTGTCTTTGACGGTTTGACCCCCTCTCGCAGGATCACTAGTCCACGTACATGGATCTGCTTCTACTCGTAAATAATTAGCAATGCTCTCTAGCTACAAAAGCTCAAATCCCAAGTAAAAATATTTAAAACTCTATAAACATTGTAGAGATTATACCTACAGAATCCTATTGCAAGGGAACTCAGGCTATGATACACACAAGACAGAGATACTGAGCAGATAAAAAATATTTAAATGTTTCATAACAGATAATGAAAAACAACGCAAATGTAATGAAAAACAATGCAAATGTACCTGAATCCTGAGAGCTACACCCTGTAGCTGAGATTTTAGCTTATAGAACTTTTCAATCTGATGCCGCGTTCTAATAAGGTCTTTTGCCATCACCTTAACAGCTCCCTGCAGCAGAAGTAATTCAATCAAACATACATTTATATTTAAGATGTGGCCCAAACTTTTGAATGAAGTTCAGAAATAACCCTAAAGATGCAACAATTCTGTCAAACAGGAACATAATGATCAAAAGGTAAGTAACACTATTCATCCATACAAACATACAGCACCTTCTAAAGAAGCATAACACTGAAAAGGGTAAGCCGTTACCAACATAGTACAAGCAGGGACGAAACCAGGATTTAATCTTTGGGGGGGCCAAAAAAATTTTTAACGACATAATATAAATTCCTCTCTAAAAAGTAAAGTTCCACAATTACAAAATATATTTTTACTAAAATAAATATGATATAGTAATAGAATTTGTTTTGACAAAGACAACAAAACATAGTAAGAAAAAGTCTTTTAGAACATAACAAAACTTCATGGCAGAGATATTTGAAATTAGGCTCATAGGTAAGCAAAGATGTGTCAGCATGATTTGATTGTTTTCTCTTGAAAAATAAATCAATAGTATGTGATTTTCTCAAGATTCTAAAACAAAAAATAAAAAATTCAATTAACTACAGTACAAGAATGAGTTAATCAATATTATTGGACCACTCATTGAAATTTTTAATAATAAAATTTTCATAAATTTACAATTAAATAAATAAGGGTTTTAGTTAGTTACCGAAAAATAAATTGAATATGCAATTGAAATTAACATATACAATATTATGATCACTCATTAAACTTTAAAAAATTAAAATATCAAGTTTCAAAAAATTAACAAAGAATAAAAAAAATTAAATAAAGGTTTTAGTTGATTACTTATTTACAAATGTATCATTCAATTGGAATAACACATATACAATATTATGTCCCAATTATACAAGCATGCAATTATAATGAATTTAATAATAAAATTAGTTTGCAATCAATCCCTACTTACACTTACTTTTCAACTCTTATAATATACAGTTATTCAAATTCTATATTCACATGTAGTATTTTTATTTTTTTTTATTTTTCAGCACATGGACTTTACAAAATTTTCAAACCTTGGGGGGGGGGGCCGTGGCCCCCTCCAGTCATACACTGGTTCCGTCCCTGAGTACAAGCTGAATAAATTACGTGTTCGGTTAATAAATATGCGAGATCCCATTGACAGGAAGTAATATGTGATGTAATCAAGTTGGACGATCCTAAAAACCTTTCTGTGAAAGCCAGATTCTTATGATAAATGACAAAAAAATATACTTGACACGCTGATAAGTCAGTTATAAAGCAATTCCATGTATCAAGGATAACAAAACAACTATGTCACAAATCTTGGATCACATGTTTGCATGAATTAGAAACTATTAGTGATAATCCTGAAAGATGATAATGTGCAATTTAAAGCTACAGTAGAACTTCAAAAGGTGACGACAATGCCAATAATTAAGGTATTAAAGGCATCTTTGTTAGAAGTGACAACGAATGGATCTCAGAACACCACCTGTATAAAAAAAGGAGCAGAATAATCACATAGAGAACTGAACTGAATGTACATTTTACAAAGTTACAATTATTAAGAAGAAAGGAGAAGTCTTAAGCTTAGTCCGATTTCCTTCATTTTCTTTTGGACATCAAGATATAATATACCCAACAAAGTACAAGAATAAATAATTCAGAAAAAGTGGAGTACCATCTGCCCTTGCTTCGCACTTTTCTTTATCTCTACAATTAGTTTCTTCTCTTGATTTTGTAAACCTTGTCGCTCTCTTTCTATTTCTCTAATAGACTTGTCCATCATTCTTTTGTTTTCCCGCAGAAGTTCTGAAAATCAAAACCACAAAGAAGATAAAGAAATTGTCATTTGAATGTCCAAGTAATATTATTAGTAGCTGGCTCACAAGCCAAATAACCCAAAACGAAAAGGACTTCTAATCAATCTAACTGTACTCGTATTTTATCAATGCACAAAAATTAAACTAAACAAGCAGAGTTCGTAGCAATAAACTTATATCATGTTATGCTAAAACTCATTTGACCAATCAATTTAATTACTAAAACTAAAAAAATATCTAAACTTTATAAGAATAATTCAAAAACAACTGCAAATTTCAACAATTAATAGGAGACGCTCCTCAATTACTGCAAATTACAAAACAAGCACCCTATATAACATTTTAAATTTGCTCCGTAGCTTTAAATGCTCATAACGTCAAATTCAGTCAACAGGTAAACAATATTTAAAAACCAAACTTGACATAGTATATTGCGTCTATGATCATGCCATGACCTACAATTCCACGGATCATCAGCATACAACTCATGTATCATCAAAATTCAATCTAAAAACAGGAAATTCATCCGAATTGTTGAACAATATTGTCACAAAAAGCAAAGATCATCTCATCAAACAAAATACATACACATATATGATAAGTACAGAAAAAAACTATAAACCTGCGGGAGTTTTTCTCTTTCCGAATAAGAAACTCATCGCGATCTATCCAAATAATACAGAATTCTGACGACTTTCTCCTCCCTTCTTCTCTTATCTTTATCTTTCTCTCTCTAAAAGTGTATGTTTCTCTCTCCCTTAAAGTATACGAATTGGATTATAGAGACGGAGGTAGCTTCGTGGTTTTCGGTTCTTTGTACAGCTAAGTTTTGATGACGCGGTAATAGTGTTTACGGAAGCAAACACGGAGAACTAATACTGTTGCGCACCTTTTTGATCCAACGGTGCAAATCTTCTATATCTGCTGCTTCGACTTGGCGAGCATCGGTGGACTCGCTAGAAATGTTAACATACTTGCGCCAGTTATTATTATAACTCACTAACTCCAATGAGTTGGGCCAGGATGGGCTCATGGTAAATGTAGTGTTCGACCATTTTTTCAAATATAGTATGGATGCATGCTATTATTAAGGGTTCTTTATAATAATATATAATAATTAAATATAAAATTAGTGTATTATAAAAAGAATGTAATGTAATATTTATATTAAATTATTTTAGTTTCACAAATTCTTTAAATCAATGAGAGGTAAATTAAATTTCACAAATCCCTTAAATTAAGAAAAAAATAAATTAAATTACTTTAATTCAATTCAATTTCTTCATCTCTCTCTCCTACTTTGACTCAACTAGTATACCAACGCCATTAAATATAATTAAAGTTATCTCCTCTAAAATTCCGTCGAGTTCGTCTTCACATTCATGGTGGCGTCAATGATCGACGATGTCATAACCCTGGTCAATCCCTTATACACCACCGTCGAGATTTAATGGGAAGTCATAGTTGATCACCATCCTGAGGGAAAAAAAAAGATCATGATCGTTACATAACTTAAGTTATAATAAACGTCGATAAACAAGAAATATAAGTATATATCGAAAATAAGTAAATTCAGGAATTGGTTACTTTGATACTAGTATTTGGTTACCTAGATTTATTACACGAAAAAATTAGTTACTACACATTCAGGAATTTGTTACCTCCATACTAGGTTTGGTTAACTAGATTTACTACACGAAAAAACTAATTACTACACACTCAAGAATTAGTTACCTCCATACTAGTGTTTGGTTACCTAAATTTATTGCAGCAAAAAATCGCTATAATAATGTTTGGTTACCTCCATAATAGTGTTTTGTTACCTCCATACTAGTGTTTCGTTACCTAGATTAAATGTAGTAAAAAATCGACATACTATTATTTTGTTACCTACATACTAGTGTTTGGTTACTTAGAGAAATCGAGAAATCCAATTATGAACGAAAAGACTCCATTGACGCCACCATGAGCATTGACGCCACCATGAGCGTGAAAACTCCATTGACGCCACTCCTAACGCCACTATGAACGCGAAGATTCCATTGACGCTGTCATGACTTATCAGCAATGGTGTAGAAGGGATTAACGATGGTTATGACGGCCCGATCATTAACACCGCCATGAATGTGAAGACGAAGTCGACATAGCGGCGGAGAAAATGGAGGAGAGAGAAAGCGGTGTATGAAGTTTTGGAAAAGATGAAAAAAAACGGCAGAGGAAGAAAAAATTGAGGAAAGAGAAAGCGGCTAAGGAAGTTTGGAGAAGATGAAAGAAAAGAAATATCAGAGTATTTAATGGTATAAATATTATTAAGTAATTTGAATTTTAAATTTTGAAATTTAGAACCAACTACCCATTAAATCACCTAACTAAATTAAAGGAATAACAATGCACTAATTTGAAAATTAAATATTAAAGATGTCCTAATTTTATAAATATTTTATGTATACACTTTTGTTATAATATTTTTTAAAAATGTACTAGTAAATATAATTCTTCCTATTATTAACCAAAGTAAAATGTTAGCAGTGTGTTTGAAGAAGGGGCCCAATTTTATGGGCCTAGCTTGATATTTGTGTTTTATTGACACGCTGACCATCATTCAACGGTTGCCCATAACAACAATCCCGGCCTATCGCTATGATTTGTCTTGCAGGCCCAAACTAATCCCAGTCCATTAATTGCTGGATGGAGCACTCATTAATGTCATTACAATTGTTTCTATTTAATAAGGATAATTTTACATACACTATAATTAATATTAGTCCAAACACTATATATATTTCAATAATTAAAAAGTGAGACATGACACTGATTTTCGTGTCAGATCCTATCTTTCAATAGTTGAGATCAAAATATACTATTCTAAGTTGTGTTTAAAATTATGTACATGTATTGCCTTTATTTAATTTGTTTCTAATATTTAAGTGTAGCCATTTCAACAATTGTGAACCTCTTATTTTCAGAGTAGACCAGCATAGTGGTCAGCTGGTCAATCTTTCCATATTTTTTTACATAAAAAACTGTACCTTTTAAGAAGGGAATTATTATTTTAACAACATAATTTTGATATTTTTATCAGATTTTACTCATATAAATATGAGTCTTATCTACTATTTATATAAAAGGAGACTTGCAGAACTATCAATTTTTTTTGAAAAATATCAATTTCCTTTAAAAATATCATTAACAAAAATTGGCGTATAATATTTTAAAGTTACCTATATATTTTGCTTTTTTTTTTTAAACCTATACTATTACGATGTGATAAATTTGGGGATACATTTTAATCAAAGAGATTTAGGGAGGAACGTAGGAAAAGGGTCAAGAGAGGAACAAAGAAAGTTTAGGAAAAACTTACCTTTTTAATCTTCTAAACGTGTCTTTACCGCTAATCTATTACCTTTGGTCGTCTAAAGTTACTTATATATTTTTGTTTTCACAACAATATTTTGTTTTAGACCTAGTTAAAATGTTGAAGTAGAATTGTCCACTTACCTCAAAATACATAATTTAACTTTATACGATTTTTGCCTATTAGATCTTAATCAGACGATCAAGACTGAGATCTCAGTGCCTTTTATGAGTCTTGTTTTGTATTTTTTGTGAGGCAAGTGCGACTGATTATTGTAACATGTCATCGTTAATGTGAGTTTACTGAATGTTGATTATGGAATTTCGTAATACATGTACGGAGATCTCCAAAATGAGGTCTTAAAAGGAAATATGTTTTATTTGTTGCATGAATCTTTCTTAATGTATTTAAAATAAATTTTTGACACATTAATATAATAAATTAGAAAAATGATATTTTCATGAGTTAATTTGATATTTTCACAATATCAAATGATTTGATATTTTCACAATATCAAATGAGATCCACTTGTGAAAATATCAATTCCCGTATGAGATTGATATTTTTACAAGATCAAATGAGACTCACATATGAAAATATCAAATTAACTCGTGAAAATATCAATTTGTATAAATTATTGTATTACACTATTACATTAAATTAATTTAATGATATGTAAAATTAATCAACAGATTCTCCAATTAACTCCTCCTATATATGCATGGTGTAAAGGTGAATTAAAGTGAAGAGATAGATTTGGTGATTAGCATATATAGGGAAGGGAGCGTTAGTGATTGTTGTCACGCCGGAAAAGCGAGGCTCTGCCTCTTGCTGCCTCCTCCTCTCTCATTTTCATTTCATTTCTTATCATTTTTTGGATGGTGGGTGAAAGCTGCTGCTTCGTTGTTGTCGTCGTCGTCGTCTGAGGGGAGAGAGAGTTCACACGAGCGCACGTGGGAACGACATACAGGAGTACATATTAGTTAGTACGTACAGGGGCAAAGAAGCCAGGTGGTCACGTGCGATTATGCACGTCTCTCTTTTTTTCTCCACCTATGGTATATACTACTAGATTACTAGCAGAGTTTTTAGTTTACAATTTGCAGTCGCCACCCACCCTGCTTTTTCTTTCACTTTAATTTCGTACCTACGTACGTATTGTTTAATTCAATTCAATTTAATTTCTTGCTTTTGCTTTTGTATGGTATTGTCATTGTATTATATTCTTCTTCCTCCTCCTCCTCTTAGTCAAACTCGGTCTTTCAAATTTCGTTATTCTTTTTAATGATAAACAAAATAAAACAAAGTAAGAAGACTCTAAATCACTTATTAATTTATTGCCAAACTCGAACAAAATAACGACTCAATAACCAATCTGAATCAAAAAAATTTATAAAAAAGAGAGCGATCGATGAAAATATTGATATTAATTTATTTTATCTTTTTTGATTTTATTTCTTACCAAGTTCTTGACAAGACTTCAATTGAGCTACCCGTTGAGAAATGATGAGAAGGTAGGAACACTGTTTGTTGAATTTTAAATTATAGTACTTAATCATTAAGACAGAAAACAGGTGGGTGAAAAATTAAGGAATAATGTGCATAGAAAGCAATTTTTGAGTGATAGATAAAGATTTGTTAACCTGCCCGCGGTATGCAGATTAGTTTTTGCCCCCTATTTTTTTTTAAAATTTTATGGGCTAATAAAAATTCAGGCTAGCTGCCTAATTTAAGAGAGGAAAAAAAACATTGAATGGCTACTTATATGTATGGTTGATAATAATATACTCCCTCTCTTCTACAAAGATTCCCACTTGTCAGTTGTTTTGTTATATATATATATATATAAAGTAATTTTTCATTGATAATAATATAAAAACTAGATATTCTTAAATTTATCGCGATAATTTTATTATTATGCCACTAATCCATTATAAATAGAAAATTGTTATTTCTACAAAGTTTTACTCACATAAATATAGATCTTAATTACTATTTATTTGAGAGAAGTCTTATAAAACTATCAAATTTTTCTGTAAAAATATTAATTCTCTATAAATAAATTAAATACTATTTGTTATATTAAGAATTTACTTATAATATTTATAAATTAGACTGTTTTTGTGTTGACTGAGAGATAATATCTTATTAGTTTAAGGTATTTAATTAACTTCTTTACACACATTCTAATATAAGGCCAAATTGTTAAAAGGAATGGAACAAACAAATTAGAAGACATCTGATTTTATGCGGACTGTGTCCTGGGGTGTAAATTATATCTACGCTTTGTGTTCGATAAAATTAAATAATTAAAATTTAAATAATTAATTATTTAATAATTAAAAAAGTGAATTATTTTTTAATGACACTATTTTATTATTTTATAGAATAAAATTTTATTTAATAATTTTAAATATTAAATTTAATAAAAATAAGTGAATAATATTGTTGCATATATTTTTATAAAAAAAATTACCAATTTTTTTTAATTATTAAAAGGCATCTCTTAATGATTTGGACTTTATTTTATGTCTTACCGATTAAGAGACACTAAGAGACAAATAAAATTTTAACAAATAACTTTTACCTTTTACCGATTCAGACTTGAGTTCATTAAGAGACATTAATACCTAAATAAACACTAACTTAGTTAACTTGTCGGTACACATGTATTCCATTTACAAATAATGATCCATTCTTAAAATGGATTGTGCTTAGTTCATGACCGGTCTTATAGCATAAAAAAAGGGTTCTTTACAGTAATATACAACAATTAAGAAAAAAAATATAAGATTAGTGCATCCACAAAATAATTACGAAAAGAGTGCAATGCAATACTCACATTAAATCATTTTAGTTTCACAAATCTCTTTAATCAAGGAAAAATAAATTAAATTTCACAAATCCCTTAAATCAAGGAGAAATAAATTAAATTACTTCAATTCAATTCAATTTCTTCATCTCTCTCTCCTACTTTGACTCCACTAGCATATCAACGCCATTAAGTATAATTAAAGTCATCTCCTCCAAAACTCCGTCAAGTTCATCTTCACTTTCATGGTGGCATTAATGATCGGCGCCGTAATAACTCTGGCCAATCCCTTCTAAATCACCGCCGATATTTAATGGGAAGTCATAGTTGATTACCACCCTGGGGAAAAAAATAAGATCATGATCGTTACATAACTTAAGTTATAATAAGAGCCGATAAACAAGAAATATAGGTACATACCGAAGATAAATAAATTCAGGAATTGGTTACCTTCATACTAGTGTTTGGTTACCACAATACTAGTCTTTTGTTACCTAGTTATTGCACGAAAAAATTAGTTACTACACATTCAGGAATTTGTTACCTCCATACTAGATTTACTGCACGAAAAAATTAGTTACTACACATTCAGGAATTGGTTACCTCCATACTAGTGTTTGGTTACATAGATTTACTGTAGCAAAAAATCGCCATAATAGTGTTTAGTTACCTCCATAATAGAGTTTGGTTACTTCCAGACTAGTGTTTGGTTACCTACATTAAATGCAACAAAAAATCGACATACTATTGTTTGGTTACCTCTATATTACTGTTTGGTTACCTGGATAAATTGAGAAATCCAACCATGAACATGAAGACTCCATTAATGTCACCATGAGCTTGAATACTCCATTGACACCATTCTTGATGCCACCATGAACGCGAAAACTCTATTGACGCCACCATGAGCTTATCAGTAGTGGTGTAGAAGGGATTGACAGTGATTATGACGGCGCCGATCATTGACACCACCATGAACGTGAAGACGAAGTAGAGATAACGACAGAGAAAATGGAGAAGAGAGAAAATGGCGTATAAAGTTTTGGAGAAGATGAAAAAAAGCGACGGAAGAGGAGAAAATATAGAAAAGAGAAAGCGGCAGATGAGATTTGGAGAAAATGAAAGAAAAGAAATATCAGAGTATTTGATGGTGTAGCTATTGTTAAGTAATTTGAATTTTGAAACCAACTAGCCATTAAATCACCTAACTAAATTAAAGGAATAACAATGCACTAATTTAAAATTTAAATATTAAAGATGCACTAATTTTGTAAATATTTTATGTATATATTTTTATTGTAATATTTTTTAAAAATATACTAGTAAATGTAATTCTTCCTAAAAAAAAGTTTGGACTTTAGGCCCTATTTTAAAGGAAGACCCCAAATTTTAAACACCATAAATAAGTCATATAAAAAAGACCTTATAAAAATATAAGCTCAATTGATCCTTTAGGACTCATAGTTCAATCCAAATATTAAATATCTAAAAATAATTAGCAGTATAAAAAAATCCTTATTTAAATAAAAAAAAATATATTAATACTCCCTTTAGCCCAAAATAAAAGTTCTCCGTTAACTTTTGTAGTCAAATTGACCATTTTTAAAACTAACAATTAAACATATATATTTAGATTTTCAAAAACAATAAATGTTGATATTAGTACTAAATTTCATGTAATTTATAATGTTTATAGGCTTTATATATATATATATATATATATATAATAATAATAAGATAAATTGGTTTGCAAAATAGTTAATTTGACCATAAAAGTCAATGGATAATATACCAAACATAAAAATTTTTATTTAAAAATATCGTTTTACGTTCTAAATTGTCTTGAGCCACCCCTACTTGCTCGATAACAAACCCAACCTTGAAATGCTTTTAGTATCAAATCATACCATTAGGCCGGTTGTTAGCAAATTTCCCGTAATTAATTTCTTAATCATTTTTCTTTTTCTGTATAAAAACTATATATTTATTTTTCTTTTAATTCTTACATGGCTTTTATATTCACGTTAATCTCGACGAAAACGCACACCTTTATAGTATTAATGGAGAAGTTAAGAGTAATGAAATGATACGCATTTTCGATTTTTTGTTGACAAATCAAAGCCAAGTAGTAGACAAATGTATGAATAGATTAAATTATAAGTCAAATTTTGTTCTTTTTTTAACACCAAAAGTAAAACAAGAAGATTTTGATGTTTGGAAAATCAATTACAAGAATTGTATTCATTTCACAAGAGTGGAAAAGTGGTTGTGCAAAATCTACTTTTTTCTTGGGTGCAAAAGTTAGTTTGCATGTGCGCTATCATGCCCGATCCTCCTTTATTTGACTTCTCAGATTCCCTCTTGTCCCAGTGTTCCCTTTTTTGTGCCCCACTTAAAACCTAAATTCTAACACTATTAAGTTTAGACACACAATAATTAAATATTATATTTATTTATATTATTAGAAAATAAAATATAATACGAATTTTAATATTATATTATATTTTTTAATAATATAGATAAATTTAAGATTTAATTATTATGTGTTTGTACTTATTTTGATCAGACGCGCTAATAATATCTACTAGTATTTGCTGTATGCCTGTCACATTATGTTTTGTCATTATATCAAGCAACCGGTCACCCTACTCCTGTTTTGTTTCATGATATAATGACAATTTTGTATTTAAAAAAAAAATCAAAAACTTGTAATTGCAAGGCAAAATGAACAACTATTACTAAATTTCACTACAAAAATAAGAATTAGAAAATCTTTTCTAAACAAGAAAAGATTTGAGGCTTTTGATTGAACTTATGAGCAAAAACATCAACACTAAGGTTGTTGGAACTGCAGCAAACTCAACATAGAGAAACATACTGATTCTAATTTACAACCTCAAACCAAAATGACATTGATAATTTTCTCTAATTAATCCCCCCCACCCCGGGTTGTTATCATAGAACTACAGAATGAAACGTTTAGCAATGGCTTGGTTAGTTTTCAGATTAGTGGTTCCATAAACCGGCAGCTCCTCCGTGTATAACCCGACTCCAATTCCGATTCCAACCGTGCCAATGTTATCGAGCTCAAACAGATCAGAGCTTGAACAGCTCTCAATATCATCATCTACGTAATTATCTTTATGAAATCCTCTGAATCTTGAACTATCTCCTGTTCCTGCATTGTATTTCTTCTCCAATAACTGATTCTTAATAATTGGAAATGACAATATTCTCGGATCCTCTTCATAAATATTCTTGTGACCACACGGCCGACAGTCTTCATCAACAATAACACTGACGGGGCAGAATCTAACAGACCTTTTCAAGCCATTACTGTTATTCAGTTTACATCTGGAAGAAGGCGTTTTGCTCAAGCATGTTCTTGAAAAGGAAGACGCCGAAGAACTTGTAGTTAAGTCCTTGAGTGATCTTGATTTTCCTACTACTGAGGTCAAATCCACAATATCTTCATTGAGCTTTGGCTTCTTCAAGTTTTTTGAACTGAAAATTGAATTCAAAAGGCTAGCAATTCGCCCACCAGGTGAAATTGGTTGTTTCACCTTCTTTAACTCGCTGTAGATTTTCAAAGCTCTAGATTTTGTTGTTCTCATGAACTTCCCTTCACGCTTTGGCGTTTGCATTGTCAAAAGTGCCGGCAATTTTGGTGTGGATCTAGATGCAGACTCAGTATCTGAGGAAGAGAAAATGGTTCCGCAGCAGCTTGAGTCTGAAGAAGTGGAACCATTCGAATTCTTCAAGTATTTTGTAGTACTTCGAGTAGTACTGCGATCTTCCATCCATTTCTCGATCATGATTGCTCGTGGAAGGCTTGGAATCTCTTCATCACACTCTCCCTCTTTTCTAATTCTCATACTGGTTGCTTGGTTATGTTCTTTGCCACCGGACTCATCGATGGATCGATAAATGGCATCGAGGAGAGAGGAAGAGAAAGACGGTGTTCCTCTTTGCTGCAGATATCTTTGTTCTCCTATACTTCTCTCAACTGAATTCATGTCTTTAGAGCAAGAAAATGTGACTGTAGATAGGAAAAAGTTAAATGAGTTGATGATATTTGTTGGGAGATAAAGGGAAGGGAAAGCCAAATGCCACGGCTTGGATTTTGGAGGAAAAAGTAGTAGGGGAAACTGTGTGAGAAGGGAGGGGGTATAAAGGGCAGAACCCGCGTGCGTGTGATTCTGCCATGGAAATTGGGAAGTCTGAATCTGTGGAGTGAGTGCGGCTGATTTTCTTTATTTGTTACTTTTGTGCACCAGTCAACTTCTAAAGCATCTTTCAGGTTCAAGTTTTGAAGTCACTGTCCAAAACACAAACTTTATAAATAAACAAATAAATAAATAAATAAAAGGCTGCTGCCTGAAAACTATTTTTTTACACCCATTAAAAGAAGATAAATTCTCTTCAGCTTTCACTAAAACAAAAAAATCACAGTAAATTAGTAGTCAGCCATATCATGACAAACTATGTAAAAAAAAAAAAAACAGAAATCAACTAAAAATTCGAGACATACAACAATTCAAATGGAAGCTACTGTGGCCAAATATACTACACTCCGGTCCTTAAAAATGCATGATAGTTGATCAGTGCTCCCTCCATACCGATTTAAGTGACCTTCCTTTTGGAACCGATTTTAAGACATGTCATCAAAAATATATTTAATAATGTAATACATGCATGTGTTTTGAGGTGTCATGAAATCTGTGACCGAAAATTTTTTTTAAAAAGGGGGCTGGGGTCACTGTGGGTCATAGAGAGATTATTATTTAGACAAACAGGAAAAAGAAGATAGTAGTGAAAATATAGTGATGCTATTCAAATCTGAAGCATAACCTACTGCCACCACTCTATAATAATGTGCTTTATCACTTCGTTATGTACTTTTTGTTTGTAACAGTCTTTTAATTCCAATTAATATCATTAACAGTAAACATATTGGCACAACATCTAGAAGAAAGGAAGCAGCTTGTGATGTAAAAGGAAATAGAGTCACAAGTTCAAAACCTCAAATACTAATGCATCATAATTAGATGAAAAAATGGTCAACTCTAACAAGCAAAATTCATGTCATAGTAAACTTTATTCTAAATTGAATTTTTAGACATAAAATCACAAATTTATAACCAAATTATCCTATCAACATTGGACATACTGTATGCATATAGAACCAATGATTCATCCACTCACATGTTCTAACTGGCCAAGAAGATGTTTCCCTTCGGCAGATGATCTTCATGAGTAGATAAAGAATTTGATAATGCAATTTCAATGATATGAAAGAACCCATGCGCGGTTAGCCATAATTGGGCATCTTCACGTAAAAACTTGATTGTTACAAAAGAACTTAAACTGCTTGTTGCATAGTTCAGTCTCTGAGCATCAATCACCTGGTATAAATCCTCTCGCCTATGTTTCCCAAGAGGAAGGTACATTCTGCACATTCAAAATTAAAATATGTTAAGTTAGGAAAACAAAGAAACGATGAATAATAAACTCAATTATGTCCCATTGTTCATTTCAGAAACAAGTGATGTCAAAATGAATAAGATGAAATCCAGCAGAAAGCATAAGAAAATAATGTTTTCCTTGATTCATCTGGATTTATTTCACATGGTAGCGGGAGAGAGAGAGAGAGAGAGATCCTCCAAAAATATTACCCTCACCAACTCCTCATCATGCTCAGTTGTTGCAAGTACTTCTCCAAACTGCCACATTAATTTCATGTTATTTCTTCAATTACCATTTCCAGTATAACTATTGCAAAAAGAGAAGGATTTTTACTGGTCAGAACATCCATATATACAACTCCTCTCTTCATCCCAAAACGAGAATACACTTTTAAACAGTCAAAAGTCATAAAGAAAAGTTGACTGTAGCCTAATGGCCAAGGTCACAACTTAAAATGCAACAATATTTGGTACATTGATTGGGCAGTATGGAGTATTAAACTTTTGAATCTGAAGTTGCAGCTCGTGTATCAACACAAGCACTGGCGTTGAGAAATTAAATGAGCAACCAGCACCTAAGAAAGAAACCATATATGAAACAATAAAACACTCACAGGTTCAACAAGGGTAGAGTGTGCCCAAGCCACATAACCACCACCAGAATCTCGAGCAGGTGAACAAGTAGCCAAATATAACCGTCAGATGCATCATAAAAAATTCTATAAGCTTAATATTGTAACAAACAGGCATCAAGTTCCACCGCATATGATTGAGTTTCTACAAGTCAAAATACTAAAGACATATGTACACTGCTAGATGCTGTCAAATGTTTCCAGAAAATTTTGTCACAACTCGAGTACTGTGTACAAGAATAATGAAGAAGGTCCTGTTTAGTGATGGTATAAATTAAACAAAAATGATGTGTGTGGCCAAAAACACACATACATACAAATTCTTTATTGACAATGTGAGAAGTTCAGCATCTTATTTCTCTATTCCGAGTGTATGAATATTCTAGACCAAAGAGTTATGTTGAAGCAATTTTCAAATTTAACTACTTATTGATAAATTAAAAAATTAAAAAAAAATAGGCATCAAGTTTCTTTCGTAGTTAAATTAAAAGGTTAGAAATAAAAAGACAGAAGTAGAATTGAGCTTTCTAACCGGATGAAAAAGCCTGATCGAGTCGCTGCAAAATGTCAACTTTTCATCTGTGCATCAGTTTTTCAAAAATGATTTCTGCTGCTAGGGTAAGTAGTCATTTTTAGCAGAACAATGAACTTTTTTATTTTGTTTTTAGTTTTTAAATCTTTTAGCAGGGAGTCAAAACACCAAAAAGTTCTTACCAATGAGGTATTTGGCATCTGTGCTTAGATAGAGGCTAGGGGAAAGGTTGTAGTTGTCAGACTAACTCTCTTGTTGATTCCACAATTTTCTCTATTGCTCCTCCATTAGAAATTTCTAAACATACAAATTGAAGAAAATGGTGTTGTCTTGATACAGAAAATGATGGCCAATATAACTCCAATAATAATGGTCAAGGCTCAAGGGTATCCGTCCTCATAAAATTATTTGTAAAGACTCATTGTTGTTCTGCGTGAAACAAATCAGTACAATTCATTATTAGGGGAGGGTCAAACGGCTTCAAGACATCACAAAAGTCATTTTGTGTTTTGTTACAGTTAAGTTACACTAGTTTGATTTCCCTCGTATCCTTTGTATTATTCGGTAGCAATAGGAATTTAGGAGGATCATGTCGAAGCATTTTATTTGTTTATTCGGCAGAGATATACTTTACTTGCTTGAGTTTCTAGTTTTGAAATAATAGGTAGTTTTGATATATTTTATAGTTTTATTACATGGGGAGATGGCCTTGGTTTCGTAATTAGAGGATAAGGTAGGTAATCCCTACTTCTCCCTCTATAGAAAACCACATTGATGCACCCTGAAGGCTTACGGTGTAGGAGGTAATTATTTCATTGCACACCTCAGAGGGTTCCCTTGGGGTTAGGATAGACTCGTATCTTAATTTGATTAGCAGAGAAACTTCCATGGAACACCAAAAGGAGCAATTAACTGTCAAATGAATCGGTAAACACCATGCCAACCATCCTTCTACACATCTAGTATCTCATACTATATGTCAGTATGTGCTCAAGGATCTAATAAATCTGTTACCAAATTTTGCTTTTAATAAAATACATGGAAAAGTAAAACTCCAAGTTTGAACAAGCACAAGAAACAAAAGAAATAGTGTGTATGTTATACACTTTGTTATGAAATTAAGCAGATCAGTACTACTGAAGTTAAATGATCACTAGAATATTTTGGTGGTAAAATATAAATAAATGGCACACACACAAAGAGACAAGAATTTTATGCGAAAACCCCTGGTCGAAAAAAATTGCGGGCGAAGACGGATCAAAGTATTCACCATGTGAAAATATGAATACAAGCGGTGACAGTTCAAACACTCAACTCAAACCCCAAATACACCCAATAATCCTTACAAGATAAATACAAAAATTGAGTATACACAAAACTCTAAATAAAGAGTATATAACAAAGAGTATTTTAATCTCTCTGAACTCTCTCAAACTTTTTAAGTCGGGATGATTCTTCCGAATGAAGAGTTTAGTCCTATTTATAGTTATTCTAGGTTGTGTATGAGAAAACGCGTAGCTGCAATTTGTAAGAGTAATCAGCCTTGACCAACCAAAGTTGAATTTGCTTTGTACTGCATAGTTGGCCTTATAATGCTGCCAAAGTTGAATGGTATACAATGGGGGAGCTGAAATTGGTAAAATGTTCACATGCATGGTGATAATGACACGTGTCACCTGTAGTGACTAACAAATCTCCCCCACCAGTAGATATAGAGACAATAACTGCATACGAACTTCCTTGTATGGAAAACCACTATGACATGATCCGATCTTCTCTAAAAAATCCTAAAGGGCGAACAATGTCTTTTGAACATTAAACAAGTTCGAGCAATGGTTGAACTTGAGGGTACGTAGAAACAAGTTTTGTTAACAAATCTGTTGGATTATCCGTTGTACCAATTTTCTAAATGCTGATAAATCCTTCAGATATAATATCCCAATGAAGTGATACCTAACATCAATATATTTGATTCTTTCATGATACATTTGATTTTTAGTCAAGTGTATCACACTTTGGCTGTTACAATAAACAACATATAATTTCTGATGCAAGTCCAAATCTGAAACCAAACCTCTAAGCCAGATGGCTTCTTTCGCTGCCTCAGTCAATGATCCATTTTTTTAGTTTTTTATTTAATCGGTTCTTTTTTGTATCGATTTTTTCGGTTTGATTTTTTTACAATTTTCAGTACCGTAACGGTATTGAAATTTTCAAATTCGATACAAATCAGTATACCGAAAAAATCGAATTAAGTAATATAATAATAAATGTGACGACCCCAAATCCGGGTTCCATAACCTCGGGTTTGGTTCTCACTATTCAACACATTACTAACAATTAAATACATACATTGCATTTAAATATCGCGGAATAATACATATTGGTTCCCTTCAAAAGGTTACAATACCAGGGTCTATCAACCTTAACATAAAAACAGTTCCTATCATAAGAAATTACAAAAGGTTTAACAACCGTAAATACATAAATAAAGATATAACTAGCATGCATAAGCTACTTAAGCTTTGGCCTTTCCTTTTCCCTTATCCTTCCTGGAGCAATCAGGATTATCTGAAAAATGGTTCATGATATAGCAAGAATGAGCAACTAGTTTGCTCAGCAAGTTTATAACAATCATATAGATTTAATATATCATGAATGAATGGGAAAGATCATCAATGGTTCAACAATAGATATAACAATTGTGAATGAAACAGGATTCAAATTTTAATAAACAGAATATTTGAATCTTAAAATGCTGAGTGGTCTCTAAGGACCCTGAACTAACTAGGGTATAATAGAGTTTCCTCTGACCCTTTGAGTTGTTTGGTTTTCAAGGGGATCAGCCTATTCAACCCGCTGTATATGCATTACATTTAGTCACTGGCGCCCAAAGTCGGTTTCCCGACACAAAATCCCCTAATTTAGGGTTGTTCAATTCTCAGACTTAATATAAGAAAATCCGCACCCAACAATGGTTTGGATAAGCTTTTAAAAGTATTCAAGTTATTGAATTTAGAAACGCAATGTCTAGCTGAACTATTAGCTTCAGACATTTTTAATACAGTTCATGAATCAAGAACTAACAAGCTTCAAATGCACTAAGTGCGATTTTATAAACAATATGGATGTGGAATAATTTTAAATAATTAAACCACTTCAAGCTTTAACAATAAATACAAGTATGGAAACTTGTTCAACGATAATAATTGAGTAGGGTTAGAGAACTTGCCTGTTTGCTCAGCTACAATAATTGTCTAGCTTTAACTAACTTGCTTTGAAAGACCTAACATTAATAAAGTCGGTCTAATAATTAGTACGGCGTATTTGCATAACTATACGCTTAATAATGAACTTATTTACCACATAAGTACTAACACATAAATTACATTAGTCAAAACAATATTATTAACCTTATAGACACTTAATCATTTTAGGTTAATAATTTAATAAGTTAGAAAATATTTTTCTTAAGTGTTGGACACTTATTAAACCCTTAAACAACTTATTACAATTGTTTAATTAAATCATAATTAAATTCAATTTATTTTATTAACTTAATCTCTATTTAATTACTATTTAATATTGATTAAATAGAAATTAATTAATTAACTCTAGTTATTATTTAAAATAAATAATAACTAATTGTACTTACTTATTATTTAATTATAATTAAATAATAAATAATTATAACTTAGTTTTAACCTTCTTTAATTTAATGTTAATCAACCAATAATTAACCAAGTAATTAAACTTACTTATTATTTAATTAAGGAAATTAAATAATAGTTTACTAATCTTAATCCTCTTTAATTATTATTTAATGTCAATTAAATAATAATTAATTATTTAATTAATTTTAATTATTATTTAAGGTTAAATAATAATCAAATCATTCTTATTTATTATTTAAATTAAATAATAAATTATTACTCTAATAACTTAATTTCCATTAATCGTTATTTAATGTTAATTAAATAATAATTAATTACTTAATTATCTTTATTTATTATTTAATAATATTTAAATAATAAATAATTAATTTATAAATTTTATCTCTCTTTAAATATTATTTAATAGGCATTAAATAATAATTGCTAATTTATCATCTTTATTTATTATTAACATTTAAAATAATAAATAAATAATAAATTTATTTAACCTAACCATGGTTTAGCTAACTAGATTAATATTTAAAATATTTAAATATTAAACTTTATGAAAAATATCCTCCCCAATATTATTTTTGTATTATTATTATTTTTGTTATAATTTTAAATTAATTTTTAAATATTTAAATTAATTAAAATTAACCCGAATGGCATTTTCGTAAATAAGTTGAAAAACCGGACCGAGGGCAGAATGGTAATTCTGCCAAGAAAAACACGGAGGGGCATAAATGTAATTTTCCCGGAAACAGATGCTCGCGCATTGCGCGCGTAAGCCGATGCAGGACCAAAACGGCGTCGTTTTTGAAACCCCGGAAATGGCCTCCGCGCATAACGCGCGGAGTAAAATTTCACGGACGCCAAACGACGTCGTTTGGCTCCGCGTCCTCGGTGAACAGTGGCTGCCGCGCATTGCGCGGAAAGCCTTAAATTTTTTTCTTCCCGCAGAACGTGAACAGTGACCAGAAAATACCCACTTTAATAAAAATTATACCATCAAGTAAGCTTTAAATGCTCAATAAAAATCCAAAAAAATTACCAATCATCTTATATTAATTTATAACATGAAAAATTAATTTTTTCATGATTTAATATCAATATTTTTTTATAACAAAATTTTACATCACATAAACTACCATAAATCATAACTTTTTGTATAAAACTCCATTTTGAGTGATTCGAACTTTGTTTTTCTCATGATTTAATGTTCTATAATATTAGAACATCAAATCTAAATATTATCAAAAATTATCTTTAATCATTATATTGAGATTTATTTTCACACAACCAAATACATGTTTTTCATTCAATAAAACTCATAACACATAAGTTAAACCCATGATCAACTATATAAACATACATAGCATGATATTAACCATAGAAATTATTACACTAATATTTATACCATAACTTGAAAGAAAAGCAAGATTAGGGTTTAAAAATAACTACCTTGTTTTGATAGCTATTCTCCTCTTCTTTCCAAAATATGTTGTGAAGGAGGATGGCATGAACTAACTTAGGATTTCTTCTTCTTACTTGATCTCTCAAATATTATGCTCTCACTTAAAGTTTTCTCTCAACTCTCTCTAGCTTTCTTTTGCTTGAAAATAAAAGATGAGAAATGATTTTCAAAAACTACAAAATTGTAAGTATACTTACAATGGTTATAGATATAAAATCTATATCTATCAAATTTCCATAATGAGATAGCAAGGATACTTACACAAGCAATTTAGTCCATACATAGTTGGTGAAAAGAAGCATGGTTCATGTACTTAAAAAAAAAAAAAAAAACAAGCAACCTTTAATTAAATAAATGGAAAATAAAATAAAAAAATCAATTTTTTTTCTCTCTCCTCCATGCCATTCGGCTGATGGCTTCAAAAGTCAAAAAAAAATAAATTCATTTTTCTTATTTTAATTAATTAATAAGTTATTTAATTGTTTTTCCAAGTGGGCCAATCATTGGGCTTTAATTTAAAATACCAATTGGGCTTCTATTAAATTGTTTGGGCTACTAAATTGTCAAATTTTATTATTCCCCACTTGGGCTACTAATTGACCCATGTTGGGCTAATTTAATAATTTACACATTAATTATTCAATCCATGATTAAATAAATAATTAGATTGAATAAATAATTAAATAATTTAACCCATTAGTATTAAATTACTAAATGGACTTATAAATATTATTTATTAATATTTCACATTATTTACATTAATTAATAATCATATTAATTAATTTATTATATTTAATTCACTCATTATATTCAATTTAATTGAATATTTAATTTATAGGAAACTTATCAATTATTTTGATATTAAAACTTTAGGGTTTGTTCACTAATTTAATAACATATTAGTGACCCCCTTTAATTAATTTTAGTAATTAATTACATAATTATTTAATCACATAATTAATTAATCACATAAAAAGATTTAAATAATCTCGAAAAATAACTCGTTGGAAATTAAATTAATAATTTAATTAATAAAGATGTGGAAATTCTAGGACATTACATTCTCCCCTCCTTATAAAAATTCCGTCCTCGGAATTGTAAAAATAAGGTTACTCAAATAAAAACGGGTAATTTGCCCTCATTTCCTCCTCTAATTCCCACGTAGATTCTTCAATGGCGTGATTCCTCCAGAGTACTTTGACAGAATGAATTATCTTATTTCTCAGTTTCTGTTCCTTCCTATCGAGTATCTGAACAGGAACTTCTTCATATGATAAGTCCTTCCCGACTTGAATTGGTTCATAGGAGATAACGTGCTTGTAGTCTGGTTGGTATGGTCGCAATACCGACACGTGAAACACATTGTGAATATGTTCCAATTCAGGAGGTAAAGCTACCTCGTATGCTACTTCACCCACTCTTCTCAATATTTCGAACGGTCCTATGAACCTTGGACTCAATTTCCCCTTCTTTCCAAACCTGATCTTCCCTTTCCAGGGAGATACCTTAATGAACACAAAACTCCCCACCTCGAAGTCTCGTTTCTGTCGATGTAAATCGGCGTATTTCTTTTGACGGTCTTGAGCTGCTACTAGCCGAGCTCTTATTACCTTGATAATTTCTACCGTCTGTTGAACCAATTCTGGCCCCAACAGTCGGCGTTCTCCTACCTCATCCCAACATAGAGGTGTTCTGCATTTTCTGCCATATAAAGCTTCGTAAGGCGGCATACCTATGCTCGCATGATAACTGTTGTTGTATGCAAACTCAACTAGTGGTAGATGGATTTCCCAACTGCCCTTGAAATCCATCACGCAGGCCCTGAGCATATCTTCCAATGTTTGAATTGTTCTCTCACTTTGCCCATCGGTCTGCGGATGATACGCTGTACTCATTCTCAACTGTGTCCCCAATCTCTCCTGAAGACTTCTCCAAAATTTTGACGTGAAGCGCGGATCTCTGTCTGACACAATCGATACCGGCACCCCATGTCTTGAAACTATCTCTTTGATGTACAATTTGGCCAACTGATCCAAACTGAACCTAATCTTGATCGGCAAAAAGTGCGCTGACTTTGTTAGCCGATCCACAATCACCCAAATTGCGTCATATCCCTTCTGTGTTGCTGGAAGTCCTACCACAAAATCCATTGTGATATGCTCCCATTTCCACTCAGGAATTTCTAACGGCTGTAACAATCCACTTGGTCTCTGATGTTCGGCCTTTACCCTTTGACAAGTTAGGCATCGGCTGACACATTCTGCAACCTCCCTCTTTAAATTCGGCCACCAAAAATGCTGACGTAGATCTTGATACATCTTCGTACTTCCCGGATGTATCGAGTATCTAGTACTGTGAGCCTCTTGCAAAATTTCCTCTCGCAATTCAGGCACTAGCGGTACCCAAACACGATTTTCAAATCTCAGCAATCCCATGCTATCAATTTTAAACTTGACCTCTTCTCCATCGGTCATCCTCTTCCGGATTCTGTCACATTCCTCATCTTTGTCTTGAGCCTCTTTCACCCTATCTAACAAGGTTGGGCTCACCTCGACTTCTATTGACTCGTTTGGACTTCTCACTTCCAACTCCATTCGAGCCATCTCTTGAACCAATTGTTCTTGATCTGTCAATATGAACAATTTCTCCCTGCTCTTTCTACTCAGAGCATCCGCTACTACGTTGGCCTTGCCGGGATGATATAGAATTTCACAATCATAATCTTTGATCAATTCCAACCATCTCCGTTGCCTCATATTCAGCTCCTTCTGTGTGAAGATATACTTCAGACTCTTATGGTCTGTGAATATCTCACATTTTTCTCCGTACAGATAATGTCTCCAAATTTTAAGGGCAAACACTACCGCTGCCAGCTCCAAGTCGTGGGTAGGATATCCCTTCTCATAATCTTTTAATTGTCTGGACGCATACGCAACGACTTTGCCGTTTTGCATAAGCACACAGCCAAGCCCCTTGTGCGATGCATCACTGTAGACCGTAAAACCTCCTGTATCGTCTGGTAAGGTCAATACAGGTGCTTCACTAAGTCTTTTCTTTAACTCCTGAAAACTTTCCTCACACTTCTCTGTCCACACGTATTTCACCGTCTTTCTTGTTAAGTTGGTCAACGGTGTTGCTATCTTTGAGAAGTCTTGAATGAACCTCCGATAGTAACCCGCTAACCCTAAGAAACTTCTTACTTCTGTCGGCGTCCTTGGTTGTTCCCAATTCATTACCGATTCAACCTTTGCCGGATCAACCGAAACTCCTTCCTTGTCAATAACATGACCTAAAAATTGAACTCTTTCCAACCAGAATTCACACTTTGAAAACTTAGCGTACAACCGCTCCTTCCGTAAAATCTCCAACACCAATCTTAGGTGTTCAGCATGCTCCTCCTCCGTTTTGGAATACACCAGAATATCGTCAATGAACACGACTACAAATTTATCCAAGTATTGCTTGAATATTCTGTTCATCATGTCCATAAATGCGGCTGGCGCATTCGTTAGTCCAAACGACATCACCAGAAACTCATAATGCCCATATCGAGTTCTGAATGCCGTCTTGGGTATATCCTCCTTCCTGACTTTCAACTGATGATAACCAGTCCTTAAGTCAATCTTTGAAAAGTACTTCGCCCCTTTCAATTGATCGAAAAGATCGTCAATTCGTGGTAACGGGTACTTGTTCTTAATTGTCACCTTATTCAGCTCTCTATAATCCATACACAATCTCATCGATCCATCCTTCTTCTTTACAAACAGCACCGGTGCTCCCCATGGAGAAACACTTGGCTGAATGTACTTATTGTCTAACAACTCCTGCAATTGCACCATCAATTCCTTTAGTTCTACCGGAGCCATCCTATATGGTGCTTTCGATATCGGTGCTGTCCCCGGTACTAAATCAATCACAAATTCTATCTCCCTGTCCGGCGGTAAACCCGGCAGTACATCTGGAAAAACATCCGTAAACTCCCTAACTACTGGTATTTGCTCCATCTCGGGACTCACCACTTGTGTGTCAACCACATGAGCCAAATACCCTACACAACCTTTCTTCAATAATTTCTTGGCCTGCATCATCGTCAGACAAGAAGACTGTCTGGACGATTTGCTGCCATAAAATACGACCTTAGACTTATTTGGTGTCTTAAGGTGTATGCACTTCTTTTGACAATCAATTATCGCCCCGTGTTTAAACAACCAATCCATCCCAAGTATTACATCAAATTCCCCCAGACGTATTGGAATTAGATTCACATTTAATTTCTGACCCCTGATTTCAGCACAACAATTTCTATGTATGTACTCTACCGGAATCACTTCTTTATTAGCAACTTCTATGTTCATTGAGTTTTCTAGTTTGTCCCTAGGCAACTCTAATCGTCTAGCGAAATCATCAGACACAAATGAACAGGTAGCACCCGAATCAAACAATACATATGCATTTATATTATTGATCGGAATAATACCTGACACCACGTCTTTTGACCCCACGGCATCTTGCACCGTCATATTGAACGTCCGGGCTGTCGGCTTGTTCTGTGGTACCGGTCCCCCGATAGCCAATTTGCTGTTATTGCCCCTGTAGCCGCTTCCCCCGTCATTCTTCTTCTTAGGGCAATCCTTTATCAGGTGGTCAGATGCTCCGCAAGAAAAGCATCTCACTTTCTTTGGGAGGGGACAATTTGGAGAAATATGTCCCACCTGCCCACAATTGTAACATGTATTCTTCCCTTTCCTGCACTCCCCGAAGTGGTTCTTCCCACATACATTGCATGCTGGCTTTTTCTGAACACTTCCTTGTTGATTCCCCGAGCTCTTGTCGTTACTGTTGTTGTCCCATTTACGCTTATTACTGTTATTATTATTATTGCCTCCGCTGTTACTGTTCTTGCTTCCCCCTTCATTTTTCTTCTTGTTTCTCTCCTGGTTAAACTTGGTCAACGCGTCGCTTCCACCTTCAGCAATGATTGACTTCTCCAACAAAGTTGCGAACGAGTCAATCTGCAGTACTGCTACCTTGTTGAATATCCAAGGTCTCAATCCATTCTCGAACCTCCTGGCCTTGCGTTCCTCCGTGTCTACCTGATGTGGAGCGAACCTGGCCAACTCATTAAATTTTGCCGCGTACTCCGGTACCGACATGTTCTCCTGTTTCAGTTCTAGAAACCTTACCTCCATCCTACTCTTCATACTTTTCGGGAAATAATTCTCGTCGAATATTTCCTTAAATTTCGTCCAGGGCACCACACCATCCCCAGCCCTATTCTGATTGGCTTCCCACCAGAAATTGGCTTCGCCCTTCATCATGTAGGTAGCAAAAACTGTCTTTTGCTCCTCAGCTACTCTTGCGATAACGAACGCCTTCTCTATCTCCTTTATCCAAGACTGGGCCTCTATCGGGTCCGACGTTCCCCTAAACTCTGGCGGTCCCACCGCCTTAAAATCTTTAAAATTCGCCAACTGATTTGGTGGTGGTGGCGGGTTTGCTACTACAGGGTGGCGGTTTTGCATTGCCTCAGCTAGCATGTCGACAAAGTTTTGCATAGGGTCTACGTTGTGTCCCCCGGCGTCGTTGTTAACTGACTCTTCTACCCCCTGGTTCCTTGGTGGTTGTCTACGTGGCGGCATTTTCTGTTATAAACAAAAATTTACATTATTATACTGGTTTCATCTTTTTCATTTCATTATTTTGTATCTTAGACAATGTTTAGCTAAAATACAAGTAATTATTTCAACACGCATATAAACATAATTTCAACTGCATTTATACTCATATGCTAAAACAGGAGTGCGTAGCACTTTACATCAAAAGCATACTGCTATAAATGCTTCTATCCCAGAGAAGCTACAAAAGATGGGATCTGACATATTCTACAACTTCCTAGAGTTGGGATTTAGTGACATATTAACCCTTTAATAAAACAAAAGTTGGGTTCTACTGCATCTATTTACATACGAAATTAGAAAATAACTACTACTACTACTGACTGCGCATCCCCCTACGGATCGCGTCGTCATACTCCTCATCCCCGATGGCCATCACCACACTCCTGCTGATGGTGTGCATAGACTGGCCCTCCTCAGCTGGGTAGTAGTGCACCCTGCTCTGAAGCCTACCATATGAAGATCGGTAGACGTAGCTAAGTCTATCCGTCCTCACCCGCTTCTCGCGGACCTCCTCCTCTAGCTCAATTATCTGACCATAAGCGGCATCCCGCTGTCTCTCCATCTCTATACGGTCCTCTATCGCCTCCTGCCAGTGTGCACGGATGGCGGCCTTCTCTGCCTGAACCTGCTGAACCTTCAGCTCAGCCTCTGCCAACCTAGTCTCAACCACTGCTAATTTAGCCTGCAGCTCTACATCCTGCTCTACCAGCTGATGAGTTAGCACCGCAAGATGCTCCACTGAATCCTCGTACTCCTGTACCTGATCCTCCAGTCCTACTATCCTCTCCTTCAGCTCTGTGTTCTCGCCAGAGAACTGGTAAGCCGCATCCCTATACTGATCCTCCATGTGCTGGTGGGTCAGATTCTGCTCCTCTAGATGCTGGACCCTTGCCTCCAGCCCCTCGTTCCTATCGGTCAGTCCCTCTATGATGTCAGCGGCAGTGGTGCCCATGCCATCAGCTGACTCCTCCTCCTCAGACTCCTCTGACTCTGCCTCATCCTCACTGTAAGGCCTCATGACTCCGCCCCAGACGGGCTCCACACGATCCCCCTCCTCAGGATCTGACTCTGGCTCCTCTACGGGTGCAGCCACCAGCGGCTGTGCAGTATCCATATGGATATCAATATAGTCCTCCTCAGCAGTGCGACTCGACTGTCCGATCTCTGCCATCCTATATCATAAAACAATAACACACGTTAGTACAGCAATAAAATATATTCATTGATGAAATGAAATGATATTTTATCATGTACATCTCGGCTCGATGGATTTTCTAAATCCATCTCCAAAAATACACAACATGATGAATCTCCCCGATTCATCCCCTAACGCACTCGATATGAGTTTAATACTAAGGTTATAACTTAGGTTTCGCAAATCCTAACGTTTCTAACCTACAGCTCTGATACCAACCTGTGACGACCCCAAATCCGGGTTCCATAACCTCGGGTTTGGTTCTCACTATTCAACACATTACTAACAATTAAATACATACATTGCATTTAAATATCGCGGAATAATACATATTGGTTCCCTTCAAAAGGTTACAATACCAGGGTCTATCAACCTTAACATAAAAACAGTTCCTATCATAAGAAATTACAAAAGGTTTAACAACCGTAAATACATAAATAAAGATATAACTAGCATGCATAAGCTACTTAAGCTTTGGCCTTTCCTTTTCCCTTATCCTTCCTGGAGCAATCAGGATTATCTGAAAAATGGTTCATGATATAGCAAGAATGAGCAACTAGTTTGCTCAGCAAGTTTATAACAATCATATAGATTTAATATATCATGAATGAATGGGAAAGATCATCAATGGTTCAACAATAGATATAACAATTGTGAATGAAACAGGATTCAAATTTTAATAAACAGAATATTTGAATCTTAAAATGCTGAGTGGTCTCTAAGGACCCTGAACTAACTAGGGTATAATAGAGTTTCCTCTGACCCTTTGAGTTGTTTGGTTTTCAAGGGGATCAGCCTATTCAACCCGCTGTATATGCATTACATTTAGTCACTGGCGCCCAAAGTCGGTTTCCCGACACAAAATCCCCTAATTTAGGGTTGTTCAATTCTCAGACTTAATATAAGAAAATCCGCACCCAACAATGGTTTGGATAAGCTTTTAAAAGTATTCAAGTTATTGAATTTAGAAACGCAATGTCTAGCTGAACTATTAGCTTCAGACATTTTTAATACAGTTCATGAATCAAGAACTAACAAGCTTCAAATGCACTAAGTGCGATTTTATAAACAATATGGATGTGGAATAATTTTAAATAATTAAACCACTTCAAGCTTTAACAATAAATACAAGTATGGAAACTTGTTCAACGATAATAATTGAGTAGGGTTAGAGAACTTGCCTGTTTGCTCAGCTACAATAATTGTCTAGCTTTAACTAACTTGCTTTGAAAGACCTAACATTAATAAAGTCGGTCTAATAATTAGTACGGCGTATTTGCATAACTATACGCTTAATAATGAACTTATTTACCACATAAGTACTAACACATAAATTACATTAGTCAAAACAATATTATTAACCTTATAGACACTTAATCATTTTAGGTTAATAATTTAATAAGTTAGAAAATATTTTTCTTAAGTGTTGGACACTTATTAAACCCTTAAACAACTTATTACAATTGTTTAATTAAATCATAATTAAATTCAATTTATTTTATTAACTTAATCTCTATTTAATTACTATTTAATATTGATTAAATAGAAATTAATTAATTAACTCTAGTTATTATTTAAAATAAATAATAACTAATTGTACTTACTTATTATTTAATTATAATTAAATAATAAATAATTATAACTTAGTTTTAACCTTCTTTAATTTAATGTTAATCAACCAATAATTAACCAAGTAATTAAACTTACTTATTATTTAATTAAGGAAATTAAATAATAGTTTACTAATCTTAATCCTCTTTAATTATTATTTAATGTCAATTAAATAATAATTAATTATTTAATTAATTTTAATTATTATTTAAGGTTAAATAATAATCAAATCATTCTTATTTATTATTTAAATTAAATAATAAATTATTACTCTAATAACTTAATTTCCATTAATCGTTATTTAATGTTAATTAAATAATAATTAATTACTTAATTATCTTTATTTATTATTTAATAATATTTAAATAATAAATAATTAATTTATAAATTTTATCTCTCTTTAAATATTATTTAATAGGCATTAAATAATAATTGCTAATTTATCATCTTTATTTATTATTAACATTTAAAATAATAAATAAATAATAAATTTATTTAACCTAACCATGGTTTAGCTAACTAGATTAATATTTAAAATATTTAAATATTAAACTTTATGAAAAATATCCTCCCCAATATTATTTTTGTATTATTATTATTTTTGTTATAATTTTAAATTAATTTTTAAATATTTAAATTAATTAAAATTAACCCGAATGGCATTTTCGTAAATAAGTTGAAAAACCGGACCGAGGGCAGAATGGTAATTCTGCCAAGAAAAACACGGAGGGGCATAAATGTAATTTTCCCGGAAACAGATGCTCGCGCATTGCGCGCGTAAGCCGATGCAGGACCAAAACGGCGTCGTTTTTGAAACCCCGGAAATGGCCTCCGCGCATAACGCGCGGAGTAAAATTTCACGGACGCCAAACGACGTCGTTTGGCTCCGCGTCCTCGGTGAACAGTGGCTGCCGCGCATTGCGCGGAAAGCCTTAAATTTTTTTCTTCCCGCAGAACGTGAACAGTGACCAGAAAATACCCACTTTAATAAAAATTATACCATCAAGTAAGCTTTAAATGCTCAATAAAAATCCAAAAAAATTACCAATCATCTTATATTAATTTATAACATGAAAAATTAATTTTTTCATGATTTAATATCAATATTTTTTTATAACAAAATTTTACATCACATAAACTACCATAAATCATAACTTTTTGTATAAAACTCCATTTTGAGTGATTCGAACTTTGTTTTTCTCATGATTTAATGTTCTATAATATTAGAACATCAAATCTAAATATTATCAAAAATTATCTTTAATCATTATATTGAGATTTATTTTCACACAACCAAATACATGTTTTTCATTCAATAAAACTCATAACACATAAGTTAAACCCATGATCAACTATATAAACATACATAGCATGATATTAACCATAGAAATTATTACACTAATATTTATACCATAACTTGAAAGAAAAGCAAGATTAGGGTTTAAAAATAACTACCTTGTTTTGATAGCTATTCTCCTCTTCTTTCCAAAATATGTTGTGAAGGAGGATGGCATGAACTAACTTAGGATTTCTTCTTCTTACTTGATCTCTCAAATATTATGCTCTCACTTAAAGTTTTCTCTCAACTCTCTCTAGCTTTCTTTTGCTTGAAAATAAAAGATGAGAAATGATTTTCAAAAACTACAAAATTGTAAGTATACTTACAATGGTTATAGATATAAAATCTATATCTATCAAATTTCCATAATGAGATAGCAAGGATACTTACACAAGCAATTTAGTCCATACATAGTTGGTGAAAAGAAGCATGGTTCATGTACTTAAAAAAAAAAAAAAAAACAAGCAACCTTTAATTAAATAAATGGAAAATAAAATAAAAAAATCAATTTTTTTTCTCTCTCCTCCATGCCATTCGGCTGATGGCTTCAAAAGTCAAAAAAAAATAAATTCATTTTTCTTATTTTAATTAATTAATAAGTTATTTAATTGTTTTTCCAAGTGGGCCAATCATTGGGCTTTAATTTAAAATACCAATTGGGCTTCTATTAAATTGTTTGGGCTACTAAATTGTCAAATTTTATTATTCCCCACTTGGGCTACTAATTGACCCATGTTGGGCTAATTTAATAATTTACACATTAATTATTCAATCCATGATTAAATAAATAATTAGATTGAATAAATAATTAAATAATTTAACCCATTAGTATTAAATTACTAAATGGACTTATAAATATTATTTATTAATATTTCACATTATTTACATTAATTAATAATCATATTAATTAATTTATTATATTTAATTCACTCATTATATTCAATTTAATTGAATATTTAATTTATAGGAAACTTATCAATTATTTTGATATTAAAACTTTAGGGTTTGTTCACTAATTTAATAACATATTAGTGACCCCCTTTAATTAATTTTAGTAATTAATTACATAATTATTTAATCACATAATTAATTAATCACATAAAAAGATTTAAATAATCTCGAAAAATAACTCGTTGGAAATTAAATTAATAATTTAATTAATAAAGATGTGGAAATTCTAGGACATTACAATAAATTTACATTAATTATTATAAAATATATAATAAGTATACATATTATTATAATTTAAAAATAATAATTATATATTAATTTATTTATATATAATAATAATATATATAATCAATAATAATTATATATATAATTATAATTTATAAATAAATTAATATATAATTATTATTTTTAAATTATAATTATATATATTAATAATCGGTATAACCGAATTATCATACCAAAAAAATCGTAATCGAATCAGTACCAAAATCGATAATTTAATATCGATACTAATTTTTATTTTTGTGATATTTTAAATTTAATACCAATACAAATTTTTTAATATGAATTTCATAATTTATCAATAAACACCGCTACAACGAAGTGAGACTTTCCGTTCACCATCAAAATAAAAAGTTTGTACAGAAAAAGTATTAGGATCATGAAAATGTCCCCCTTGTGCATAACAAATTAATTTTAACGACCCCAGCAGGGGGATCCAGGAGACAAGCGCACATGATTTGGCAGTATTTGTAGAAGATCCCGTAGGACCCAAGTAGTGAAAGGTGGGTGGTAGTTTTAGTATGTGCTTCAGTGCTTGTTCCATTTTAATCTTACAATTGACTTGCTGGTAGAGCGTATTTATCACCTTTCGTACGTTCTGTTTTTGAGTTCTAAACCAAGTATTCAATTAGACATGGACAAAATTTTAAATTTCTTGAATTTTCCATATTTCTCTTACTTATGTAACACTTCTATTTTCTTCTTTTTTTTCCGATCATAAAATCCTTTACTTAAATAAATTTAATTCATTTGGTACAGATGATATATTAAATGAATGAGCACAATTTTAAAATTATACGTAAATGTGTCGTACATAAATCAAAATATTCACCAATAGTAAAGAATCAATAAAATAAGCGAGGCTCACTCTTTTCCTGAAGAGATTATTTCATGTTCTTTGCACAAGTAAATAATATACTCTCTCCTCTCACATATCTGTGGGTTCCGCTTGTAATAGGGTCCACAAATATGTGAGAGGGAGAAAGATACACTTAATACAGGAGCATATAATACTTTTTCCTTCCCTGGGAGTATATGCTACTCATACATCCTCTTTATTAAAAGGCATCAAGATTTATAACCACGAATCTGTCTCTTCTTTAAGCATGCAACCATGTGAGTTCTTTTACAAGCTAATTGAACCGGGAAATGTAGCAATCTTTGGAGCCATTAAACAAAAGGAGAGAAGAAAGTGAAGAACAGACCTTTCCCCCCTCACTGATATTAACAATATTTAATATTTCCACCTACAAAACTTTCAGATTCCAAATTCAAATTTCCAACTTCTATACCCACTTGCTCCGAATGCAATGCAAACTCACTGTTCGTCGTTGCTGATGATGGTATGCTCCAGGTGAAAATTTTGAGAAAAAGAAAACGAAAACATTCACTGCTCCAAATACTTTTGAGGTAGTCACAAAGCCGGGACTGGACTTATAATGATGCAACTTACATATAGTATACCTCGACCCCATTTATGAATGGGGGTCCAAGATCGTCTTTCCAAATTTCTGAATGAGACACTGAAGTAGCGTGGCCAAAAATTTCTGAGTGAGACGCTGAAGTAGCGTGGCCAAAAATTAACAGCTATATATAGTAGGCACAAGCTTCGTCTACTCAAACCAGCAAATAACATGATAAGCAGGCTCCAACCACCAAATTTTGGGGGATCATAGGTATTGTTTATGTATCCTGGTTCGGTTCTCTTCCCACCACATTCTAGCATGCATCTCTCCAAACTTTTCTCGGCTGCAGCACATGCATATGACATGAAAACCGAATTCAAGATCCAGTTAATTAGCACAAGCCCATTACAACAATTCTAGCTGACACATTCAAACATTTGAAAACCCGGGTCATCATCACGAGTGATATGGGTAGCTGGCTTGGAATGGAACCACTGCTTCACAAATATCTTCTAAACTAATCATTTTTTAACAAATTGTAAAAACAGTGACAGGATGATCTTTGCTTGGATGACTAGAAACTAACCAATCCAGTAATGGTGACTAAATCTAATAACAGCCTGTAGGATTTAAGTAATACTACCATTTTTTATATTTACATTATTTTACCATTTAAATTTTGCTCCTTGTTTCTCCATCAAACAAAAATATTAAATATTATTTTGAGTTCATGACCACTCTTTCAATTCTATAGATAAGTATGTTACGATAAGTTAAAAGAAAACTAGCATTTTCACTTTAATCTGACACAGGGTTATCTCATTTGCTACCAAATGGCCAAAAAACTCAAACAGCTGTGACTGTGAGCTGAAATAAGTTAACAGTATAATTATTGCTAGTACCCTTCTACATGTTGATCCAGACAATAAGATTTACCACAGGATAGAAGCACTTCAAGGACTTTTACATAGGCCATCAAGTCAATAAGTAAGAGTGCTAACCTGAATCTGACACGCCTGAGTTCTCTTGCGCCACCTGCCAAGGCTCTAATTGTAATATAAACCCCTGGCTCATCCTGCTCAACCCATTCAGTCTCTAGATCACTGGCATTGCTAATGGATAGCTCTCCAGAGCGATCTGCCTCTCTTGACGAGCTAGTCCTTATAGAGGCATCCACTGATGAGGTTTCTGTCTTTGCGCCACTAATACTTGAGAGTTTTGGAGTTGCAGTAAGACCACATGAATCATTATTATAGCGCGAGTGCATAGGGTGGTGTTCAAGTGAATCCGAGGATGAGTAGCCCATTCCCATCGGACGGTATAACGTACGAGGTAGACGTTCTTTATTCAATGGTGGTGTCACAGGGCTGTCTTGGGCAGATTCAATTTTCAAACTCTGTAAGAAGAAAGGAAATGATATTAATGACACGGAAAAATAGCAATATTAAGTGTTTACATAATATGCAAAACAGATGTTGATTTAGATAACCATTTGATAAAAATATTAACTTTAACAACTTACGCAAATGAATAACATCTCTAGCCAGGAAGTAGACTAAGATACAAGCATGCAAACATTCTGTAATCAATTTTCAAGGTAATAATCTGTATACTAATTAGACTTCAAGCTCACCTGATCATCTTCAGATCTTGGAGGGGTTGGAAGGGGAAAAGCTTGGCGGTTTAACCTTTGGACATTGTAAAGTTCCATTACTTTGTCATAGTTCTCTGCCCACCATCTTTGAGCTTGCCATTTGTTAAACATTTCTCGACTAATAAATACAAATAGATACCAATCATTAGTCTTGATTTGGATCATCAAAAACAGGAAAAGTGTTACCATGGCACTTGCTATGCATTGCAGAAAGTTATTGCTTAAAAATTAATGGCAATAAAATGTGTGTGCGCAACACGTGTATATATTTAGGAAATTGATATTTCCATAATTTCACAAGCTATTCACATAAGGGTGTGACCTACTTATTATTCATATGAAGAGAACCTTATGGAACTATTATTTTTTTACTTGTATGTGTATAATGACGTGAGAATATGAAATTAGCAACAAAAAAAATCTATTTATGTGGCAACATAAAAATAATAGTAATCACTAACCAATCTAGTGCTCAAGTTGTCAAATGACTCAAACTCATCCATATTAGGTACTCCCTCCGTCCCGTAAAAAACCGACTTAATTTGATTTTTTTAATCAAATTGACCAATTTTAGAATTGATAATTATGCACATATATTTATATTTTTGAACTTTCAAAAATGGGATTTTTTATTGTTATAATCTCTTTAACTATTTAAAAAAGAAAATAGGATAAATTTTGGTTCTAAAATTGTTCAATTTGACTTTAAAATTCAAATTAAACTAGTTTTTGCGAGACAGATAGAGTATTAGATAATCTGATGCATTATAGAATGCCATCTTTTAAGGAACTATTATTATTATTAATTATGTTATTGCCACAAAGTTGAACCTAACCAAACTTGTTGACAAAAGGGATGATCCTCATTTTTAGAAGGTTCTACAAAGTCAAAAATGCCCTCAGTGCATGGTGAGAATTACATTTACTTAGCTTAGAAGGTATCCAATCCTTTTGTTTCTTTTTAATTCTTTTTTCACGAAACGGAGTGGAGATTGGAATAAGCATGTCATTCAACTATTCTAGCATCTTATCAAATACTTTAAATCATCTCATGGAAAAAGATTTGGGCTATCCACAAACTGCTATCCGGTTCAGTTAGATTAGATTCGTACACAAGTCTTATGAATTTGTGAACAATAGGCAGGGCTATAGCGAAAATTATCACTATGTTGAGAATTGAATTTTTGGACATATGCGAAACCTGCCCTCCAAGGGGAATCATATACGTTAGCCGTTTTGTCCTAGTGTACAAAAAAGATAAGGATCTATACTTCTTGTTCCTTGTTAAATGACCAAAATTCATGTTCGCATTTTGTCATCACTCAGCTGGTTCGGGGGGCAAATAGTGTTCATATCTGTCCCTAGTTCTTTACAAATGAAATGACTTAGAATAGTCACAAGATGACAAAGCAAAGACAAGGCGTGAAGAAAATTGAAAGGGCAAGCAAGAGGATGCCCGACAGAACAACAACACTCAAGAAAAAGCTAATTCCAACACAATCAAAGCAGACCCACTAACAAGTTTTTTAATGAGTTGGCCTTTAAGATTTTTTTTAGAAAACATTGCTATTATGGTTGGCCATTTCATAATGGTGGGTATAATCACAGTCAAACCTGCAACAGTTTAAATCAATTGAGGAGCTAAATTTACTTTTGGGCACTCTATGTCTCTATGTAATAATCACAGTAGACTTTCTTGCATGGACTGTTCAAATTACTAGATGATTATCTGGTTAAAGTCGGCTTTTGCCACACAGATGTGAGAGTCTCACTCATAGATGTTAAGCACTAAAGAAACCACAAATGTTGCATTATGCTAGAAGAATAAAGTGTCTTATCAATTAACAATGCATTTAAGTAATTACTCCTTTATGTTATCCACAAATATTGTTAATCAGCCATTTGAGAAAGCCTTTCTGTTTCACCCTTCAAGCCCATGTCCGCAAAGCACAAATAAAAGAGATTAGTTTGTAGACATAACTGAATGACCTCTTTCAACTTTGAAAACAAAATATATCACTAAGCTTATTAGAGCGACATATACGAACTTGACCTTTTGGAGTTGCACCAACTCTAATTTCTAATCCCAGCTTGTTATAATAATTTAGTCCTCTAATTAAAGCACATTTTGCTGATAAAATGGAAAGCCAAAAATAGGTCCAAAAACAAATGAATAATGCTGAATTGAGGTATAAATATGAAAGGGAGAACAATATTCAGCTGCCTAAAACTGCGAAACCAGCTGTCACTAAATGCCGCATCTATTGTTACTATGAGCAACAAAGCATATTCTAAATTTTTCTTCAAATAGCATTAATTGAATGGATAAGAAAACCCCATGAAAATGTAAAAACAAAACATCAGTATCACAAAAACAAAAATATTGGCCAAATCAAAACTTTCGTCGCATTAATTAATTAAATTATATGTGTGTGTGTGTGTGTGTGTGTGCAGGGACGAAACCAGGATTTAATCTTGGGGGGGCCAAAAAAATTTCTTGAAGAGGTATTTCAAGAAATATCATTTCTATCTATATTTTCAAATAATTTTCAAATACCACTTCAAGAATTATTTTGGTGTCAACTGTCTTTGCAGCAGGTTATTTCTCCAAGCTGGTTGATGATCATATTACCTATAATTGCACAAAATTCAGCAATACCGAAGGCCTTCGGCCTAGTGGTACCATTCGACTCATAATATCCATGAGGTTGAGGATCATACCTTGGCAAATTAAAGGAAGAGTGTTTGTTTAAATTTTGTCTAAACTATCAATATATATATATATATATATAGCAACTTGTTTAACCAACTAACTTCACAACCCAAGAGGAGAGAAAAATGAAGGAAGGTAATCAGAGTTTGTAAAATTAAAAAGAAACATTAAAAAAATAAGAAAAACAACAACTTATTATAACTAGTTAGCTTGAAGAGGTATTACAAAATTTTCAAATCTCAGGGGGGGCCGTGGCCCCCTCCAGTCATATGCTAGTTCCGTCCCTGTGTGTGTGTATATATATAATAAAAATTAATTAATTAAATTGTAGAAACATTTTCTAAACAAGTGACTACTATTTATAACTAAAATCACACGTCAATCATAATAATCACTCAAAATTAAGACACTCATTTGCTTAAACATGTAGTAATAATTACTCATCAATTACTCTCGAGTCTTGACCTTCCAAAAAAGTTAAAAAGACCAACAAACACAAAATTACGAAAATACCTGAACCGAATACGCTTAAGATCATTACCGCCACGTGGAAGCGAAACAAAGTTAATTAGGACACCGGGCTCCACCTGAGCAACCCACTCTTTCGGTTCATTTTCCTCAACCAACACCACCGGTTCAGCCCGGCGCCCACTCGCCGACAGCAATACCGAGGCCGGCGTACCTTCCCCGCTCGAAATTCCCTTCAGCCTCGCCTCCATTTCCTTCCCCCACACCCTCCCCGTCGCCGTCGAGCTCGAATTGGAGCTCCCGGTGCGACGGTAAGACCACCGGAACCTCTCCGATCCGGAGGCCGACTCCGTCTCGGCAAAACTTTTCTGCCGGTGATGTGTCACCGGCCCCGTACACGGGCTGCAGCTCCGGTAAGCTCCCGATGCTTTCAATGCCATGTCCTTAATCTATAAAACAACAAATTAACAAACATTTTCCTTAATTCATATACATTTACATCCATATTGATAAGTAATGATAATTGATAAATTTGTAGTAGTATAGTACCTGAGACGTGAGGGTTTTGATAGCTTGCTTATTATTAGTAGGAGGAGTTCCATTGGAGATTTTGATTTCTTCTGGATCATGTTGATCAAGTTGCTGATCAGTGTCGCCGGATTGCTTTGAACGAGGCATGCAGGTAAGCATTTTTTTTTGGGGTTTTGTCCACTTTTGGTGTATATGTAATTGATTGTGTAATGTGTGCGCATATATATATATATATATATATATATATACAGAGAGAGAGAAACACGCAGTAGTGCGTGAAGTTTTAAATGCGATAGTTAAGAAAGGGAATATGAGGATATAGTAGAGTGGAGATAACGAGGAGGGAAGGAGCAAGTGCTGCGCCACTTTTAATGGCTTCCTTAATTTACGCCACAAAACAGATTCCTTTCCTTGCTCGCTTGCTCATTTAATTACTAAAACCCAAATTATTTTTATAATTAACACTTCTACTATTTCTATTTCCGTCCATGAAACAAAATTTAATTTCTACCCAAATTAAATTTATTTCAAATTGTAATTACAAAATATATCTATGACCTTGGATCAAATAAAATACTACACCTAGCTATTACACGTCTCTTTAAAAATATTATCACTATTACTTATATACGTAATCAAAAAATCGACTTAAATATTTGCAAATCATTTCTCTTACTTTCGTAAGCATGTACTCGTATTGGTAGTTAACCTTCTAACATAAACATGTCAAATGATTTTTATTTACTCATTCCAAATTATTAATAGAAAATATTATTTGATACTTCCTTTATTCTAAATTATAAAATTAATATTAACTTTTAAAAATTTAATTTTAAATATTTTTAAAATTAAAATTGATATAAATTCAATTAATTTATTTCAATACATTTATGAATATTATGAATTACTTAAAAAGCATTACTCTCTCATTTTTATTATATAGGTCGTTTTAGAAGTTTTTTTTCTTTCCAAAATATAAAAATTAATATTAACTTTTGAAAATTTAATTTAAAACATTTTTAAAATTAAAATTGATATAAATTCAATTAGTTTATGTCAATACATTTATGAATATTATGAATTACCTAAAAAGTACAACTTCTTCCTTTTCATTATATAGGTCATTTTAGAAAAAAAAATCTTTCCAAAATATAAGACGTTATATATATATGTCAAGGTGAAAAAATTTAATTATTTTCTATTTTACCCTTAAAGATGAAGTAATTGAGAGAGAGGGAAAAAGTAGGAGTAATTAATTAGTACATAGGTGGTAATGAAATTTCAAGTCAACATTAATTACCTAACATTAGTATTAATGAGACTTCTTAATATGTGATTATGTCTTAAATGACTTATATAATGGAAAGTATGGAGTACTAGTTATAAAATTTGTTATTTTAAAATTTTAAATGAATCGTGTGACGATCTCAAATCTGGACCCACACAGCCTAAACTTGAGTTGTCAAAATAGAACATCAAATATTTTTGTCGTCTGCTTCAACCACGTCTCTGCTTTAAGTGAGTCAGGCTTCCCGAAAAATTCAGGTGGTCCCAACTCTTTAAATTGTTTAACGGTGACAATCATTGAATTATCAGCGTTTTCACCGGTAAGACCTCCTCTCGCCTGATTTCGGATAAATTGCATAAAGTTTCTAAAAAATCCATCGTTCATCATATTATCAGGAACATTATTTCCTGAGTTAGCAGTAGATTCGGGCATTTTATAGTTAACTTCCTGATTTTCAGATATCATACTTAACTGTGGTCACAAAACAAATGTTAGTTAAACAAACTGACTCATCACTTCCTGTCCCTACATTCAAATCGACTCGTTAGATAACAAAATCTAATTTAGGTAGGACATACTAATGACTGATTCTATTCATCTCTCCCCTCCTAGTTCTAACCCCAGATTTTCATTAAAAACATATCATTAAGCTCTGATGTCAACTGTGACGATCCCAAATTTGGATCCACACAGCCCAAACTAGAGTTGTCAAAATACATAACAACTATTACAATACAGTAAATCGTACAATAATACACAACTAAGTCTTCACTATTATTGTCACACTATTTTACATGGTGAAGACTAGTATAGCGACTATCTCGGACCATCACTCCATTCCCCTCTATTTTACAATATGGTGAACCCAAATTATTTTTATAATTAACACTTCTACTATTTCTATTTCCATCCATGAAACTTGCTATATATTGGCTTAAATTTGTTTCAAATTGTAATTACAAAATATCTATGACATTGGATCAAATAAAATACTCCACCTAGCTATTACACATCTCTTTAAAATATATTATCACTATTACTGATATACGTAATCAAAAAATCGACTTAAATATTCGCAAATTATTTCTCTTCCATTCATAAGCATGTACTCATATTGGTAGTTAACCTTCTAACATAAACATGTCAAATGATTTTTATTTACTCATTCTAAATTATTAATAGAAAATATTATTTGATACTTCCTTCATACTAAATTATAAAATTAATATTAAATTTTAAAATTTTAATTTAAAATATTTTTAAAATTAAAATTGATATAAATTTAATTAGTTTATGTCAATACATTTATGAATATTATGAATTACTTAAAAAGTATTACTCCCTCATTTTTGTTATATAGGTCGTTTTATAAGTTTTTTTCTTTCTAAAATATAAAAATTAATATTAACTTTTAAAAATTTAATTTAAAACATTTTTAAAATTAAAATTGATATAAATTCAATTAGTTTATGTCAATATATTTATGAATATTATGAATTACCTAAAAAGTACAACTTCTTCCTTTTCATTATATAAGTCGTTTTAGAAGAAAAAAAATATTTCCAAAATATAAGACGTTTTATATATATCTAGGAGAAAAAATCTAATTATTTTCTATTTTACCCTTAAAGATGAAGTAATTGAGAGAAAGATGAGGAGTATGAGTAATTAATTAGTGCATAGGTGGTAATGAAATTTCAAGCCAACATTAATTACCTAACATTAGTATTAATGAGACTTCTTAATATGTGTGATTATGTCTTAAATGACTTATATAATGGAAAGTATGGAGTACTAGTTATAAAATTTGTTATTTTAAATGAATCTTGTAACGACCCTAAATCTGGACCCACACAGTCTAAACTTGAGTTGTCAAAATACACAATAACTATTAAAATACAATAAATCATACAATAATACACAACTAAATCTTCACTATTAATGTCACACTATTTTACAATATGGTGAAGACTACTATAGCGACTATCTCGGACCATCACTCCATTCCCTTATTTTTCCTGCTAGTCCCGGCTACATTCTTATTTCCTGAACAATTGAACAAAAATGAAAATGGTGAGCTCAAATAGGCCAGTAAAGAATATCATGACTAAGATAATGACGAATAAATTATCGTTAGCCTTCAACAGTTGAGTTTTTGATAGAATAATTTAAACAACAAGTTTTAATTTAACATCTGCAGTTAAATTCTTAAACAAAGTTCAGATCAACAACTGCAGCAGAATAACAACTATTAGGAAAATCATATTTACTATATGTCCACTCACTTCTTTTTTTAAGAAAAACATCATCAACTTTTATCATCTGAAACACCACTGATCATGATAATACCAATTTACAGTTCCTGGTCATCATCATGCAAGTCAACAGTTCATCTTTGCATTACGGGCCAAAGATATTCAATATAACACCAATAGTCATGAGTATACAAGTCTACAGCCTTTGGTCATATTTATACCAAACAACAGTTCAACTTTGCCCTAGACCAAAGAGAACATTCACCACGTGTCCTAAAAGACACACCATCAAATATATCGCATTTAACCTATCAACACCTTTATCCAATCTGTGCCCTAAGCTACAGATATTAACAACAACTTGATTCTTGATTATTAGAATAACAATAAAGATATAAATGATAAACAGAAGAAACAAGATAAACAATAAATATCGGAAGTTTACAATTTTACTTTGTGCAGATTTAAATAATGTCTTAATTATTAACATGATGTGGAGTAAAATTCAAAAATAATATTCAAGATCTACAGTTCAGAATAACGGTTACAGTTCAGTAGAAAGGTTCAGAAAAATAGAAAGGTTTAATTAAAATGATATTAGATGAAGCGCAAACTATTAATGAACATATAATCATTTCAGAAAGTTTTACCAAATAGTATTTACCATAGTACGTTTAAGAGTATGAAAGAAATGATATCACTTACTGTAGTAGGTTTAAATAATAGAAGATGATATTCCTTACATTATCACGTGAAAAGAGTCTACTTAAATGTAGTAGATCAACCTATATATTTATAATAGAATTAGTAATTACCACATATAAATTTTATAGTGTATAATAACTCGTATATTATGAATTATTAAAAAATATTTATATAATATAAATTTTTGTAGTGTAAAGAATAAATATAATAATTTCAAAAATAGTTTTTAAAATAATATTTGAAATAAATTTTCTAAATGAAACTTTTCAAAATAAATCTTCTCAAAGAAGAGTCTTCTAAAGGAAGATTTATGAATACCGTGTGAAATAGGTATTTGTGCAATTATTATTTTTTAAATAAAATATTTACTTGAGAAATTTATGCACTCCTTTTGGCTTATTAACTCTCAAAATAACCTTATTATTCTTATAGAAATACTCACAAAATACTTGCAGAAAATTTTTATATTTTAGGTGTGATTTTTCTATTCAACTGAACAATCTATTTATAGGAGAATGAACTGCACTGTGCGGTAGGTGAGCTGCTGGCGTACTACACGCCAGCCTGAATTTTCAATATTAACAGCGTAACTTGGCTGCCTTTTTCCTTCACTAAACTTCTCCAGCAATTCATTTTCCATGCTCATTCCTTATGTGACCCCCATAGAGGGTCCACATACTATTCACATATAATAATGAAATATTCACTAATAATACAATAATTAAGGTAATGTTACAACAGTAATAGCAATAATTCAACAATAATGTAAGAAACACATTACTAATAATTATTAATTTAATAATATAATTTATTGTGTATTTACTACTGTGACAATTATTTAGTTCAATAATTTTAAAATACAATGTAATAGCAATTATTGGCTCAATGATATAAAATACAGTGTAATGATAATTATTAAATCAATAATGTAAAATACTGTGTATCATCAATTATTGATGAATATTGTGCAATAATCACGTTATCAGATCAATAATATGAGACACTGTGCAATATTGTGTACTATTACGTAATATCGTGTGCTACTGTAGAATACCGTGTGCTACAGTAAAATACCATAAAATATTAGATCCTACTATTTTTTATCACCGGTATTTTAACAGTTAAAAGTGATAGCACCATTGACTATTTTTATTTAAAAATGTTACTTCTGTTGTTTTTTATATCCGACAATATTTCGTTGTGGGGTCCATAAATAATTGGTTATTTCGGCGCCGTTGTACGACTCAAATATTTTTCGATAAAACGAATATTGTCCGATATAATAAAATTTGCATATAACATACTTAACTTTTAACTTTGTCAATTTCACTACTTTGAAAAATATATATATGAAGAAAAATTAAACTTTGTATTTCATAAAATCGGGGTCTTACAAATCATGTCAGTTTTGAGTTTGAAAATGTTTTAAATTAACTTTTTAAAAGTTAATAATAATCTTATAAATTAAAATGGAGGGAGTATAATATTTCATATGTAAGCTAATAACTAATTGTGACTATGATATAATATATACACAATTAAATATAAATTATATACATATAATATATATTAGAATATATACACAATTTAATATAAATTAGAATAATTAGTTATTATTTTTTAAATATTAATTATAATTATAATTTTATATTTATAAAGTGTAAATCGTAAATATATTTTCTAACTTTTAACTAAAATAATAAGTTTAATTGGTATGTATATGTCTTATAAAATTAGTTCATATGTAGAGACTAGAATTCGAACTTAAATTTGTAGTTTACAAGTAGTTTGAATATAATTCGATCTGATGCGATCGAATTCGTGTAATGAATATTTGAACCAAGTCGAATTTGAATAGCGTTTTTCAAATATAATTTGAATCCAAGCCGAATTCGAGTAAAAATTTAGCCTTCTTAACCAACTCCAAGTAGTTCTCTATTCGGTTCAACTCATTTACATTCCTAAATATGACTAATTAAACAATTTTAATATTGTAAATAATATAATACAAAATATGTTAATATAAATCAAATCCCTTGATTTCCTCCTAAACTATCTGTGTGTCATGTTATTATTGAGATGAGTAAAATTATAATTTTACAGACCATCCAATAATATAAAGGGAGAGGAGGTGTGACACGGCCTCAAGAATCATTACTCCCTTTCCCTTTTTGCCCCTGCAAGTTTAGTTATTTTATAATTTTGTCCTTATTAATTTTTTTTATATTTTAATTTTATCTCCTAAATTTGATAAAATTATTATTATATTTTTAAAATAACTACACACGCAACACATATATTACAGTGACTAATTATAAAATTCGATATATATATATATATATATATATATATATATATATATATATATATATATATTAATTTTTTTTATATTTTAATTTTATCTCCTAAATTTGATAAAATTATTATTATATTTTTAAAATAACTACACACGCAACACATATATTACAGTGACTAATTATAAAATTCGATATATATATATATATATATATATATATATATATCGGGAATCAGTTTGACAGTGTTCATATTTAGTCTTTAGATATGTAGTAGCTAGGTGATAGTGGATAGGCTTTTAAATGGGAAAAAATTAAAAAGAAAGAAGAATTTGAAGAAAAAGCATTCAAAATATCAAAGCAAAGGATCGGATTGCCTTTGGACTTTGCTTTCTTTCTTTTTATGAGAGTGGAATTGGTAGTCATATTGTTTACATGTAGTGGCACTAAGCCAATCATTGAGTGCTGTGCAGGTACTACATTTAAAAATCACGCATATCGAGTAATAAACAGTTAGTTTTTAGGAGGTGAAAAAATCAAGCTTATAGAGTGAGTTTTTGGCAAAAAATATGCGAGGAAAATCAATGAGCTCACGCACGACCTGATGATGAAATTTAGCCCATTAAAAAGTGGTATTACGTAGTTAATTGGGACCAAATCTTTTTTAATAAAATTTATGTGTATTTTTATTGTGAAGTCTATAACGACAATTTTTAACGTCTATAATAACCATTTGTCCTGTCGTCATAGGCCCTAAAAATTATCGCTATAAGTCTCGCAACAGAGTTACAGAAAAATTTTATTACAGAGGATTTAAAACCTAATTAATGGGCTTTTTTGGGCCGGGATGTATAGAGTTTGAAGAGGCTTATGGGTGGGTCATACATGCTCCAAATTGAAAGTTGAAGTGGAGAAGTAATTGATTTCCTAATGGGTCACCATAAATATGGCATAAATTCGGGCCACTATGCAAGCTGTAGCTCAAATATTAATTATCACAATCTATCCAATCCTGTGTGACCTGGCCATTTTGTAAGCAGCTATCTATTTTATTACAATAATTTACAACAAAAAAATACAAAATGATGTTGATGATGGATTGATAGTTATTGATTATAAATATGGAATCCACCTATGTAAAATATTTACTAATTATAATTCAAGATATTATTTTGTATCGAATTTTTTATAACCATCTTTTATCATCATAGCATTACTCATTTTATTAGGGGAATGTAACAATGAGTTTGTGGCACAAATTTTCTTCTCCTTTAGCCTTTATAAATTTGATTTTATAACAATTTTGTTTTTTTATTCTATTTCAAAATTTTGATAAAATTCCTATTATATCTTTACTATAAGACATGTATTTTTTTATACTCTTCCTCTTCACAAAAATAGTTTCATCTTAATTTTTTGAAGTTAATTTTGAATTTTTTTAAAAAAAAATTAATGTGATTCATGTAAGTTTTAAAATTGACAAATTTTTTCATTAGTATCATTTTTTCAGATAACTTACTATATTTATGATTGTATTAATCAAAAATTATATAAATTTAAATAAACTTGAATTTTAAAATTCAAAATAAAATTAAACTTTTACTTCTAACACTAAGCCAAATTTATATTTAATACTCTTCCCCTTCACAAAAATAGTCTCATCTTGACTTTTGAAGTTATTTTTCAAGATTTGAAATTAATGTGATTGATGTAAGGTTTTTTTAAAATATTTTTTATTAATATTATTTTTAAATAACTTACTATATTGTGATTGTATTAATCAAAACCATATTTATATAAATTTTGAATTTTACAGTTTAAAATCAAAATTAAACTTCTTTTGTAGAACAAATAAGTACTAAACTTTAAAGAGCCTCGTATTTCTTAATAATGTCCCTTTTGTTCCAAAATTAAATTTATATATATATTTTTAGTTCATTCTAAAATTATAAATGTATTTTAATTTTAAACTATAAAGCTAAAAAATATATAAATTTTGGTTAAAAATTGTTGTTTTAGAAGTGCGTTTATAATTGTGGAAGTGATAGACTATGTTTGTTTGTAAAGATTATACTTGAGATAGGACTATTAGCCCCAAGTGTCTTATTTATTTTTAAATTTAGATTTAGAACTATTAGTCCAAGAATTATAAAATGACTTAATATGGGGAATTATTTAATATCATATTCAACCAAGTATTATAATCCCTACTATTTGAGATTAAAAATTAATCTCAACTTTTTTCTAAAATGACCATAATATCTTGTTCTATCCATTTATCCTAATTATTGTAAAGCTACACAACTTAAAAAAAAAAGGGTTAAAATTCTTCAACTTCTTTTATAAAATAGATATATAAAATTATATCTCGATAATTTTATTTTTTAACAAATATAAAATGATACATACATACATGTATGTATATATTTACATGAGATATATATATATATATATATATATATATAGAGAGAGAGAGAGAGAGAGGGTGCGTGTGGAATGCAATGCATTTTAATTACTAATGGCCAAATTTAATTTTGTTTGGTGGAAGGAAGTTGGGGGCACAGAATCTGTAATGTCAAATCATATTTGTTGGTGATATATGGAAATTAGTGAAGGTTCTTGTTTTAAAAATGGGTGCATGACTTTTACTTGTATGGATCCAGCGTCATGTAAAAATGAGTTTTGCTACGTATACTTACTCATACATTTATTCGTATATTTATCTTCACAAAAAATAATGAGATTCGTCATTTATATGATGGGTTCCACTATTTTTAACAAAAGTTATTACATAAATTATTGTAAAATATCATTGCGCATAGTATTTCTCTGAAAAAATATGTTATGTTGCTGCAGTTGTAAGTGGTGTACTTACCAACTGCTGTAGCTGGCTAAGAAGCGAATATATGGAAATAAGTCTTTCAGAATTGTTTATGTTGAGTTTATTTTAATATTTCACATATCATATCATGTATTTTGTACTATTTATTTATTTCTTTAATATAATTTGATTCTCAAATATTTTACGTAAAAAGAGCATGGTAAGAGCATGGTGAAGTACTATGAATTTGCTAACTTATTTTGGGAATATTCAAAAGTTTATAATTAATTATTCATTATTTTTTGATATATAAATAGGTTTAAATTATAGCTTAAAATATGTAATTATTGGTAAAAGTATAATAATCTAAACGATATTTAATTAATCCAATCATTTAATTAATTCTAAAAAAATAAACACAACATGTGATTATTTTAAGTTATCCCGTGAATAATATCATAAAAAAAATCATGTGATTAGGACTATTTAATCTTAAGATTAATAGTCTTGAAATTATAATCCCATGAATTATAATACTTGTAAACAAATATGGTCTTAAAGTATTCCTTTCGCTCGAATATTGGAAAGATGGTTGTACTTTTATCTTGTCTATTTATATATTTTTTAATTAAATAGATAATTTAGCTCGTTCTCTTTTCTTTTCTTTTTTTTTCGCTTTGATTTTTAACTTTTTTTTACATAAAATTACTTTTATTATTTATTAATTCAAACAAAAAATTGGGATTGGTATCGTATTTTTATAAGAAAATAAAAATTAGTAATATAGTTTTATAAGAAAATAATTAAAATAACATCATCTTACCTAATTTGTTACTTTTATTCAAAAATTAGAAGTAATATAGTTTTATTATAAAATATCAAAATAAGATCATCTCACCTAATATTAATTGATTTTTTTCTTTAAATATATATAATAATACAAGTTTAAATAAAATTATATTACCACTTAGATAATATAATTTGAGAAGAAAAAAGTTATCATAAAAATTATTTACCTAACTAAAATGTCTTATTATTATTAAAATATAAATATAATTATGATTTTGAGTATATGAAAGATTTAATCATTATTTAGACGATATAATTGTTATTATTATTAAAGTAAGAACATGATATAATAATACCATATGATTCAATTATTAAATAAAAATTAAAAATATTAATAATATTATAATTGTACAACAAGAGTCTTTGTTCAGTTCAACCGAGCCAAAAATAAAAATTAGTAATGTAGTTTATAAGAAAACAATCACTAAATCATCTAACTTTTTTTCTACATCATTTACAATACGACCTGTTACTTTTTCTACTTTAAAACAAAAATTAAATTACTTCTTCTACATTAATTCAAAACTTAACCCATCAACATACATGCATATAAATTTGTATTATTCTTTCAAATATTTTTAACAATCTGATAAAAATCGTGTTATCTCAAAACCATACACTATTCAATTATGAACAGATTAAAAGAGTAATTAAACACATTACATTTATCTAATATATATACTAAAACACAGTATATTAACACCAATTAATGACACTTGCCAACTTATCTATCACTCCACTTCTCTACTGCACTTGTTACAATTGATTTATTACTATATTTATTCAATAATATATTTATTTTTAATATTATCCCATAGAAATATGAAAATAACCACAAATATAAATCTATTTTTTATATAATATATATAACTCTCACACAGAAAAATAAAACTCTCACAATAATTTTTTGAATTTTTTAAAAGCTAATTTTTTTTATAAATATTATTCCATAATTGCATATAACTCTCACACATAAAAATATGTAATTATCCAATAATTTAATTTTTAATTTTTTTACAGCTAATTCTCATACAAAAAATATGTAATATTATCCCATAATTCAACACAAATATAAATTTGGTTTTTATATATATATATATATATATATATATATATATATATATATTCTCACAAAAAAAATATGTATTTTTTTTTCATTTTTGTGTGAATATGGAATTAAAAAATTGTAAATGTAAAATTATCCCATAATTGCGGATAACTCTCACACAAAATAATTTTTTGAATTTTTTTAAAACTATTTTTTTTTAATATTATCACATAATTGCATATAAATCTCACACATAATAATATGTAATTATCCAGTAATTTTTGAAAAAAAACTTTTTTACAGTTAATTCTCACAAAAAAATGTAATATTGTCCCATAATTCAACACAAATATAAGTCTGATTTACATATATATAATTCTGATAAGAAAATATATTTTTTTCACTTTTTGTGTGACTATGGAATTAAAAAATTATAAATGTAACATTATCCCATAATTGTAGATAACTCTTACACAATAATTTTTTGAATATTATCTCATATAATTGAAACTTTCACATAAAAAATATGAAATTTAAAACTAATTACAAGTGAATAATTTTTTCACTACACTCAATCAGAATCTATTATCTATTATATATACTAAATTGCAGTACATAACACCGTTGCTTGACAAATGGCGTCCCCAACTTGAAACACCTGTCCTACACATTTAATGCCATGAATCCTTACTCCGATTTTGGGAATTTACTCTACTTTTTGTAATTTTCTAATATTATACATTTTATATAATTATACTATACATATAACTTTGTGACGACCCCAAATCCGGGTTACTTTAACCTCAGATCCGGTTCAACACGAGTACTACATTTTTCTTATTGTTCATGAATTACAACAATATTATAATTGCTAAATAATCATTTATTTACAATTTTACAACTTCTCTTTCTATTCCATAATCGAAATCTTTATACATTCCTAGTATGTCTTAATATCATACATGATACGACATTCTATTACAATCAACTTGTGTATTTAACACTCATATAATATACCAACTAAAATCTTATACTACACAATCATTTACCTGTCCAATTCGGACTGATATCTACAGTGGTCGTGCTAGACCTTCAGTGAATGTAATATGTATTCCTGTTTCTTGATCCTTATCAAGACTTCAAATACTTGTACTATCTGAAAATGTTGGTTTAAGCAAGAGTGAGCACGACGGCTCAACAAGTTTAACAGTTACATATAACACATTACATGCTTCACATATACTCTGCAATTTATACTTACATCATGCTTTTCATGCATTTCAGTTTATATCATACTGCTCATGCATCACATATAACATCTAGCAATTCATGCTTCATATTTATACATAATCTACATGTAATCATACCTCATGCATATCACAATTATCATCAATATCTTTCTATTAACAATTTAATATCACATCATAGCATGTTAAGGCACATAGGAGCAAGTTCTGAAAAATTTGTCTGGTTTGCTTCTACCAGTTACGCTTATTTACGTCTCTCGTTCAACCTACAATTTATATATAGAATTGACATAATCATTAGTTACAATGACTATAAATTAGTCTTTAACTTAAGACCTTAACTTCAAAATATTAATTCTTTAGTTGTCTGACAAATGAACCTATACGTTCCGGACAAAAACCCTAACCCAAATCTAGTTGGACATGTCGGGTACACTTAACCAATTTACGCATTCACTATACGTTCATCGTACAACCCCCTTTCAATAAGTTGTTTAAATTAGTCACAAAGGGACTATTTACATTAGTTTAATTCAATTAAACTTTCTTTTTTTACATAACTTAATGATTTGGACATTTAATAATGTACCACATAGGGGTGCACACGGTTCGGTTTGGTCGGTTTCTTGGGGAAAAAAATAACCAAACCATTTAAATCGGTTATAAAAAATTAAAAACCAAAACCACCCAAATTTTTACATCGTAATCGGTTTTCGGTTTATTCGGTCAGTTTATTCGGTTATTCGGTTCCATAATTGATAATTTGGTATTCATTATATTGTCATTTTTTCATAACAATTAATAAATCACTAACTCAATAACTACTAATTTTATACAATATTTCATTATTGGTTTTTTTCTTAGTTGTGCTTCTGGCACACAATTATTAAGATTGGAATGTGTAAATATTTATTAAAAAAATATATAAATTATATTATAATTTTAAATTATTCGGTCGGTTCGGTCGGTTTCGGTTTGTTGAGAAGACAAACCAAACCGGCCGAACTAATTTCGGTTTTTCAATTTTATAGTGTTCGATTTTTTCGGTTTAATATTTTTCGATTTGAAATAGTAACGGTTCGGTTCGGCCGATCGATTTTTTGGTTTTTTCGGCTTTTTTGTGCACCCCTAGTACCACATACCTCAAAATATTATCTACCTTTGATAATATACAACTACGTTCAAATATTATTAACCATTTAATAATATTTTAAATCTCTTATTAATATTATTAATCATTTAATAATATTTTAATCTCTTATTAATATTATTAATTATTTAATAATATTTTAATCTCTTATTAATATTATTAACCATTTAATAATATTTTAATCACATATTAATATTATTAACCATTTAATAATATTTTACTCACATATTAATATTATTAACCATTTAATAATATTTTAATCACTTATTAATATTATTATCCATTTAATAATATTTTAATCCCTTATTAATATTATTAACCATTTAATAATATTTTAATCATCTACTAATGTCATTAATTATTTAATAACATTTTTACCATATACCAAAGTTATTACACATTTAATAACCTTTTAATCTTATAATAATATTATTCATCATTTGATAATATTTTAATGTTCTTCAAACATTACCAATAGTTAACTTTTTAATTGTGTTAACTTTAGTCTTTATTTTTATACATTTAGATACCATTAAGTCACTAATAAACTTTACATATATGGTTTAGTATTGAAACACATTCATTTTACATGTATTTCAACTTAAATTTTCATTTAAAACTCATCCCGACCCGACCCGTCCCGACCCGACCCGGACTACTAAAATTGGTCACTGGCAGAATGTTTCACCGCTGCGGCGGTGGTACATAATTTTCGAAACCCTAGTTTGGGGACTGCCCGACCCTCCGACAGCCATAACTTCCTCGTACGGAAACATTTTGGGGTGATTCTTGAGTTCATTCTCATCAGAATTTCCCCCTCTACAATTTCTCTTTGTATCACAAATCCAAATTCCAAACGGAACTGGACTAAAAACGGCTCACAATGATAAAGTGAAAACTAACTTCACAAATCGTTGGTTCTATAGGTTCAAACTTGAATAATATGAACTCTACACATCCAAATGACATCAACTAAGTGTTGTTGTCTTTCTAACTTCTTGTTTTACAATATTTCATGGTTCAATCACATTTTTGAAAGTGTTTTGACAATAAATTTAAGATCGAACCGTCTAGATTTTACCGGTAACTCACAAAATGAACTTTTCTTCAATTCTTTGCCTACCACTCATACAAATTCATGAGATAAATATACCGAACCATGAATCTACCTATATATCATAGTTTTATACTTCTAGAGCATCAAAATAACTTTTGATCGGTTAAAAATACATTTTAACCGTTTAAAACTTATATAGACTACAAAAAAATGAACTTAGGAAGGTTAAGAATACTTTTTAACCTCTTAGACATGGATGCTCTTCTTCCTCTTGATATGGACTTGCTAAGGACTCCTCCTTGACTATTCTCTAGCATTTTTCCATGGTGGATCATCAATCTCCCAAAGGTTTGCTTGCTTTTCTCTAGAATACACTCTCTTTTCTCTCTAGCATTTCTAGCAAATGAATTAACCAACATAGCAAGAGAGTGGAGTACTCTATTTATAGTAGTTTGGTAATCCTTCATTAACTTTCCTAATTGGCTAGCATTGGTCAATTTAGTGCTAATCAGGATTACTATTTGATGGATTGATTGGTTGAATGACTTGTTGATTGACATGAGTGGTTGCAAGAACTACAACCTTGAGTACAAGTAAAGCAATATGAGAAATCAAGCTACCTCCATGTGGGTCCCATAAATCTCAGCAAAATAGGATTTAATCCCCCATTTTTGCTTTATTTTTATTACATTTATTATACATATATACACCAATTGATTTATATACATATATATAAGGTTTGACCAACATTTTGACTTCTTATTGGGCTTCATTTTGGACTTAGGAATTAATATATTGGGCTCATCCATTTAATTTGTTTGGGCTCAATATATTTAACACATTGGGCTAACATTAAATACCCTATGTCACATTTAATTAAAACAAGCATTGGGCTTGATTAATTATAACTTGAATCAATGTTAAATTAATTACAAGAATTACTAGGTTAATTTATTAGACCCAGTTCAAAACCTCATTTGGACTTATAATATAATCCAATTACCTCATTAAATAAACACATTAATCTAATTACATAATCCAATTAGATTTGCTATCTATAAGTCCATTGGACCTCTAATTGAGTTAGTTTACAAAACACTAACACTTAACATAGTTGGGGTTTAATTTATTAAAACCCTAATAATGCTCATACATACAAACACTTCTATTAATTTTCCACATTTTGTTCCACCGCTGCGGCGGTAGTTCAAATTTTACTTTCCAGAGTGTTTCACCGCTGCGGCGGTGAAACCTACCGCTGCGGCGGTAGTGCTAATTTTCAAAACTCTAAAACACATTAATACAAGTACTTTGACTTGATTAAATTAAATTCATTAACTACCTTCTATCATCAACTTGGGTTTATAATATAATTACCTATACCCATACAATTATTTTCATATTGAGTTACCCAATTAACTTATCCATCTTCATACAAGTGTTCCCATATTGGGCTAACACATATAATCTTTTTGGGCTAGTCCACTAGTAGTAATTAAATTACTTGGACTCTCCATGAGGCTTTAATCCATAATTTATTTGGACATCTCCATAATTACCAACAAGACTTACAACAATTAACATATTAGGCTTGTTTTAATTTCACTTTTGAATTCTATACATAAACTTATTAATTAAGTTAATTACTTAATTAATCACTTCACATTATTGTCATCCTAGACAATCATCTTAACTTTTTCACAACTTCAACTCATAACTAATATAATTAACCTAATTAATTATATTCCACGACTTTCCTTCTTGCTTCTTATTTAAACTAATTAATTTATTAGTTTAATTGAGTATTAATTACTCATCTTCTTATTTGGCTAATAAGCACACTTTAGGTATATATATTAATATAACTCCCTTCACTTTTCAATTGAATTTATTTCCTTAATAAATTCTCTACATGCATCAATACAATATTCTCACATTTAATTTCTAACAAATCAATTATGTTAAAAAAAAAAATGTTTATCCATTTTCTACACATCTTATTTCTCACATTCTAGGTTTTAAACATTAACCTTTAATAAAATCAATTAAGATATTATTTAAAATCTTGGAAATATCTGTGATATTACAAACTTACTTCCCAGACTACTAACCATGACTACCCATTAAATTCGGCTTTTGAAATTTTAAAATGTTATATACCATTTATAATATCATACTATACATTATATCATACATATTATTATTAAATAAATAATAACAAAATTGAGCTGAACCATTACTCCTGCTTTTCGTAGTTTATAATAATATATTATTTATAATATTATCCCACACATTATACCTTAAACAAATAAAAAAATACAATTTACTAACCATGACTAACCATTATATACAATTTATAATATTATACCACACACAAATAATAATAAAATTGATTTTATAACGTATGGTATAATCCACGAGATCACTACAAATCTAAATTTAATTATGTTCAAACATAATTATTTACTCCACTTTTTGTAATTTTCTAATATTATACATTTTATATAATTATACCATACATATAACTTACTTCCCAGATTAGTAACCATGACTACCCGTTAAATCCGGCTTTTGGAATTTTAAAATATGATATACCATTTATAATACCATACCATATATTATATCATACATATTATTTTTTTTAAAATAATAACAAAATTGAACTGCACCATTACTCCTATTTTTCGTATTTTATAATATTATACTATTTATAATATTATACTACACATTATACCTTAAACAAGTAAAAAAATACAATTTACTAACTATGACTAACCATTATATACCATTTATAATATTATACCACAAACAAATAATAACAAATTTGTTTTTATAATGTATGGTATTGTAAGACTCCGAATTTTATGAAATACAAAATTTAATTTTTCTTCATATATTTTTTTCATGAAACAGTAAGTGGTTAAATTGATAAGGTTAAAAGTTAAGAATGTTATGTGCAAATTTTATTATGTCGGACAATATTCGTTTGGTCAGAAAATATTCGTTTTGTCGGGGAATGTTCGATTCGTACGACGGCGCTGAAATAATAAAATAATGGTGGATCCCCACAACGAATTATTGTCAGATATAGAAAGCGACATACGTAACATTTCTAAATAAATATAATCAACGATACTATCACCTTGAACTGTTAAAATATCTGGTGGTAAAGGAATAGTAACATACGGTATTACATAGTAACACACGGTATTGCACAGTAGCACACAGTATTGCACAGTATTTCATATTATTAAACTGATAAAGTGGTTATTGTACTATATTGACTTTATTGAACCAATAATTGTCACATGCATAATAATTCATATTATTGAGCTGATAATTGTCACAGTAGTATATGCACAATAATTCACATTACTGAATCAATAATTGTCATTACACAGTAACGTGTTATTTTCTTATTTATTTTCAGCATTATTGTTATCTCTTTTATGATATTGATTAAATTGTTGTATTCTATTATTAGTTGATTTTTCTGTTTATCTAACTCAAAAAGCCAACTACACTGCATTTACAACAATTAACCATAATAATGAATAATTGTGAATTATTGTTGAATAATTGAATTGATAAAATTATTTATTTTTATTATGATAAATTATATAAAGTTATTTATTTTTATATATAAAGTTAATTGATTTATTTAAAGTTAGATATTTTATATAAAAAGTGAATTGAATGGTATAGATTAAAAGATGATCTTTAAATGAATGGTTTAGATTAAGAAAATCTTAAAAGATGAAATAAGTGGTATGGATTAAACCTTATCTTGAAATATACGATTTGGATTAAATTAGAAAATCTTGGTGATGATAAGATTTTTTACTATAAATAGATGCCTTAACTTAATGATTTTTCATAAAAAAACTTTCTTACTTATTCTTTCTTTCACTCTCCAAATATTTATTTGTATAAGTTCTCTTTGAGTATGCTAAAGTCATCTTGAGTATTTGTAAAGATGTGTAAGTGTACGAGTACTGACCAAGTAAGTCTTTTTATAAAAGTTATATGAGTAACCACACACATCACACGATATTTATAAATTTTTCTTTAGAAGACTCTTCCTTTCTAAAGGAAGATTCATTTTGAAAAGCTTCATTTGGAAGATTTATTTTAAAATATTATTTTCTTCAAAAACTATATTGAAGTCATTCTACTTTATTTTATTAAATCACTTTTGATGATTTCATACGAATTGGTATACACCATAAAATTATATATGGTAGTTACTAATTAAATTATAAAAATATAGGTTGACCAACTTAATATCCACTCACGTGTTAAGGTAAGGGATACCATCTTTTTCATCTTCCATTATTCAAACTTACTATAGTAAAGGATTAACATTATTTGATTCTCAAAAATAATATCGTTTCTTTCTTACTCGTAAGATATGTCATTTATCTCCATATATTAATTTGTGGGAATAACCTGACTACGCGGACTACCGCATGTTTGGTAAATAGCCTTTCGTATTCATTCCTTATTAATTTGTGGGAATAACCTGACTACGCGGACTACCGCATGTTTGGTGAATATCCTTTCGTATTCATTCCTTATTAATTTGTGGGAATAACCTGACTACGCGGACTACCGCATGTTTGGTGAATAACCTTTCGTATTCATTCTTCATTAATCTTTGAGAATAACTCGACTACGCGGATTACCGCATGTTTGGTGAATTACTCTTCGTATTCATTTCTTATTTGTCTCTTGTTTGGCAAAGTTTCCTGAAATGATTATATATTCTTTAATAGTTTGCGCTTCATCTAATATCATTTTAACTGAACCTTCCTATTTTTCTAAATCTTTCTATTGAACCTTAACTGTTATTCTGAACTATGGATCTTAAATATCATTCTTGAATTTTAGTCCACATCATGTTGACAATTTGGACATTATTTGAATCTGCACAAAGAAAAATCATAAACTTTCGATATTTATTGATCATATTGTTTCTTCTGATTCATCATCTATATCACGGTTGTTATTCTAATCATCAATAACCATGTTGTTGTGAATATATCTGTGGCCTGGGGCACAGATGATAGGATAAAGGCGATATAATTGTTATGTCTTTTAGGGCACGTGGTGAATATTATCTTTGGCCTGGGGCAAAGATGAACTGTTGTTGGTATGATTATGACCAAAGGCTGAAAACTGGTATAATCATTACCGTTGGTGTTATATTTGAATATCTTTGGTCCGTAATACAAAGATGAACTATTGACTGGCATGATTATAATCAGGAACTGGAAATTTATATTATCATGACCAGTGGTGTTTCAGATGATAAAAGTTGATATTTTTCTTAAAAAGAGACTCGAGTAGACATCATAGTCTACATTATTCTTCTAATGGATTCCTTTCCGCTGCTATTATTGATATAAAACTTATTGTCTATTATATTCAATTAAGAACTCAACTGTTGAAGGCTAATGATAATTTATTTGTCATTTCGTCATGATATTTCTTACTGGGCTATTTGAGCTCACCCTTTCTTTTGTTCCATGATTTTTCAGAAAATGAGAGAATAGCTGGGTCTAGCAGGGGAATGGAATGACGGTCCGAGAGATAGCTATTGTAGTCTTCACATGTTGTATACAGTGTGACAATAATAGTGAAGACTTGGTTGTGTATTACTGAATTCTGTATTTCTGTTCTATATACTATTTGTAATAGAAATTGTGTATTTTATGGCGTCTCAAATTGGGCAATGTAGGCATAGATTTGGGGGGCGTCACATTTGGTATCCGAGCTTAGAAATATGATATTTAATGGAGATCTGGGGTAGAAATAGGAGGAGGAGAGACGAATAGATTATGTCACTAGTATGTCCTACATAAAATTTTGTTATATAATAAGTTGGCTTAAATGTGGGGACAAGAAGTGATGAGTCAGTTTGTTTAACTAACCTTTATCTTATGACCGCAGTTAAAAATGACTTCTGAAAATCAGGGAATGAATTATCCACTGCCCGAGTCGAATGTAGCTAAGAATCAGGAAGCTACAAACAATCCTTCTACAACTTCAGAAAATAATACTGGTGATCATGCAAATCAGAATTGTTTCTTTAGAAATTTCATGCAATTTATCCAAAATCAGCCGAAGGGAGGTCGTAACGATGGAAACGCTGATAATTCAAGGATTTTCACCGTTAAGCAATTTAAAGAGTTGGGACCAGCTGAATTTTTTGGGAAGCCTGAACCACTCAAAACGGAGGCATGGTTAAAGCAAACGACAAAAATACTTGATGTCCTGCGATGTGCAGATGATCAGAAGGTGCCATTCGCCACCTTTATGTTTCGAGGGGAGGCAGACCATTGGTGGGAGGCGGTAAAATGCATTCATCATTTGGCTATCGAAATGTCTTAGCTGGAATTCCAAGAGCTGTTCAATGAAAAGTATTTTTCATAAAGCATCCGCCATATGAAAGAGGTGGAGTTCATAAAACTAGAGCAAGGAAATATATCAGTTTCACAATATGAAGCTAAGTTTGCCGAACTATCTCGTTTCGCGACTTATCTGGTGGATGACGAAGCACAGATAAATTGGATGTTCTTACGAGGTTTGAGATTCGAAATTCGTCAACAGCTTAGCTCTCATAAATTGACTTTGTATTCAGATGTTGTCGATAGGGCTCAAAGGGTAGAGCAAACAGATGAAAAATTACAGCCAAGAGTCAATGATTAGGGAAGAGAGAGAAATGACAACAACCACAGGAACGAGAACTATAAGGGAGGTAACCAGCACTTCGGTAGTAATCCCGCCTCGAATAATAGAAGTGGAGAATCCAGTGGGAATAATTTCAAGAGAAAGAGATTCCATAATGATTATGGAAGAGCACTGACACCAGTACCAGCACCGGCACCAGTACCAAGGGGAGGAGATCGACCGCCGGTAAGATGTTACAAGTGTGGTCAGGAGGGCCACATCAGCCCAAACTGTACTCAACAGTCCAAGTTGTGCTACAGTTGCTGAAAAGAAGTTAATGTGGCTCGATTTTGTCCTGTTTCAAAATCAAGTCCAGCTGCAATGATGGTACCAAAAGCTAGCACGGATAAGGGAAAATCTGTAGTTCAAGGGAGAGCTTTTGTTGTGACATCCCAAATAGCACGAAACCCGAACGAGCTGATAACCGGTAAGCTATTCATAAATTCTCATGAAGTCTATGCCCTGTTAGATATTGGTTCTATCCATTCTTTTGTCTCACATACGTGTGCTCAACGATTAAACTTAACTCCTGAAAAGTTGGACTTTGACTTATCAGTTGAAACCCCATTAGGAGCAATAGCCATTACATCTACGGTATATAAATCTTGCTTAGTTCAAATCAATAGCCTTACCTTATCTTTTTGGAAATACATGAATTTGATGTGATTTTAGGAATTGATTGGTTGACTAATCATCATGTTAAAATTGATTGCTTTCAAAAGATCATTAGTTTTCATATTCCTAATCAACCTGTCATACAAATTCAAACCATCAAACCATTGAAATCCATAACTGTCATTTCTAGCCATAAAGTCATTCGTTTATAGAAAAACGGATGTCAAGCCTTTTTAGCTCATGTCACTGACTTGAACAAAGATGTGTCAAACTTGAATGATATTCCTATTGTTAATGAGTTTTCTAATATTTTTCCCGATGAACTTCCCGGCTTACCTCCAAATCGAGAAATTGAATTCTGTATTGATCTCGAACCCGGTACCAAGCCTATTTCCAAAGCCTCATACCGAATGGCTCCTATTGAACTTTAAGAGCTAAAGGTACAACTACAGGAATTGTTAGATACTGGTTTCATTCGTCCGAGTGCATCGTATTGGGGTGCCTCTGTTCTTTTTGTCAAGAAGAAGGACGGAAGTATGAGATTGTGTATTGACTACCGAGAGTTGAATCATGTTACCATAAAAAACATGTACCGGTTACCTCGAATTGATGACATATTTAATCAATTGCAGGGTGTTCAACATTTCTCAAAGATTGATCTCCGCTCTGGATATCATCAGTTAAAAGTTAAAGCTGATGACATTCCAAAGACTGCTTTCAGAACCCGCTACGAGCATTATGAGTTCTTAGTCATGCTTTTTGGACTAACAAATGCTCCTGCAGCTTTCATGGACATGATGAACCGGATATTCAAAGAATATTTGGATCATTTTGTAGTTGTCTTTATTGATGACATTCTTATATACTCCAAGAGTCGTGAGGATCATGAACAACACCTGAGATTAACACTCCAAAAGCTACGTGAGAACAAGTCGTATGCCAAGCTGAAGAAGTGTGAGTTTTGGCTTAAGGAAGTCACGTTCCTTGGGCATGTAATTTTCAGTCAAAGAATATCAGTTGATCCTGCAAAAATTAAAGCAATATTAAATTAGGAGCAACTTCGGTCAGTAACTGAAGTCCGAAGTTTTCTGGGCTTAGCTGGTTATTATCGGAGATTCGTAGAAGGATTTTCTCGAATCGCCACTCCATTAACTCAGTTGACTCAGAAAAGCACAAAATTCATATGGAACGAGGAATGCGAGAAGAGTTTTCAAGAACTTAAGGAGATACTTATTTCAGCTCATGTTCTGACTATACCATCAGGATCGGGGAAATTTGTTATCTACAGCGATGCTTCAGGCAAAGGTCTAACTTGTGTACTTATACAACATGGAAAAGTTATAGCCTATGCCTCTCGACAACTCAAATATTATGAAAAAATTTATCCTACTCATGATTTAGAGTTGGCAGCAGTTGTTGTCGCATTGAAAATCTGAAGGCACTACTTATACTGGGAGAAAGTGAAAGTATTCGCGGATCACAAAAGCCTCAAGTATTTCTTCACCCAGAAGGAACTCAACATGCGGCAACGACGTTGACTTGAGCTGTTAAAGGATTACGAGGATTACGACCACACCATCCAGTACCACCCAGGAAAGGCAAACGTTGTAGCTGATGCTTTAAGCAGAAAATCTTATGCGAGTACAAGTACAATGCTGACTACGCAGAAATGTATTTTGTACGACTTACAAAAGATGAAGATAGAGTTAAAACCACCAGGGACCCACATGAAGATTGCGCACGTACAAGTAGAACCAGCTTTAATTAATAAAATTAAAGTTGCTCAAGCTACTGATCCGGAAATGATGAGTATGATGAAGAAATTACAAGAAGGTACTATTCTAGAAGCAAAAATCAACGAGAAAAGAATACTTCGACTTAACTCTCGGCTCTGTGTTCCTAACGACTCTGAATTGAAACATAAAATCATGATGGAGGCACACAACACACCGTTTGCAATTTACCCGGGAAGTACCAAAAATGTATCGTGATCTTCGACATACATTTTGGTGGAACAATATGAAGAGGGAGATTGCAGAGTTCATCTTAAGGTGCTTAACTTGTCAACGTGTCAAGGCAGAGCATCAAGTGTCTAAGGGTCCATTGCAATCACTCGAAATTTCAAAATGGAAGTGGGAACACATCACTATGGACTTCGTGACGGGTCTTCCCAAAGTTTCTCAAAGCTTTGATGCGATTTGGGTCATCGTAGATAGATTGACCAAGTTCACTTATTTCTTGCCTATAAGAGAAAACTTTTCACTCGAGCGTCTGGCCGGTATGTACGTAAATGATATTGTAAGATTGCATGGCATGCCAGTTTTCATAGTTTCTGATTGACATAATAGTTTACGTTATTCTTCTAATGGATTGCTTTCCATTGCTATTATTGATATAAAACTTATTGTCTATTATATTCAATTAAGAACTCAACTGTTGAAGGCTAATTATAATTTATTTATCATTATCTTAGTCATGATATTTCTTATTGGGCTATTTGAGCTCACTTTTTCTTTTGTTCCATGATTTTTCAGAAAATGAGAGAATAGTTGGGTCTAGCAGGGGAATGGAGTGACGGTCCGAGAGATAGTTATTGTAGTCTTCACATGTTGTATATAATGTGGCAATAATAGTGAAGACTTAGTTGTGTATTATTGAGTTCTGTATTTCTTCTATATACTATTTGTATTAGAAATTGTGTATTTTATGGCGTCTCAAATTGGGCTATGTAGGCCTAGATTTGGGGGCGTCACAGGTATAATCCACAAGATCACTATAAATCTAAATTTAATTATGTTTAAACATAATTATTATATCCTAAAAACAAAATTAGTACATATTTAAACTGTTCTGATAATCTTAAGTGTTCTGTTAATCTCAATTGCAAAAATATTATCATTACTAATTTAATTATAATATAGCGTAATATTATACGCTTTATTTACACTTATATAACAACATTAATTATATTACAGCGTAATATTATACCATTTATCTCAATCCCATGTTAAATCTAAATTGTTCAGATAATATCAACTATTCTGATATTATCCTTACTAATTTAATTAGTATCTCCTAAAGTCACTGATTTTAGGATATTATCATTACTCTCCTATTATCATTTCTCTCCATTTTTTAACCTAATTTCTCCCTATAAATACATACCAACTACTCCACAACAACTCACGCTACAAACAATTATCTCTTTCTTATTTTTTTCAGCTAAACAGTAATCTTACACTTTGTCTATCCCATTATTTAGATAACGACTAGATATGATTTTGTTAATGACATCAGCCCTATCAAAGAGACGTGGAAGATTAAAGTCAGAATAACTAGACTCTGGAATATGCCAAACTTCAACAAAGCGGACTACAAAAACAGTATCGAGATGGTGTTGTTTGATGAAAAGGTATACATATAAAACTCAAAATTATAACATCTTAAATTACAACATCTAACCATATGCATATTATACTTTTATAGGACGGCAAAATACAAGCGAGTCTCAAAAGGCCACTTTTTACTAAATTTCAATCCATTGTCAAGGAACATAAAGTTTATATTATCACCAATTTCATTGTCAGTAAAAACCGTGGTTCTTTCAGAGCTACCAAACATCCATACAAGATTAATTTTCTGTATTCCACCTCACTACGAGAGTTAGATGACGCTCCCATTCATATATATGGATTTCAATTCACTCCATACGATCAAATACTATCAACACCGATTGATGATTCCTATTTAGCTGGTATGTTTAATAATAATTAACCCTTCAATTTTTTACATACTGAGTTTTTTTTTACATACATATTTTTACTGTTTTGCTCAGATGTTATTGGAGAACTAACTGCGATAGGGACTGTAGAAGTCAACACAAATAATGGTAAACAGAGCAATAAAGTTAATATTGAATTAACTAATAACAGGTAACTTTTTAAACCGTGTTAATACTACTTTTATTAATAAATATGATCATTTAAATTAATCTTACATTGTTCTTTTTATACAGCCATAATATATTAAGCTGCACCTTGTGGGATGACTATGCAAAGCAAATTTGTTCCTTTACTGAAACAGAAAACCAAAATAACATTATAATTGTTTTACAATTTGAGTTCTGTAAAGGTATTATCACTATTATTTTAATGAAAAATATATTTCCATACTTATGATTATTAACTATACAACAACTGTCATTAACTAGGTACACCAACTTTGTCAAACTCAATGTTTAATTCTCGACTTCTTATAAAAGCAGATATCCTAGAGGTTGATACTTTCAAAACAAGGTATATTCAATACTTCTTTTGTTCCCTTATTAATTTCTACTACTACTGCAAGTTAATATCCACCCTTACTATTGCCTATCAGCCTTTGTGATACAACAAATAATAAAACTATAATAAATCATTTATCCACCAAAAGCACATTATCTATTACAGATGAATTCCTCCAAATTTATGAAAGGAAATTTATTAATGAGATACAGGATGCAATAGAGGTTAAACCATTTTTTAAATACCTTACTTCTTTCACAACATAAATGTATTATTATCTTATACTCTTTTTCTCATTTTCTATTTAACACGCCAAGAGTCAACATGTGTGGTACTTGTTATTATTCTATGTATAAAAATCGAATACAATTGGTTTTACAATTCCTGCAAAAAATGCCACAAAAAAGTTAAACCTGATAGCGAAAAATATTGGTGTGATAAATGTTGTGACTATGTCAACTCTATTACTGTAAGACCCCGAAATTTATGAAATACAAAATTTAATTTTTCTTCATATATATTTTTTTTGAAACAGTAAGTGGTTAAATCGATAAAGTTAAAAGTTACGGATGTTATCTGCAAATTTTATTTTGTCGGACAATATTCGCTTTGTCGGGGAATATTCGTGTCGTACGACGGCGCCGAAATAACAAATTATTGGTGGACCCCACAATGGAATATTTGTCGGATATAGAAAACGACAGAAATAACCTTTTTAAATAAAAATAGTCAACGGAACTGTTAAAATACCGGTGATAAAAGAATAGTAGCATACGGTAGTTTATGGTATTTTCTGTAACACACGGTATTGCATAGTGTCTCATATTATTGGTCTGATAATTGACACCGTAACTGTTACGCATCATTCCATCGATAATTGTCACTGCATAATATTTTATATTATCAATTCAATAATTGTTGTTACACAGTATTTTGCATTATTGATTTAATAATTGTCATTACACTGTATTTTATATCATTGAGTCAATAATTGTTGCTGCACTGTTTTTAAAATTATTGAACCTAATAATTGTCACAGTAACATATGCACAGTAATTCACATTATTGAATCAATAATTGTCATTACACAGTAACGTATGCTTTCTTTTACATTATTGTTATCTCTATTATGATGTTATTTAAACAGTTGTATTTCATTAATTAATTGACTTTATATCTAAGAACTAACTATACTGTATTTATAACAATTAGTCATAATAATTGAATTGATAAAGTTATTTGTTTATAATATAAAGTTAGGTGATATGAAATGAATGGTGTAGATTAAAGTGTGAATTATTGTTGAATAATTGAATTGATAAAGTTATTTGTTTATAATATAAAGTTAGGTGATATGAAATGAATGGTGTAGATTAAAGTGTGAATTATTGTTGAATAATTGAATTGATTTGTTTATAATATAAAGTTAGGTGATATGAAATGAATGGTGTAGATTAAAGATAATATAAAATTTGAAATGGATGGTGTAGATTAAAAGATGATCTTTAAATGAATGGTTTAGATTAAAGGAATGGTAAAATTTTTGGCTATAAATAGAAGCCTTAACTTAAGGATTTTTCATAAACTTCCTTACTTGTTCTTTCTTTCTCTCTCTAAATACTTCTTGTGAAAGTTCTCTGTAAGTGTGCTTAAGTCATCTTGAGTATTTGTGAAGATCTATAAGTGTACGTGTACTGTTCAAGTTAATCAACCTCATCCAGTCACGTGTTAAGGTAAGGGATTATCATTATTTGATTCTCAAAAATAATATCGTTTCTTTCTTACTCATAAAATGTGTCATTTATTTCCATGTATTAAATTGTGGGAATAACCTTACGGCGCGGATTATTACCTGTTGGTGAATAACCTTTCGTATTCATTCATTATTAATCTCTGAGAATAACCTTACGGCGCGGATCACCGCCTATTTGGTGAATAACTCTTTGTACTCAAATTCTATTAAATTGTGGGAATAACCTTACGGCGCGGATTATCGCCTGTTGGTGAATAACCTTTCGTATTCATTCATTATTAATCTCTGAGAATAACCTTACGGCGCGGATTACCGCCTGTTTGGTGAATAACTCTTTGTACTCAAATTCTATTAAAGTGTGGGAATAACTTATGGCGCGGATTACCGCCTGTTGGTGAATAACCCTTTGTATTAATTTCCTTCACCTTTTGTTAATCAAACCTGCTACGGTAAGGGTTATTATTTTCTTTCATACTCCTAAATCGAAATTTATTATGGAACTATTGCTTCTATAATTCCTGAAAATATTATATGTTCCATAATAGATGAACTTCATTATTTCAACTGAACCTTCCTATTTACGTGAACCTTTCTATTGAACTGTAACCGTTATTCTGAACTGTGGATCTTGAATATTATTTTTAAATTTCACTCCACATCATGTTGACAATTTGGACATTATTTGAATATGCACAAAGTAAACTTCTTATACTTATTGTTTATCCTGTTTCTTCTGTTCATCATTTGTATCACTGTTATTTGTACTAATCATCAAGAATTAAGCTGTTGTGAATATCTGTGGCCGGGGGCACAGATGTGATATATTTGTTGAACAGATGATAGGTTAAAGGCGATATAATAGGTTAAAGGCGATACATTTGTTCGTTGTCTTTTATGGCACGTGGTGAATGTTCTCTTTGGCCCGTAGTGCAAAGATGAACTGTTGTTTGGTATGATTATGACCGAAGGCTGAATCTGGTATAATCATGACCGTTGGTGTTATATTGAATGTCTTTGCCCGTAGTGCAAAGATGAACTGTTGATTTGCATGATTATGATCAGGAACTGTGAATTTCTATTATCATGACTAATGGTATTTCAAATGATAAAAGTTGATGATGTTTTTCCTAAAAAGAGAACCGAGTGGACATTATAGTCTGCATTATTCTTCTAAAAGATTGCTCATTCCGCTGCTATTATTGATCTGAACATTGTTCAAGAATTTAACTGCAGTTTTTTATATAAACCTTGTAGTCTATTGTATTCTATCAAGAACTCAACTGTTGAAGGCTAATGATAATTTATTCGTCATTATCTTAGTCATGATATTTCTTACTGGGCTATTTGAGCTCACCCTTTCTTTTGTTCCATTGTTTTTCAACAGGAGATGAAAACATAACAGGGTCTAGCCGGGGGATGGAGTGAGGGTCCGAGGAATAACTATCATAGTCTTCACGTTTTGTAAAATAGTGTAGCAATAATAGTGAAGACTTAGTTGTGTATTATTATACACTGTATTGTTGTACGTTGTGCTTTGTTGTAATAATTTTGTTGTAGTCTTTTGACGACTCAAGTTTGGGCTGTGTGGGCCCAGAGTTGGGGGCGTCACAATTACACCCAGGTATTGTGTTACAGTATTTTGTTATAAGTTATATCTACCTAATCTTCATACTATGTTATTACTATCTAACTTGATAAATGTAACTTTTAATTGCAGATTCAAAGTTTATGTTAAAGTAATAGATGATACGTCCAGTGTATCTTTTGTTTTGTTTGATAGTGAAGCCTAACAAGTTATCAAAAAATCAACTTATGAATTGAGGGATCAATTGATTAAGGTCATTTTAAAATATACAAAATTATTACATATTTAAATTATACAGTTTTAACCTTATGTACATAACTACTTTTAATTCATGTTTTTATAAATGTGTTAAAGGATGGAGACTCTAATTGTTTTCCGAATGAACTCAGTTTATTGTTGTAAAAAAGGTTCCTTTTCAAAATACAAATATCATCTTATAATTTAAAGGCAAATTATGCGACATTCATAGTTGCCAGAATAACTGACAATGAACAAATAATTGAATCCTACATAGGCTTATGTGATGAACCTCAGGTATTATTAATTTTACACATATAATTTGGTAACAAAAAATATTACCTACGGTACCAACTATTTCTTATGTTTCTTTAATTTTTGTGACTACAGTCTATACAAGGGGAGTCAGTACTTCATGTTGTCAACTGTGTCACATCTATCAGTGATGATGAGGTACAAGGATTTTAGTCAACTAATGTTGAAATGTCAACCGCAAACTGCAAAAAAAAAGATCAAAATCGAGAAAGATGACAACTTTACTGTTTCTAATTAATTTGAACCATTAGCTCAATTTACTTATGGCTTTTTGGTTTTAATATTTAGTAGTTTTTGAAGACTCGTCTTTTAGATGTTAATTTTGATTATTGGGATGGAACTTGCTTATTATTGGATATTATGTAATTGGTTAATTCAATGTGATTATGCCTGTTACAAAAGCAATGTGAGTAATCATGTTATCTATTGTAAAATTAATTACAAAAGCAATGTGAGTATGTTTGTTACAAAAGCAATGTGAGTAAGTCTGTCAAATACAATAACTAATCACAATAATCTGATTAATCTACGCTCGTTTAGCTAATTAAACAAATTACTTAAAACTAAAATAAAAGTTGACTTATAACTAATTAATTTTGTTATTCTATTATAATTAATAATCTTATCTAATATTAAGACTTATGAATGGGGGTTAAAAAGCATTTAGAACATAAATGTGAGTAAGCCTATCAAATATAATAACTAATCACAATAATCTGATTAATCTACGCCCGTTTGACTAATTAAACAAATTACTTAAAACTAAAATAAAAGTTGACTTATAGCTAATTAATTTTATTATTCTATTATAATTAATAATCTTATCTCATATTAAGACCTACGAATGGAGGTTAAAAAGCATTTAGAACATCTCAAATTTCAGTTAAAGACAATATTTATTTTTGCTCTTTTTATTTTATTAAAATATTTTCTTTTTGTTAATCATTATATATTTTGTAAATTAATGGCAAATGATAGCGTTACTAACATAATAGAGAAAAACATTACTGCTATAGTATTTTTTTTGGTTGAATAAAGGCCTCCTTTTTATTTGGAAAAGGTTGAAACCAAACTTTTATACCAAAAATTACATTTACAATAATACTTAATATTAATTTTATAATTTAAGATTTCATAACTTATTACTAATGGGTTTTCATAAAAAAATTTAACGTCTCAAATTTAAAGAATTCAAATAAAATTAATTAACGCCTATCAACAATTTAAAACAAAAATTCTTATTTCTAACAATATAAATTTATGAAAGTTGGTTGGTTTTTGAGTTCCTTTAGTTAATTTAGAATTAAGTTTTTTATTTTCTTAAAAAAATTATAAATCTTAAACTGACCTGAGTAAGACCAAAAGGAATCAAAGATCATTAAAATAAACACTTACTGCACTCATATCACAAACATCTCTGAACCCTCACCCAACGCTTCCCCTCAAATCTATCTCCACTCATAATCTCCGCCTATACCTCTTCATCACCATCAATTTAAGATTTGCGGCAATTTTGTGATGTTAAATTTGAATCTAATCTCTGTTACGATTTGAACAATTTTGTACGATTGACTTAGGTGAATTGGGGGAATTATCTAGAATTATGGCACATGAGTTGTTCCAAGTTCTGCCTTAAAGGAGTTGTTTAAAACTAAGGGATTATACTATCACGGAATCTAACCTTTGGAAGTTTGCAACTAAAAAGGTATCATACAGTTTCTTCTCTTGTGAGGGTTTGAAAAGTAGCATAATTATATTACTTTAATCATTTAATGTTGAGTGTTCTGTCAATACTAATGTTTATATATGTGTACATTTTGAGTATTCTGTCAATATTAATGTTTACATTGCTGAGTATTTTGTCAATACTAATGCTTAATAAGTAATTCCTTCTTATTTCAGATTGTTTAGATTTCATACATGTCAGAAAATAATGACAACATTGATTATACTAAATCAAGGATGAGTAGAAGGATGATTATGCTCAAAAGACGAGCAAAAAAACAACAAGGTATACTTTCTAATTTTATATTGATTAATTATGTGTATAAAAATCTTTCTCTACTATCAATTTATCTTATTCATATTGATTGTGCTTCCTATTTCATGTTAGAATCCGCCAATAAAATGGGCACAAGTACTACATCTGTTAGAGCAAACAAAACATCAAGAATGCATCTGCGTGACATTTCAAATGGTAATTATTTCAATATATCGTTGTATTTATTTTTCTTAAATATAATTGCTTGTGCTAATATAATATGATTTTTTTTTATGTAGTTTGTATAAATCTCAATTTAACTTTTGATAAAGTTGTTGTTAGTCGTAATGATTCAATACCAAATATACCTTTACAAACAATAAAACATTGACAGCCTATATATCAGCAAAATGGTGGTTATCCAATAGATAATGATGGTATTTCTATATTCATTTTCTTTATATATGAGCTTTGAAATTCATATTAATTTCATGAAATCTTACATTTTTTTAATCATGACACAGAAGTTATTCAAGGAAATAAAAACAGTTCGGTTAGAAGAGAAAATTGTGTTCATCTTTCCGCTACTGGTATTGTCTTATTTTCATTTTGATTTTTTATGTGTTATTGAATTGTAAAAGTTATAATAATTCAAAAAATATGGGATATCAAACTTATATATATTCATCTATTTGTTATTATATTCTAGGTACCTATCCAATGAACCTTTCTACTTTATCTGCCACCAGAAGAGATATGCTTAATAGAAAATAAGTCAAGAATGCCAATGTCCGACATTTCAAACGATAATAAATGTATACTATTTTGCTTACTAGATGTCCTGAACTATGATTATTTATTATAACTATACATTTAGTTATTTTTTGTAGTTTGCAGTTTGTACAAATCTCAGTACAACCTTTAATGAAGTAAATGTCAATCATCCTGAATCATGTGCTACTGAATTGAATCAACAATATACTCCACATTCCAACAGACTGAATGTTACTCAAAATAGGAAGTGTAAATCATTCCTAATGATATTATTATCAAAGATTCGACCAATCCCCTTGCAGCAATTGTTGATATATATCCAAATTTATTAGAAAATTTTAACGATGACATTTATTTCTCAGACCGAGCCATCCTTGCTCATACACTTGATATTGTAAGTAAGGTGAATGAATATGTGATGTCTTTATGGCCAGGTGATGAAGTAACATATCTAAGCTCGAACAGTATATGTAAGGTTGATGAAAACTCAAACAGCTATAAAAGTGTTTACACCCCAGAATTTTTGAATATCATTACATCTTCTGGAATGCCAAACCATAAGTTAAGGTTGAAGATTGGGGTTCCTATAATGTTGCTCCGAAATACAGATTAGTGTTCCGATTTGTGCAATGGCACAAGATTAATAGTAACTCAATTGAGAAAACATGTGATAGAAGTAAAAGTAATTTCAGTCAGCAATTTTGGACACAAAGTTTTCATACTTCGCTTGGTCTTAACACCATCAGACATCAGATTACGTTTTAAATTCCAACAAAGATAATTTCCTTTAGTTATTTGCTTTTCCATGACAATTAATAAGAGTCAGGGTCAATCTCTCTCACATATTGGACTGTATCTGTTATGTCCAGTTTTTAGCCATGGCCAATTGTATGTAGTAGTATCAAGAGTTACAAGCGAGAGTGGATTGAAAATACTAATTTGTGACAAGGATGGACGAACATACAATACTACAAAGAATGTAGTTTTCAAGGAAGTTTTTCACAACTTAATGTAGAAAGGTTTGATTGTTTCTGGCTATTATCTTTTTGTTGCTCATTATTACTGTAAACCCTAACTATTTTATTATTATATCTCGTGAAATTTTTACTATAATCTATTTGAATCCTTTTAGTTAAATCTATGATATGCATTTACAAAGTCATCCTAATCGAGCCAAATTCCAGTTGCAAAGACAAAAATAAACTGGTAAACTCTCTACCCTACCATTTACAAAATTGTTTAGTTTTTATTACTCCTTCAAATTTTGAACCATCAACTCGAAATATTGTTAATACATGTACTAAGTAAAGTTTATGTATATTCATTTGTTTGTCTATGTATATATATTCATGTATAACCATTGAAAAACTTTTAAATAAAAATATAATAGGTTTGTCTTTTACATTTTGAATGACAGTATTTGAAATCCTATTTAAGTCCATTTCGTATGTGTTTTACTTTATTTCTTTTCGTTTTTATTTAATATAGGAGCTAAATTCCTTTATGTTCCGTTAGTTTTTAGTCCGACAAATACGTCAATTTTTAGCTAAGTGTGAGCCTTTTTTTATGCCTGGGCAATACTATTTCTTATAGAAGAATTGTGGAAAGATAATTATTTATTTGGTTGATAGTTTATGCAATGTTGAAATCAAGTATTAAGTATGTCTTAATTCTTAAATCTTACTATTGCCCATATTCCTATTGCAAATATTTATAAGATTGCAGTGACTATTAAAAAGATCATTTAATTGCTAATTTTTGTATATGTGGATAAATTACACTTTTAGTAAACATAACTGGATTGAAAAAATCCTGGTACCTCTGGTTCAATGGTAATGTGACAATGAATTTGGTGTATACAGTTTTTACCTGGTTAAAATTTTTGTTGTCATGCTTCTTGCATTGTTTCAGGTCATTCATGGATTTTTTTCTGCTTACCAAAACACAACTTTGTGCCATTCAATTCTAAATATTGTTGAACATGCAAATGAGTTATATGAAGACCTTCAGATTATGGTGAAATTGCATTTAATGGGAGGGGTTATGGCTTCTTTTTGTGGACTATATCTCACAGTGTTTATATTTATGGCTTCTTGATCTATTGCATTCTATTATCTAGAATGTAGCTTTACATGATTTGTCAAGTACTACCATACGATAAATCATTATTATCATCACTATTAGTTTTTTTTGCCATTCTGGTAATACTGTGAGTGCCTATACAATTGTCAAAAATGGATAAAAAAACTAATGAGGTAATGTATTCGTTCTTTAATTATAACATTGTGTTATGTATGACACGGCTCTATACTTTATGTTTTTGGACATGGTGTTTGTATATATTGACATGAAGATCCAACATAATTATTAATGCTCATGGTTTTTAGTTTCTGCATGTAATATGTGATTTTCCTTCAGGTTTGAGGACATACACACACACACACACACACACACACACACACACACCCCACACACGCACACACTACTGTTATGCCATGTCCTAGAGTTTGATGATCAGATTAATTCTATACTTGGATATGTATTTGGGTACAAAACTTTTACCCAAGCCTACGTAACATATGCTACCAAAATTTTAAATTCCACAATAATCTACCATCTTCTTATTATATTTTAATTTATTAATTGCATGTATAAATTTATTATTAACAACATGAATAATCCCGCCGCATCATGCGGGTTTGAATCTAATATATACTAAAATACAGTTCATTAACACCAGGTAATGACACTTGTCAGCCTGTCCATCACTCTACTTCATTACTGCATTTGTTACAATTGATTTATTACTATATTTATCCAATAATCTATTTTTTGAATATTACCCCATAAAAATATGAAAATAACCACAAATATAAATCTGATTTTTATATAATTATATATAACTCTTACACAGAAAAATATAACTATCACAATAATATTTTGAATTTTTTTAAATATAATTTTTTTAATATTATCTCATAATTTCATATAACTCTCACACATAAAAATATGAAATTATTAAATAATTTGGTTTATAAAAAAAATTTACAGCGAATTTTCACACAAAAAAATATGTAATATTATTCCATAATTCAACACAAATACAAATCTAGTTTTTATATATATAATTCTCACAAAAAAATGCATTTTTTTCACTTTCTGTATGAGTATGGAATTAAAAAATTGTAAATGTAACATTATCCCGTAATTGCAGATAACTCTCACTCAATAATTTTTTGAATTTTTTAAAGCTTTTTTTTTAATATTATCCCATAATTGCATATAACTCTCACACACAAAAATATATAATTATCCAATAATTTATTTTTTTACAGCTAATTCTCACACAAAAAAATATGTAATATTATCTCATAATTCAACGCAAATATAAATCTGGTTTATATGTATATAATTCTCACAAAAAAAAATTGTAATTTTTTTCACTTTTTTTGTGACTATGGAACTAAAAAATTGTAAATGTAACATTATCCATAATTGCAGATAACTCTCACACAATAATTTTTTGAATATTATCCCACATAATTTCAGATAACTCTCACAAAAAAATATGTAATTTAAAACTAATTACAACTGAATAATTTTTTTACTACACTCAATCAGAATATTCTTACACAGACAAATAAAAATCTGAAATCATCTAATAATTTGATATTTAAAATTATCCAAAAGTAAAATTTTATTCTTTATACAAATAATCTTTGATTTTTTTTAATTTCTTAACATCTAATTAACACACACACAAAAAAGTAATATTATCCTATAATTTTCATATATAAATTTATTTATTTTTTAATTCCAAACTCACACAAAAAAAATATTGAGATTATAAAGTTAAAAATTATAACATACAAATCTAAACTGAAATATTAAAAAAATCTGAACATAGATAGCTCAAAAATATTTAAAAAATCTAAATCATAAAAAAATATGTACAAAATGTAACTAAAAGGATTAAAAAAAATTGAAAAATAATTAATAAATAAAAAGTCCAAAATATTAACATGTAAAAATTAAAACAGCATGTTTATGTTAATTAAAAAATATAATATTATTTATTTTATTCAAAATATTATACAAAAAAACATTAATAAAAAATGAATAATTTAACCCCATATTTTGTACGGGATATATTGCTAATTTTAATCTTTTTTAAATGATTATACGTCATCCCTCAGCATGGGTTTACTACTATCAATATTCTTTGTTTGTTTTATTAAAGAAAAATAATAATGGTCCTATTCGGGAAAAGGCGACATTGTTGAAAATACAAAAGTATGAGGTTTGAGATTTCTTTGCTTCTTATAGGAACAAGACAATTTTTCGCATCTTTCGGCGTCGTTTTGCTTACCGAACTTCTGGTCTAGTGTGCTAAATTACGTAGATATATGGACAAAAACTAACCTACTTTTAGTTCAATTTTTTGAATAACTTACGCCAAATTACTATATAATTTTTAAGAAATAAGTGCTTTTAAGTTATTAATTTAGTAGTATAATAAAATTATGATGATAAACGTAAAGGTATTGAGTTATAGATCATTTATTATTATTCTATCAATTAAGAGATAAATCTATTCATGAAATAATAAGAAATAATATTTTCTTTTTTCTAGAGTGAAATCACTATTAATTTTCAAATAATCAAAATATCTCATTCTGAAATATTATGACTCGTGCTGAAGGATAGATGAATTAATTTTAAAAAAACTTAGCATTTGTTGAGAAGTGGACTCGAAAGTTGAAAGTTGTGACATAATTTTGCGATTAGACTATCACATTTGGTATCTCATAATTTTTTTTAATAAGAGGGTTGACTAAAAATCTCTCAAAAAAATGATTTTTTGAGGTATTAAGTTAATAGGCTCACTAGCCCGTGCAAAGCGGCGAAGCACGATGGTATGAATAATGATTTATTATATTATTAAATAAAAATATTTAATTAAAAATTTGGGAAGCTAATTCTATTTATTAAAATATTAAATATTTATTTAAATAATAAAGATATTTGAATTATATTTATAGGTTCCTTTGATTAATTTTTAAGCTAAATATTTAAATAGAGTACATATTTATTTAGTTATAATTATGAGGAAAAAAAATAATTATTTTAATTTTATTTAATTATGTAGTTGAATTCTATATTAGTATTTATATAGACAAAATTTGCTCGAAATTCTAATCTGGATAGAAGTATAAAATTCATGCTTTTATATGTTTTGATTTAGTTATGACAATTAGTTAGTAATAAATTTAGTATAAATTTTCAACTAATTATATAGTTATTATATTTTTTTTAAAATTATATATTATTAATACAATTAATCGTGTGATTTGGTAAAATTTTAAGTTTTAATGACTGATATTAATATAATAGATTGCAAGATATGTTAAGACATTATTTTGATATCTTAGTAAAATTGTAATAATATAATTCTTCTACACAATTTTTTAATATATATTATCTTACATAATATTGGGATAAAAAAGTTTGCAATAAAATTTGTAGAACCAAAAATAAAAATTGTTTTAAAAATTCCTTTTTCTATTAGAGATATAAAAATAAAAAATATCTTCATTTTTTCTAATAGGTCGGGGTTCCTTTTGGAATAATTTATAAATTTGAATAATATTTAATGGTTACAAATTTGGATAGTACTTGTACTAATTTCAATAGAAAAACAAAAAGCTGAACCAAAAATTGATGAAACCAAATTTATACTTTTCATTATACAAACTCATCAATTTAGATAATGATTTATTATATTATTAAATAGATAAGTACTAATTAGAATTTTGAGAAGATAAATTAGATTATGAAATATTTATTTAAATATTAAATATTGAAGTACATATTATAAGTTAATTCGATTAATTATTAAGATAAACATTTGAATGGAGTGCGTACTTATTTAGTTATGAGTATGAGAAAATAATTATTCTAATTTTATTTAATTTTGTAATGGAATTATATATTAGTGTTTATATTGACAAAATTATAACTACGTATGTCAAATCCCGAGTGTAAATCAAATTATGCTAGCACTTTCTCAATAATATTTTCTTGGATTATCTTAACTCACCATAGGTTTACCTAAAAAAACTCACCAAAAATGTCTTGACCAAAAGTATTAATTATGACAACTTGAGTAATTTATACTAGGGCGTTATAAATTCTCTCATCAATCAGATGACTATACCGGAGTTTCGAAAGTCGGCTCTAATATCATATATAACGACCCGGGTTAACTTTTGAGTCTAAATCAAATCATTACATAATAAGGCCCAATACGCTTTTTGAATAATATCTTTTCAGGTCATCTTAGTCCATCACAGGTTCATTCAAAAAATTATAACTGAATGTATTAATGATAGTAGTATGAGTCCTTATATATACATCCAAATATCTATATTAATTAATGTGGGACTGGAGTGTTACAAAAATTTACTTGAAATTATAATCTAGAAAAAAATGTAAGACCCCGAATTTTATGAAATACAAAATTTAATTTTCTTCATATATATTTTTTTTGAAATAGTAAGTGGTTAAATCGATAAAGTTAAAAGTTAAGGATGTTATCTGCAAATTTTATTTTGTCGGACAATATTCGCTTTGTCGGGGAATATTCGTTTGGTCGGGGAATATTCGTGCCGTACGACGGCGCCGAAATAACAAATTATTGGTGGACCCCACAACGGAATATTTGTCCGATATAGAAAACGACAGAAATAACTTTTTTAAATAAAAATAGTCAACGGAACTGTTAAAATACCGGTGATAAAAGAATAGTAGCATACGGTAGTTTATGGTATTTTCTGTAACACACGGTATTGTATAGTGTCTCATATTATTGGTCTGATAATTGACACCGTAACTGTTACGCATCATTCCATCGATAATTGTCACTGCATAATATTTTATATTATCAATTCAATAATTGTTGTTACACAGTATTTTGCATTATTGATTTAATAATTGTCATTACACTGTATTTTATATCATTGAGTCAATAATTGTTGCTGCACTGTTTTTAAAATTATTGAACCTAATAATTGTCACAGTAACATATGCACAGTAATTCACATTATTGAATCAATAATTGTCATTACACAGTAACATATGCTTTCTTTTACACTATTGTTATCTCTATTATGATGTTATTTAAACAGTTGTATTTCATTAATTAATTGACTTGATATCTAATAACTAACTATACTGTATTTATAACAATTGGTCATAATAATTGAATTGATAAAGTTATTTGTTTATAATATAAAGTTAGGTGATATGAAATGAATGGTGTAGATTAAAGTGTGAATTATTGTTGAATAATTGAATTGATTTGTTTATAATATAAAGTTAGGTGATATGAAATGAATGGTGTAGATTAAAGATAATATAAAATTTGAAATGGATGGTGTAGATTAAAAGATGATCTTTAAATGAATGGTTTAGATTAAAGGAATGATAAGATTTTTGGCTATAAATAGAAGCCTTAACTTAAGGATTTTTCATAAACTTCCTTACTTGTTCTTTCTTTCTCTCTCTAAATACTTCTTGTGAAAATTCTCTCTAAGTGTGCTTAAGTCATCTTGAGTATTTATGAAGATCTATAAGTGTACGTGTACTGTTCAAGTTAATCAACCTCATCCAGTCACGTGTTAAAGTAAGGGATTATCATTATTTGATTCTCGAAAATAATATTGTTTCTTTCTTACTCATAAGATGTGTCATTTATTTCCATGTATTAATTTGTGGGAATAACCTTACGGAGCGGATTACCGCCTGTTGGTGAAAAACCTTTCGTATTCATTCATTATTAATCTCTGAGAATAACCTTACGGCGCGGATGACCGCCTGTTTGGTGAATAACTCTTTGTACTCAAATTCTATTAAATTGTGGGAATAACTTATGGCGCGGATTACCGCATGTTGGTGAATAACCCTTTGTGTTAATTTCCTTCACCTTTTGTTAATCAAACCTGCTACGGTAAGGGTTATTATTTTCTTTCATACTCCTAAATCGAAATTTATTATGGAACTATTGCTTCTATAATTCCTGAAAATATTATATGTTCCATAATAGATGAACTTCATTATTTCAACTGAATCTTCCTATTTACGTGAACCTTTCTATTGAACTGTAACCGTTATTCTGAACTGTGGATTTTGAATATTATTTTTAAATTTCACTCCACATCATGTTGACAATTTGGACATTATTTGAATCTGCACAAAGTAAACTTCTTATACTTATTGTTTATCCTGTTTCTTCTGTTCATCATTTGTATCACTGTTATTTGTACTAATCATCAAGAATTAAGCTGTTGTGAATATCTGTGGCCGGGGGCACAGATGTGATATATTTGTTGAACAGATGATAGGTTAAAGGCGATATAATAGGTTAAAGGCGATACATCTGTTCGTTGTCTTTTATGGCACGTGGTGAATGTTCTCTTTGGCCCGTAGTGCAAAGATGAACTGTTGTTTGGTATGATTATGACCGAAGGCTGAATCTGGTATAATCATGACCGTTGGTGTTATATTGAATGTCTTTGCCCGTAGTGCAAAGATGAACTGTTGATTTGCATGATTATGATCAGGAACTGTGAATTTCTATTATCATGACTAATGGTATTTCAAATGATAAAAGTTGATGATGTTTTTCCTAAAAAGAGAACCGAGTGGACATTATAGTCTGCATTATTCTTCTAAAAGATTGCTCATTCCGCTGCTATTATTGATCTGAACATTGTTCAAGAATTTAACTGCAGTTTTTGATATAAACCTTGTAGTCTATTGTATTCTATCAAGAACTCAACTGTTGAAGGCTAATGATAATTTATTCGTCATTATCTTAGTCATGATATTTCTTACTGGGCTATTTGAGCTCACCCTTTCTTTTGTTCCATTGTTTTTCAACTGGAGATGAAAACATAACAGGGTCTAGCCGGGGGATGGAGTGAGGGTCCGAGGAATAGCTATCATAGTCTTCACGTTTTGTAAAATAGTGTGGCAATAATAGTGAAGACTTAGTTGTGTATTATTATACACTGTATTGTTGTACGTTGTGCTTTGTTGTAATAATTTTGTTGTAGTCTTTTGACGACTCAAGTTTGGGCTGTGTGGGCCCAGATTTGGGGGCGTCACAAAAAATATGAAATTAAAATTCTAATAAATTGTAATATAGTTATGACAATTAGTTAGTAATTAATTCACTATAATTTTACAACTAATTTTATAATTATTATGTTTTTAAAAAATTCATTTATATTATTAATACAATTAATCCCGTGATTTGGTATAATTTTAATTTTTTAAAATAAATTTAGAGTTATATTATCTTAATTAATTACATAAAATTATGATAAAAATTTGTAATTAAATTAGTGAAATAAAAAATAATTTTCTTAGAAGTTACTTTTTCTATTGAATATTTCTTTGTTCTTTTTCTGTATAATCCATTGAGATTTGATAAAAGTGAATTATTGTGAGTGAGTTTATAAGTGATAGAAATAGACAAAAGGAAAAGAAAATGGATTTTTCTTTTTTCCATTCATATTAGAGATAGAAATATTTTAAAATTTAATTGATAAATAATTATATAATATCTATACTAATTTGAATAAGTAAGAAAAAAAAAACTCTTTTTTTTCTATTTCTGTTAGAGATATTAATATTTATAAATTTAGATAATATTTAATTAATAAAAAGTTAGATAGTACTTATGAGAATAGTAAAATTAAACCAAAAATTAGTAAAATCAAATAAAATTTGCACTTTTAATTATATAATTGATAGTTAATTCGGATACTATAAATTTACACTATATTACTCCTATCTATCCTATCTATCAATATTCAGATAATATAATGACCAAATGTAACTGTTTTATTTTTGTTTGATAATACATTTTTGCTTGTTATAATTATCGGAATAAAAATAAAACTATCATAATAAAAATGATACTATATTATATACTCCTTCTGTTTTAAATTATACAATTATTAATAATGTTTAAAAAGTTAATTTTAAATATTTTTAAACTCAAAATTGATATAAATTTATTTAGCCTATGTCAACATAATTATGAATATTATAAACTATATAAAAAATACTGCTAGTTATAAAATTTATTATTCAGAATAGAGGGAATATATATATAGTTAGGGACGTTTTATAATTATTGTTTACTTTTTAAATTCAACTTAAGATATTTTTAAACTTAAAAAAAAATTATTTTATTTTTATTTTAATCAATATAATGATGAATATTATAAATTATTTAAAAAATATTACTCATTATAAGTTTTATTGTTTCATAATTTTTAATAAATCATCATAATGTTAAGTTTAAAAATATCTCAAATTAACTTTTAAAAGTCAATAATGATCGTATAGTTTAAAACGAAAAAAATATTTATTATTTTGATATTATTATTTTTACTATTTTAATATCATCCACCTTAATTTTTTTGATAAGTATATGTGCACAACTCTAAACACAACTAAGAATATTATATTTTAATTTTAATAATTGAAAGATGCGTCTTAATATAAAATTTTGTTTCAAATTTTACTTTTTAATAATTAATATATATATATATAATATTTAAAATAATATTTAATTATAATATGTATAAAATTATCATAATTTTTGTTACAACTTATTACTATAGATTCTAAATCCCCTGCTCTATCTTAAAGTGACGAAGAGCGTGAATGTAAAGCGTAACAATCCAAGCAAACGTCAGCTGCAACGTGGACAATCGAGTGAAGTGATACGTGGACAGTAAAGGGCGGCTAAGGTTGTTTGTTTGCGAAAAAATTATTAAATACTCTTAGAATATTTATAATGTATGATATCTCATACAATTTATGACAACACATAAATAATATGAGATGTTACCTAATAAGTGTCTTAAAACCACGAATAATTACTCTTGTTTACGTGTGATATTGTTTGAGTTGAGGGTTTGAGATCAAGGGCGAAGACATATATGATATTGTGGGGTCAATTGATCTTATTGAATTTTATTTTTGTTTTATAATATATAAAAAAAAATTAAAATTTTAAATGTTATATATAAATTGACCTTACTGAAAATCTGTAAACTTTTTAATGTATGGAGTCAAATTAAAAATTTATAATTTTCTCACTTAATCTCAATCTCATATCATTCCTACTTCTTTTATATTATGTATATTCATATAATTTTCTTAAATTAATTAATAATCTATTTTATATTATTTTTTGAATAATTAATTATTTATAAATAATTTGTTTTTAAAAAATATATTATAGATCAATATAGTGTGTGTATATATATAGAGAGAGAGAGTTAAAAATTATTATGTTATTATTATAATTAAATTTATATTTTATATATACAATTCAAAAATATATAATTATTCAAAAAAATTAGCTCAGGAGCATTATCTCTGAACTCTCGTTAAATTATCTATAGACTCATAATTTAATCCAAATAAATTTTCTTTTGACTTCGCCACTGTTTGAGAGGGGAGAGAAAGACTTTCACATGCTAAATAAAAAAAAGAAAAGGAGTGACTGAGTCAGTAGTTGGGATAGCAATGGCGGTGGTGGTTGTCTTTATTGGAAATAATCAGAATATATTCAATTTAATACTCCATTCTTTTCGTTATACAAGTTGTCTAAGATTTTTTTTCTCCATAATATAATATAGTTTATATATATTTAAAATATAAAAATTAATCATCATTTATTTTATTTTAAAAAAAATAAAATAATTAAAAAAGAAAGAAAATTAATTAATTAATATATAAATAATAATAATAATTTAAATTAATATTAATTACTTGATATGAATGAGGCTTATATAATGAAAATGAGGCGGTATATATTAGTACATTCATAAAAGCCAAGAAGATACTCCCAACTCCATAGAGAACTTTTAGAGAGAGAAAGAGTTTTTTTGCTAGAGAGAGAAAGTACCTGAGGGTTTCAAGAGAGGAGACATGCCCAATTTCATCCGACACTTGTGTTTCTTGCTCCTTCTTGACTTACCAGATCCCAAAAAGTTTTTTCTCTCTTTCATTTCCCTTTCTCCGTTTTTGCTATTTCCATATTTATTTACTTATGCATATATTTGTATATTTGCTATTCTAGTTTGTATATTTTCATGTTTTATTTTGTTTTGTAAACATATACATATTGGATATTTATGAGTTGGGTTTTGTTTATTTTTCTTCAATGCATGTGGGTTTTGCGATTATGATGTTGTTTCTGTAGTAGATGGGTAGGGAATATGTGGGTGAGGTTGTTGCTATTGTTGGGTTCTTTGTTTGTTTGAAGTTCTGGTAGATTTTCTCTGTTCTCTTCCCCCCCCCCCCCCCCCCCCCCCCCCACAAAAAAAGAAGAAGAAGAAGAGAAGAAGAAAACTTTGAAGAAAAGGGGGTTTGGGTTTTTCTTCATAGTCCTAGCAGCTCCAATTAGGACTTACTTGACTATATATCCATCCGCTTTTACGTAATTGCTTTTCACCTTGTAGTTTTTTTAAGACAACAGATTTCCTGTCCCAGCCCTAATCCTGCCGTGTCCCCATGTAGTGTTGCCGAATAATCCCTATCCATTTACAAAGTTAACCTTAAATAAGTAAATAAATAAAACGTGATAGTGATACATGGGATGGGACATGGTGATTTTGAATTGGATTGGGAGTACGACTCAATTAGTTTTGTTGGTGGAGGTTTTTGTAGTTCCTCAATAGTTGGGTAAGTGAATAATGTGCAAGATGCATGTTATTTTGGTTGAAAGATTGGACTTTGATTCGTTCAGGTTGATTCGATTAACATAGTGAACAATATCTTCAAACAAAAAGTGAGATAGATCATTATGAGTAGGTAAACTGTTCTTATTAAGTTATAAGTCCATTAATTGCGTAGTTTCTTCACTTCTTAGTACATAGATAGACCACCAACTACTTGATCCTATATACAATAATGTTGAAGGTTTTTTTACGCTATTCTTAATTTTGTGCACAAGGTTTGGTGTATTGACCTATTGAATGGAAAAGTATCCAGTGGAGTTGTCAAAACAGACATCCCAATTTCGCACAACCACAAACATGGGTTTATTAGGGTTGTTTAGATAGTTAGATGGTGTGATATAACATTGCTCAGATTTATGATCACACTGCACATTATTGTACAGGAGAGTAGTGTCACACCACATCAGTATGATGACATGGTGTGACATTCCTGAATGGGGGGCGGGAGTTTAGGGACAAGGTTATATCTCACACCAAACATTTCTCACACAAAACACAAGTAATTCTTATATTTTCAATGTATCAAAATAATAGAGTACATCACTATTTATAATACTCCTAGCCAACTTTTTTAACCTCTCTAATAAGATAACTACAAATTAAAATACTACTTCTAAAATTCTTGAGCTTCCAAAGCCTTTTATGTTGTCTTGGAACCTAGTATCACTAATATTGTGGTATAAATAACTATATATATATAAGACTTATCAAATTAAAATGTAGATTCTCACACATAAACCAACCGGCAGAAACTAGAATATAGAATTCCTGACTTAAATTGATAATATGATTAGTTACCTCCATACCGTATCTTTATATGCCTTTGAAGAATGAATTTTATGTTGCAATAATGTCTTTTTAGTTAAAATTGATCATGGAATCATTTTAGGCTTCTTCAGCTCCAATTATAGAATAAATTCTCTTAAGGCCACGTGAAAATGATTGCAGAGCTCATTCAAAAGTTGGTGTAAGCTTGGAGAAATGTATGAAATGTTGAAAAGACAGCATGCCTGAAGCTTTTGTCCCTTTGGGACGAGTTTTGTATTAGAGCAAACGACAAGCTTCTCCACAACCAGTTATATAAGAGCTGGGGGACACAATTCTTGGGAAAGACTCAAAGTAGATGCGTACTTATAGGAATAAGTTGCTGAACTCGCTCCATTGAAGAACATTGGCTCTTGCAGTTTTGGTGGAATTGCTTAAAGGATTATCAATGGCCTAGGCCTCGACTCTCAAGTGTGGTTCATAATGCGGTGAGGCATGAATGGTGTTCATTGTTTGAGTAGGGGTGGTGAATGGGCTTGTTGAGAGTAGTGGTTAACACTCAAGGCAGAATTAGAATCGATATATTCGACTCTTTGAAGGAAAAATTTGGTCATTATGAAATTACATTTGAACTTCATGTGAACTCGCAGCCTTAATATGCAAAGAGTGACCACGATCTAATCGCCTAAGCATTTAGGTCAAGTTGGTTTAAACATGTGCATCAAGGCCCTTGTCAAGGACATCTCGTCAAACTGAAAAAGCTAATGAGGACTTCAGAAAATCAAACAAAATCCTGGTACTTCTAAGCTTGAATTTTGATGGTGAGGGAATAAATTTATGAAAGTTTAAGCAAGTTTCTAGCAATGAACCTACTTTAATAAAGTTTCCTCTGGAAGATGATAATGATATTTTAAGATGTTCAAGTTCAACCCTTTATAGCCTTTAAATACCAACTTGTTCGAAGATATGTTGAACAATGAAGTTACCTATTTTAATCAATCTATTTTATGGTTGAAAATTCCATTTTCTTTTGTTAGAAAATAGATGAATGGAAACAACATGTGTGTAGTGGCTAAATTAAGAATCTAATTGAAACTAAAAGGTTTAACGTTGTTAAAGGCTAAAATATTTAGTTGTTAAGGGTTTATTTGTTGGTTAGCCATTTCGAATCCTAGATATGATAAATAGATAAATTTTATGTATATTTTCTGAATTTTAACCCTATAAATAAGATTATATAGAAATTTATTATATGCGCGTGTGCTTGGTGATGGGTGAGGTGATTGATGGTGTTGTGTGGGAGAGTGGAGAAGAGAAGAAAACAAATGTCCCAGCTTGAAGTCATATTTCACTAAGGAAAAAGAGAGCACATCCGCTAATTTATGCTTCACTTGCTCAACTTATTATAAACCATCGCATTGACATGTTGAATTATAATATTTGTTTGGATGGTAAATTTTGAACATCACAAGATTTGTGAGCATAAAATTTTACATATTTATTATTTTGTATAATATTACATTAGTTACCAATTGAAAAAAAATTTGCTTTGGTATCATGATTTTTACTAGGGACTCTTAGTGAGATACTTAAAAAACAATAAATGGACTCTTGAACTGGGACAAATGAGCATTTGGATGCAAGAAGGTATAAAGAAAAAGCTGTTTCTTTAGGGACAAGTGTTATCAATGAATGTTTTTGCTGTGGTTGTGCTTGTCCATGTGTATGATTTTTTCTTCTTCAAATCTTTGGAGAATCAGAACTTAGATTTCTGTGAGAGAATAGGACTTGGTACTAACGTTTGTTCCTTTAAACCTGATCACTAAGTGACTGAATGCTTTAGTATCTAACTTCTTTGATGGTTTATGAACATGAGTTGTTACATTACATAATCTTGAGATTCAAAACTTATGTGGTTTTTATAATGAAATTACATTTTCCCCCTTGGCTCATGTAATTATCTGATTCCATTCAAGATTCTCTCGTTACTTCATGTTTTTGATTATTTGGTTTAGCCTTGGCTTATTGTTATTTCCCTTTTTAAGCCAGCTAATCTTGAAGCTATCCACATTTTACACTAGTTTATTATTTTAATATCTAAAGGATTTTGATTCACAATTTAGAATGATTTGATAAAGTACTTGGCTGTACGAGTGCAAGACTTCCCCAAGAAAAGTTTTTGTCAAAGTTCTATCCAGCCGATGCCCCATTTTCCTTCTACCTCCACGGCATGGTGGAGTTTTCAGGAACAACAGTTTCCTCAGCCTTTATCCAAGAGTTTAAGCTTGAAAGTGGGATCTCCTCCTCAAGCCTGTCAGGAGGGGAAGCATGCAGGTCATCAACCACAAGGCCAGGACTCATCCTCAACTCAGTCGACTAATCAACAATTAAACATCACCAAGAAGTGTCTGCTGTAGGAGGGAATAATTCTCAAGATCAATGCATTTCTTCCGATACAGGTTTTGTTGCCTTCTGTTTCTTGATTATCCTTTATTTCTTTAATCATTTTGTAAGGTACAAAGTATCATTAAATGTGGCTTGACGTTCTGTTTTACACTTCAATTTTCTATGGCTCATCTATGTATAATGGTTTATTACGATTATATATCAGGAATGAATTATCCATCTGGTTGTAGTTTGTACAATACCAAATCCTTAGTATATGTGCCCGCTTTCCTGTTTGATACTTTGATGAATTTTTATTTGTTTGTTTTTCCCTTTCTGGGTGTATAGATGAAGATGAGAATCGTTAGTAAAACAATCTCCTCACTTTTATTTCATGGAATTTCCATGAAAAAAATGGTGGATTTATGCATTCTGTCAATCTTACTCGATTTTTTTTTTACGTCCATAAATGGTTATACTAGTCTCTATGGTGGCATTAGACTGACATGTTCACGCTTGCATTAAGGCAATATATTATTTTCCTTGCTACTGGGCTCGGAGGGACCGTCTTGATATATAATTATCTGAACTTTGTCCTTGACGAATAAGTTAAACATCAAGTTGTTTCTAAACATCAAATTGTTCCTTTCCATGTACTCAGCTCAAGATGAAAGCTACAGAAAGCTGTTGTCTGTCTGTTTTTCTTGATTTCTTGCCTGCTAATCCAATGCCAAATTGATACTAATCCGTCAATGGCAATTAAACTGTGGTTCACCTATTTTTCTTTGATTTCTTGACTGCTAATCCAATGCTTTTAATGTTCAATTACAGGCTCGCATTACATATGCTTTTGGTGATCCCTATGTCAACGGGTTATATACTGCATATGGACCACAGGCTATTGTAAGTAATGTTAAAACACATTGTTTATGTTTTACATTACTTGCCAGTATGAGAGCCTTGCTGCTTTTTATCAATTATAAACTAAGGAGCAGAAGGAATCCTAATTAATTACATTTGTGGTATTGAAATTTATGTTACTCAACTTTCTCGCGAAGCTTTGATCTGAACTACTTCTTGAAGCTTTCCTCTTGCTATGGGGAAAAAATATGAAGGGAAAAAGAAGAAGCTCTTCCCTCACATTTTCCTCCATTGTAATTAAATTGCATTTCAAATCATTTCTACCTCGAGTGTTATATTTCAGTGTACTTTTGTTCTTTTCAATTATCTGTTCCTGTTCCGGACATCAAATTTTGGAGTTTATGATTATGATCATGTGTTGTGACCCTCCATTTTCTTTTAGTATTATTATATTATATTTTCGCTCTATTGTTTGCAGACAAGTGATTAGTTTTACATATCTTCGGTTTTATTTAATTTTATGTTCCCAAATTTGATGATTTAGGTTTTAATTATTGATGTAATGATGGTACGGTTGTTATGAGATCATATTGATTATACCTATTATTGAGTTAAATTTATTTTGCCAAGTGTAGAGTCAGAACTGGCAAAAATGAGCTATCAAAAACTAACCGAGTATACTTTAGATACGAAAATGTACAAGTAAATGGCTTTGTATAAAGATTGAACTAAATCAACTGCTCATTGCTGTGATGTCCTTACTATGATTCCTAATTGAGTAAATTCATATGCATTCTTTTCCTTCTAAACTTTTTCTATCTCTTTTTGATGAATTTATTCGAAAAGCTACACTAAAATTTTGTACTTGCATCTCATTGTTTTACTCATTTTCCTTGGTTTGTAATTTAAAATTTTCAAAAATGCTAGCTTCTACCAGTTTATCAGTGATTATATAGTAACTCTATCATGGCCACTATGTATGTAGTTTGGCCTTTGTAATTACTCTTTTGATGTAATTGTTTTTCAAAATTGGCCAGATTCAGCCACCTGCATGGGTCCCGCTGCCTATTGAACTTGCAGAAGATGGTCCCATATATGTAAATGCCAAACAATACAATGGGATGAGGCTCAAAACAGACTCCTTAAGAATAGAAAGTTATGTAATGATAAAGACACTTTAGCTTAGGATCCTTTCACCATGGCTTGATAAACTGTACAGAGAAGGAAAAAAAAAAGGGAAACACGGCAAAGTGGGAAGAAACTCTGCTTGGTTGCCACCAAGAGTAGTCCTATTAGTTGATTATTTTTATATAAATTTATTCCCAAGTTCAAAGGCCTCATCTCATGATCCTCTCACACTATTTTTTGTAATGTTCACTCCTAACACGTAAATTTATGTATCCAGGTGGTGAAATGGTGAGTTTTATGGTCATAATCAAAATTTTGGATGCACTAGGTGCTATCGTGAAGTACACTCACTGAGATATTTCACGATAATGTTTGGAAACAAGAAAATGCAGCTCCAAATTTCTATAGAAAACGTGCTTCTGTTATGAGTTTATGTTCTGGGAAGTTCTAACGATCTTAAATTCTTTAACAAGCCTTAGATTGCAGATTAGTTTATTAAAAATTGTAGCTTACCACTGTTGTCATTATAATAATTAATGAAGCATTCATTTATCAACATGAACATAGAGCTAATTGGAGCTGTTTTGATGATATATAGCCATATATCTTCACGAGCCTCGGCATCGTCATGCACTGAACAGGGTAAGGGGATCTGGCGGACGCTTCCTCGGCACTAAAAAACCACAGCAACCATACCCTACTCCTCCCGCCAAGTTTGATCTTGATTCGGGCTCTGTCACTCAGAAAGAAACAGGCAAAAGTTGAAGCATCGTCGGCCTCCTACTCCAGCATCACGCGTGTTGCTAACAATGATGTCATCTTCGAGCAGCCAGATCACATGTTCTCAAACATTTCTTCCCGCATGGGAGGAAGTCAGGGGCTTATGTGCAATGGACCTCAGCATCGTTCTCCAGTTGTCTGGTGAGAGAAATGGGAATAAGCAAAAAAGACCATGTCACCGGTTGGGCAATTCATCCGTGGCTTTGTTACCTTTACTACCTTAAATATGTTGCGTTGGTTGTATGGAGCAGAGTACTTCTGGCATTTAGTAAACAAATCTGATGCCAACTTTATCTTATCTTCTACATACGTGGTAGGAGTCTGAGCAAGTCATGTTGTGTTCTCTTGTTATCCATGAATATTGGATATTCAAAAGTAAGTCTATTACAACACAAATTTTTGTAAAATTAAAGATTTCAAGTAAGGGACCGATCTATTGACAAATGGTTAAAAATAAAATTATTCTTATAACAGATCTTAATTATCTAGGTTGAGATCTGATGGCTTATATGACCTTCATTCGCAGTATAATATTTAGGTATCCGCAGTATTATATTACGGACGAATGATATTGTTCAAAATGTCCTCAATATTAAAATTAACAAACTCACTGTCTGCAGTATTATACTTTAGATGTTAGTTTAATTATAAAATTGCGTTCGACATTGTTCATAGTAATCATTTTGATCTCATCTTATTTTTACAGTAGCAAAGTAGTTTTATATTGTTTTTTGCAGATAACATGAATCTCTAATGAGGATACGCAGGAAAAATAAAAAATTTATAGCCCTAATTATAAAATTGCATTCGTCATCTCGTTTTGATAGTACCAATCTGGGTTATTTGACTTAAAACTATTAATTTTTTTTTTCTTGTGTAGTATCCTTACTGATTCATCTTTGTCAATCATCCCAGATAAAATGAATCTACAAATGTACTATGTAGGAGAAGAACAAAACTTTGTAGCTTTAAAAAAACTCGTTCGTAGTATAATACTGCGAACGGACGTATTTACAACAATGTCACTAATAGTTTAATTAAATACATGACATTATTGTAAATACTTCTATCCACAGTATAATACCGCGAACGGACTTATTTACAATAATGTCATGCATAGTTTAATTAAATGCATGGCATTATTTTAGACGACGACACTTTGAAATTTCACCGCCCACAATATAATACTGCGAACGATGAGGTTCACCATTCGCAATATTATACTGCGGACGAGATAACTAAAAAAATTGACTCGAGTAAGTGCAAGAGATTTTGGTGAATTTTTTTTGAAAAATCTTTGTAAAAAAAACAGTAACATCGTTTTTTATAACGATATTGTTGCGTTCTTACAGAGATTCTTCAACAAAGCTTCACCCATATCTCTTCTATCCTTTTCAAATGTAGATCTTGTCCATAGTTTAATACTACAGACGATAAAATTTTTTAATTACCCAGATCGGTTATCAAAATAATTAGAACAATGAGCAATAAACAATATTTAAACAATGAAGAACATGGACAATCATTCCCATCAAGAATATATTTTTTTTGTTCTGAAACTTTTGAGTATTGGAGATAAGTAAACAATCACCCATTTTATTTATAGTGGACTGAATTACTCAGATTCAAAGAGTCGAGACAATTTTCTCGCCATTAATGAGAAAACGATTGTTACCCAACATAATCGGTTGAAAATCAACAAATGATTGCAACAAAAATCCAGCGTCGGCAGTATAATACTGCGGACGAAAGGAAGACAAAAGGTCAGTCTTTATACGACGTCGTTTTAGATTCTGTTATTTGATTTACCCGTCCGCAGTATAATACTGTGGACGATGAGTTTGTTTATTTTAATGTTAGGGGCATTTTGAACAATATCACTCGTCTGCAGTATAATATTGTGAATACCTAGATATTATATCACGGACGAATGCCATATATGTGACGCCCCCAAATCTAGGCTCACACAGCCCAAACTTGAGTCGTCAAAAGACTACAACAAAATTATTACAACAAGGCACAACGTACAACAATACAGTGTATAATAATACACAACTAAGTCTTCACTATTATTGTCACACTATTTTACAACACGTGAAGACTAGGACAGCTATTCATCGGACTCTCACTCCATCCCCCGGCTAGACCCCGTTACGTTCTCATCTCCTGTTGAAAACAATGGAACAAAAGAAAGGGCGAGTTCAAATAGCCCAGTAAGAAATATCATGACTAAGATAATGACGAATAAATTATCATTAGCCTTCAACAGTTGAGTTCTTGATAGAATACAATAGACTACAAGGTTTATATCAAAAATTGTAGTTAAATTCTTAAACAATGTTCAGATCAATAATAGCAGCGGAATGAGCAATCTATTAGAAGAATAATGCAGACTATAATGTCCACTCGCTTCTCTTTTTAGTAAAAATATCATCAACTTTTATCATCTGAAATACCATTAGTCAAGATAATACAACTTCACAGTTCCTGGTCATAATCATGCAGATTAACAGTTCATCTTTGCACTACGGGCCAAAGACATTCAATATAACACCAACGGTCATGATTATACCAGATTCAGCCTTTGGTCATAATCATACCAACCAACAGTTCATCTTTGCACTACGGGCCAAAGAGAACATTCACCACGTGCCATAAAAGACACCGAACAGATGTATCGCCTTTAACCTAGTATATCGCCTTTAACCTATCCTGTTCAACAATTATATCACATCTGTGCCCCCGGCCACAGATATTCACGACAACTTGATTCTTGATGATTAATACAAATAACAGTGATACAAATGATGAATAGAAGAACAGGATAAACAATAAGTATCGGAAGTTTACTTTGTGCAAATTCAAATAATGTCCAAATTGCCAACATGATGTGGAGTGAAATTTAAAAATGATATTCAAGATCCACAGTTCAGAATAACGATTACAGTTCAATAGAAATGTTCAGAAAATAGGAAGGTTCAGTTGAAATAATGAAATTCAACTATTATGGAACATATAATATTTTCAAGAATTATAGAAGCAATAGTTCTATAATAAGTTTCGATTTAGGTGTATGAAAAAAAATAATATCCCCTACCGTAGCAGGTTTGATTAACAAAATGTGAAGGGAATTAATATCCCTTACCATAGTAAGTTTGAATAATGGAAAATGAAAAAGATGGTATCCCTTATGAGTATAAAGGAAAATGATATCACTTACGAATATGGAATAAAAGTGTCATGTGATAATTCGTGTAGACAAATTATTTCCACACGAGACAAATAAAAAGGGTTATTCACCAACAGGCGGTAATCCGCGCCGTAAGGTTATTCCCATCAATTTGAATACGAAGAGTTATTCACCAAACAGGCGATAATCCGCGCCGTAAGGTTATTCCCATCAATTTGAATACGAAGAGTTATTCACCAAACAGACGATAATCCGCACCGTAAGGTTATTCTCAAAGATTAATAAGGAATGAATACAAAAGGTTATTCACCAACAGGCGGTAAACCGCGCCGTAAGGTTATTCCCACAAATTAATACATGGAAATAAATGGCACATAAGTAAGAAATAAACGATATTATTTTCGAGAATCAAAGAATGATAATCCCTTCCAGTAAGAAAGAAAATAATATCCATTTATGATGATGAAAAGAGTGATACCCCTTACCGTAGTAAGTTAGAATATGAAAGAAGATAATATTCCTTACCACAGTAAATTTAAGAGTGTGAAAAGAATAATATTCCTTACCTTAACACGTGACTGAATATTGATTTAAATGAGGTTGATCAACTTGAAAAATTCCTGCACTCATTTTGGCTTTCAAACACTCAAAATAACCTTACTATGCTCAAAATTCTCTCACAATAAACTTATAGAAAAATTTATGTATTTTATATATGATTTTCTTATTCAGCGAAGGGCCTATTTATAGCAAATGAAGTTACTATGCGTAGCACGCCGGAGAAGGAAAAATTGGGGGGCTGCGCCTCCCCCCCGGCTGCGCAAACGTTTTTTTAAAAAAATTTCAATACTTGCACAGTAACTTTAAAATTTTCAAAATGTGAACAGTATTGAACAGTAACTTTTGTCGGCAGATGAACAGTGACTTCCCCGAGATGAACAGTAACTTCCGTCAGTGAATAGTAACTTTTTCGGGAATGAATAGTGAACTCCGGGAGTGAATAGTAACTTTTAAAAAATAATAATAATATTTATTTATTTTTTTCTATTTTTTTCTTAATAAAATAAATAATATTGTCTAATAAAAGTACCAATTAGTAATACGACAATTAACATAATGCTACCACAGTGATAACAATAATTCAAAGTAATGCAATGACTACTGTGTCAATTATCAGATCAATAATATGAATTACTGTGCATTTGTTACTGTGACAATTATTGGTTTAATAATGCAACATGTCGTGTAGTAACAATAATGCAAAATACTGTGTAGCAACAATTATTGATGAAATGATGCGTAACAATTACGGTGTCAATTATTAGACCAATAATACGAGACACTGTGCAATACCGTGTGCTACTGTAGAATACCGTGTGCTATACTGAAATACCATAAATTACCGTATACTACTATTATTTTATCACCAGTATTTAAACAGTTAACACCGTTGACTATTTTTATTTAAAAAGGTTACTTCTGTCGTTTTCTATGTCCGACAATTATTCCGTTGTGGGATCCACCAATAATTAGTTATTTCGGCGCCGTCGTACGACCCGAATATTCCCCGACAAAACGAATATTCCCCGACAAAACGAATATTGTCCGACAAAATAAAATTTGCACATAACATCCTTAACTTTCAATTTCGTCAGTTTAACCACTTACTGTTTCATGAAAAAAATATGAAGAAAAATTAAATTTTATATTTCATAAAATTCGGGGTCTTACAATATAAGCCGTCAGATCTCAGCCGTCTGTAAGGATAATTTTATTTTTATCCCTTTGTCAATGGATCGGTTCCCTTCAAATAATGCACATCTAGGGTAGATGAATCTTCTTTTGTGTAAGATCACAGGTTCAAATCTATCCGCTAGTAAAAAGTTATAAATAAATTTTGGCCTATTTTTCAAGTTTCCCATATCCTTTTAAAATTAAGATATATTCTTAAATTTACTACATTATAATAATGTGAGTTAAAACAAAAATTATCTAAATTTATTACATTGTAATCACGTAAATTTTAAAAAAAAGAAACGAAAATAGTGTTTGGGTACTTTGTCGTAGGGGTGAATATGATGCGGTTTGAAACCCAAATCGTACATGAAATCGCTTATGTGCGGTTTGACAAATTTAAAACCGCATATAAAATCGTTTATAATTAATGCGGTGCGATTTTGAAATATACGGTGCAGTTTCGTTTGGTTTGATTTCGATTCTAAAACCAATTGAACATATACATATTGAAAAATAATTTTTCTACTACAAAACTATTTCATATAACTCAATGAAGCACAATGCATTAGTTTTGTTAAGACAATCTCTAGAAAGATATCTATTAATGGCTAGTCATCTATAAGATACAAATTCTGATCCATGCAACTTCAAAAGAGATCCAATAAAGATTACATCAAACTAAGACTTTGTGAACCCAAGTTGATATTTTCCAATAGTTGAGCTTATACTTCTTTTCTCCATAATTTAATTCTTTTCTCCATAATTTATGTAAATAAAATATCAAATCATGTTAAGTTTCTTATTTTGTCATTGACAAAACATTTAGATTGTTTGCAAAAATGAAAATATAAAAATATTTGTCCTTTTGTGTTTATAACCACCATGATCCATTTTGCTTTATGTAAACTAAGAAGTGAAACAGAAGAATATTTTCTGTTTTGATTTTTTGTTCTATACATAAACTAACAAAACTAGAATTCAAAGGATTGTAACAATTCTTAATGCTAAGCTGAGCCTCACAGTAATAATTGGATTGTATTTATATATAAAGACACTGCTTTTGAAAAGTATAAAGTGGAAAATAATGTACAAATCACAGTTAACTTTTTTTTTCAATATAATATGCGAAATAATCTTAATTTTATTGTTTCATGTCTTCTCTAATCACCTTATATTGAAGATGAGATGTTGTCAGAAAAGTAAATTAAGATAAAATGTGTTTTGGCCGTGTAATTTAAAAAAAAAAAAAAAACAAAATGATGTTATTTTTATCATTATTGATGCGGTGTAGTTTTTACGGTGCGGTGGACAGTAAAAATCGAAATTAAATGATAAATGCGATTTTTTAACTTTCTTAAAATCGTCGTATATGTCAGAACTATTAATATAATTTTAATGATGTAATTTGGTCAATTTTTAATGTAATTTCGAGGCCAATTTAAATTTTTTACTCACCGTACTTTGTCCTAATCATTCGGGCCCTTTTTCTGTCCAATGACCCATTGCGGTAAGAAATTTAAGACGAATGAAAGAATTACTACTAAACCAATTAAAGGAGACTACAGTTCTTAAACCGACATCGTTTAGCTTCTCGGTCCCAATCGAAACACCCAACGACAATAACTCCCACCGTTTCCTCGCCTTGTTCAGAGTCACCAATTACACAGCGACGTCTGTAGTCTGTACACCTGCAGCCTTCTTACAGAGAGAGTGTATGTATATACTCTAATACAGATATAGATATCTATGTATATTATAGTTAGAGAGAGAAATGGTGAGTTACTTGAGTGTTTTGCTGTACGGAGTGGGAGGTATAGTGGCGGCAGGGGTGGCATTGCTGGTTGCTTTTCAGGAGAAATTTGTGTACGTGCCGGTGGTACCTGGTCTCACCAAGTCCTATCCGATCACGCCCGCTCGTCTTCGTCTCCTTTATGAGGATATCTGGCTCAGATCTTCCGATGGCGTTCGCCTCCATGCCTGGTTCATCAAGCTCGCTCCTGACTGCCGAGGTTTTTATTTTGCTGATTTCTTAATCTCTCTCTATTTTCTATGTATGTATGGATGTATGTGTGTTTGTTTGTTTGAGGATCGGATTTGAGGAATTTGGTTATTGTGCGGTCTAATTATGCTTGAATTATTTTGGGAGATTGATTTTCAGATGAGTTGGGGCTTTTTTTGTTTTGTTTTGAATTGTTTCTCAATTGAGACGCTAAAGTTGGGGCTTACTGTTCATCAACTAGTTAATGTTCAATATTGGAGTTTTTTGCAACTGATCCAGTGGATGGGGATTTGTGGGAGGAGCTGGAATTAGCTTTAGTTATTTTAATTTTTGGACTACTGAAATGTATAGATATCTGACTTTCTTGGTTATTATTGGAAAAGCCAAGTTAGAATAAGGAACTGGTGTTTTTGAGCTCTGGAAATGATTATTTAATCACAATCTCTATGCATTTTAAGAATTTGTGGTATTATGCCCATATGTTATTTGGGACAGATCAAATTTGAGTAATATAGCACTTGAACAAAAAAAAAATGAAAAATTCAATTGATGGTGGAACATGTAGTTACTATGGAGTAAGGATAAACCAAGTGGCGAATAAATACTCCACCAATCACTCCATAGGATGAGTGGTCCTAGGAGATCATTGTCTGTGTGGAATATTCAAAAGACACTTATCGGTTTACTACCTATTGAACTTTCTCCTTGGAAAACACAACATAATGATAACAACATGGAGTCGATATGATTCTCCCTATTATTATGGAATGGAGTGAGTATTATTTATATAGTCACACATGTAATAAGTAGATTCATAAATTCAGACTACGGTGAGCTTTAAAGATTTGGACACAGTATGGTATCATCACCCGAGATATTTGGTCAAGAAAGGAATATGCCAATTTCTTTGTTAAATCTCATCAATGTGAAATTCTAAGAAAACAAAAACTGTCTTGGGTTACCTTGGTTATGGACACTTGTAAGAGTTCTTCTTGTATACAATTTCAGTTTTTAAAACTTGGGATAGTTTGCCACTTCAAGACATTGGTGATAGCTACAGGCCTACAGCTGGGTATTGTCGTTCAGCAACCTAAATATGTTTACCGTTTTTGCTTCTATGGTTGCTTATATTGTGTAGAGAATTTAAATTGACTTCTGAAAACTAAGAAATGTAGTGCTGTTGGTTTTGCAGGGCCAACCATTTTGTTCTTCCAAGAAAATGCTGGAAGTATCCTTTTGTTTTGTTTGGAGGACTGGTATTAGTTTTTTTTTTTTTTCTTCCTATTATTCTATGTTTTGATTACTTCTATTTTATTTATCCCTCAAAAGTCTTGATTGTATTGAATTTTTGTGGAAGGCCTTTAATTAGCTACAGATATTGCCCACCGCCTCGAAATGGTGCGTGCAATGTTACAGAGACTGCAATGCAATGTTTTTATGCTTTCTTACAGAGGGTATGCTTCTGTTGTATTTCCTTATAGAAAGGTTTTCTTTCTGGTCTGGCTGCTTAAATAAATTACCAGCTTCTGGAATAGTATAAATTTATCATATTCTCTGCTCATTTAACATAGAAAGTAATGATTCTTTATAATGAGCAGCTATGGTGCTAGTGATGGCTTCCCATCTCAACAAGGAATCACAAAGGACGCTCAGGTTACTAATCTATACCTTTTTATTTATTTTACTTTTGAACCCTGTTAAAGTGTGCTATTAAATTTCGAATGGCATACTTTTTCCTGTTGGTTAGGCTGCATTGGATCATCTGATTCAGAGAACAGACGTTGACATATCTAGAATAGTAGTCTTTGGAAGGTCACTTGGGGGTGCAGTTGGAGCTGTACTGACTAAAAACAATCCGGACAAGGTGAATCTCTCTATTAAATTTCATGATGTTCTTTTTACTTTCTATATTTTGGTTGAACTTGTAATTCATCATTTCTTGAGAATGTGATTGTGTACTTTTTGGAAAAAGTTATGCTTTGGTATAGAGTATGAGTTGTAAGATCTTGGTACCTTGCCTGACCAGATTAGTAACACATATTGATATTGTTTCAATGTAGTAAAACACTCTGAATTGAATAATTGGATGGCTTCTTCTGTAACACCCAAGAAGTTGGCCTGGTTGAGATTTAACTAAATATAAGTTTAGGTAAATTTCAACCGGTTAATTGGGTGCTTCTTTGATATCATAATTACATAGTCTACTTTTTCTTTTCATCTTTATCAGATTTGGATATCATCTTGTTAATTATCCTGTATTCTGTTCCTCATATTATTTTCTCTTTTAGATTTTGCTAAATATGGAGTAAATAAGTTTATCATAAGATGTGTGTGCAATGACAGGATAAGAGACTACACTTACTCTTAGATTTTACTCTAGGTAGGAATCTTGGCCACCTGATTGAGTCATTCATTCGGGGTAAAGTCTGTTCAAAATTTTCAATAGGGTATGGGTAATTCCAAAATAGTAGAGCAGTTAAATCTTTTATTCTCCTTATTAAATAAGTTAACTAATTCATAGCTTTTCTTTATATTGCGGAGTCTTGGTTGCTTACCAGGAAATATTCTAAAAATTGTTAGGTGGACTTAGACGGTAGAGGGGGCACCTAGCGGCTAGGTTTCCTAGGCAGTGCTTAGGCGGGTCTAGGCGTTTTCTTGAGTGGTCTTATTTATTTATTTTTCTATTGTACATACTTGTTATATTATATAAACCATATTGTAAATGTAATTTTTAAAAATTTTACATGAAATATTACCAATAAAACTATCTTTTAAGACTTAACAAATTCATTTTAAGAATTGCAGAGTTTCAAAATAGAGGTCTAATTCTGCCTATGCGACCAACCAAATCGAGGCGGTACTAGCGCCTAGGGGAATTAATTAAATGTAGGCGGCGATTTTTAGAACACTGAGAACAATTTTGTTAACAAGATATGCATATCTCGCATGGATCCTGTTGATAGAACACATCTAATGATAATTTTTTTCCATAGTTAAATCAATAGTCTTTACTCTTGTACCTCTAGATTGCTCCTACTCTTTGCTACTTTTGTACTGTGGTGGAATTCGCAACTGAATTTGCCAACTAAAGACTGGTAAAGTTTTGGTGGCGTTATTAAGTTTCTCTTGGTTGGTCGATCAATTTCTTTTGATTCATTCTGTATTCGAAATTTCTTTTTCCTTCCCCCCTTCCCCTTCTTTCTTTATTGTTGGTCTTCACACCGCCGATGCTTTAAAAATGAAATTTAAATGATGATTGTGCATCTTTGACTCTTAGTTATTGGTCTGTTTCTTAAAAGAGTAATGCTAGAGGTCTCAAAAGTGTCTCAAATACACATATTAGTACATTGATTGCTCATATATCATAGTGAGTCTTAAGCAACCAATGTAGTAATGTCGTGTATTTGATACATTAAAACTTGAGACCCGTAGCATTATCTTCCTGAAATATGCCTTCTGGCCCTTCTTACATGCCATCTTTTATACATTGTTCTTAAGTGTGTCTACTGTTGCAGGTTGGTGCACTGATACTCGAGAACACTTTCACATCTATCCTAGACATGGCTGGAGTTTTACTACCCTTTTTGAAGTGGTTTCTTGGAGGAAGTAGTTCAAAAGGCCCAAGAGTTCTTAATCATTTTGTTCGTTCTCCTTGGAGTACCATTGATGTCATTGGCCAGGTGAGGTTTGCTGGGTAAATACTTCTGAAAGTGTTTAGCTAAGAGGAAGGTCTGACTTATTCTTATAATTTATAAACATTTTTCAGTTACCTTTTTGGTTGTCTAAAGCCTACAGTGAGATTTGATCGAAATGCATGCATCTTTTGTACTTTGCAATTGCATGAATTAGCTTGTTTAAACATTATATGCATCTCTTATTACATTAAAAAAATGGTGCATGTCTATTTTATGCATAAACTATCACTTTCTGCTTAAGTTTCCTTGTATATCTATGTACACTGTACAGCATTAGTGTTGATTAAAGCAACATGTTTGTGTGGAATCCTCTTCTTTTTCTCTTCTTTGTTTCTCCATATTCTCCCTCTAGTTTGCTTACTAATTTTGTGCATCACCTCGATCTTTGTCTTTTGATGACAGGTCAAACAGCCAATTCTTTTTCTGTCTGGATTAAGAGATGAAATGGTTCCTCCTACGCACATGCAGATTCTATATGCTAAAGCAGCTGCACATAATAGTCGATGCACTTTTGTGGAATTTCCTAATGGCATGCATATGGACACATGGCTCTCTGGTGGGGATCATTATTGGAGAACAATTCAACTGTTTTTGGAAGAAAATGTCCCTGAGAAAAAGGATGATTAACTTACCTACAACGGCAATGGTAAGTTTTGGTTAGCACAACTTCAAGTGTTCTACAAATTTTGCAATGCTTGTGTACGCCAACTCTTCTTTCAATCTAAACAGATACATTAAAACTTGCACCAAGGGCAATGCTAAGTATTGAATATGAAATCTTCCGCTAGGGCAATGTTCCAGATATCAAGTATTCTTTTGTTTCTGCAAAGTTAATGTTAAACTTTGAACAATTTACTAGAAATGCTAGTATAGTAGGGTACTCCTGATCCCCTCTTGATTTAGATATGGACACTCGATTTTTTAAAATTGCTCGAGTGTCATAATTTTAATTAGTTACAGCGTCTATTTCATTTTTTTAACTTGGGGTTTCCAGGCCACAAATGCTGTCATTGAGGCTTTGCATGGTCAAGGGTTGGCTTAGCATATTCTAAATATTTCACTTTTGATGTCTAATGGTTGTGGAATTATTCCGTTAGTTTAAAGATTTTCTCGGCTTCAAAGCATGCCTCTAAATGTTTGTTTGCTTCAGTTCTATTTAGTTCTGCCTTTTGTGTTAAAATATAGTAATCTTCTTAGAAGTCGAAGCATCAGTCACATTCACTAAATGTAGTTGCGTCATTCAAATATTCCTTGATTATATGGTTTCAGATTATGAGGCAAGGTGACTGGCTGAGATTAGACTGTAGAGCTTAGTCAATTTGAGCATCATTGTACTCAAAATATATGCATCTTTTGTTGATGTTGCAGATTTCCAGTGATTAAAAGCTCTTTGTAATTGCGAGTTGAGAGCTGCTGTCCATTTAGGTTACTTCAGTCGGAAATTTTTTTTTAGTTTGGAATTCAGAAGATGGCCAACATGTGAATGCTCTTAGCTATATGTATTACTGACATAGTGCTCAATATCAAATCACGACTTGATTATCTTTATATGACAAACAGTCATAAAATTTTCGTTTCTTTCAAGTTTGATGGACTGAATTGCTATCATACTCATTTTTAGCTCTCTGATTACTCAGACTATAGTTAGTTTGACACTGAAATCTTGAGAAGGCTGAACATTTACATGAGATGATGTAAATTCTTTTATGCCTTCCTGGTCTGCTCAGTTTTATTATTTCCTTTTGCTTTAATGTGGGTTGAGTAGATTTTGATTGATAAACCTGCTTATTGAGAGAATCAAGATTGCTAAATGTAGTCTTGTTTCTTAATTAGGATTTTATGAATACCATATTATGAGATACGTGATGAACTGCAACAGCCATTTATATGAAATTTCATACAAACAAGAATGTTTTATTGTAGTGGTTATGGGACATGTACCAATAATGTTATCATTTGGCATTTTATGTGCAGAATGACTTGCATTCATCATTTTATCCATCTATATTATTAAGGGAGAGGAGAGGGAAGAAAATATTGAAGTTGTATCATGAACCCTTATAAATTTAGTTTTATTACAATTTTCACCTTCTTAATTTTGTTTTATTTTTCATACTTTATCCAAAATTTGATAAAACTCTTATTATATATTTAGAGAATTGATATTTTCACAAGATCAAATAGAATTCACTTGTGAAAATATCAATTCTCATATGGAATTGATATTTTCACAAGTTAATTTGATATTTCTACAAGATCAAATGGAATTTACTTGTTTAAATATTAAATTAACTTGTGAAAATATTAATTCTCTATATCTACGGTAATTACAATTTGCACATGTAATTCTGTCATCGGTACTAGTTTGAGGCCTTCCCGAATCGATTTTGGTCAAATCAGGCCTGAAATTCGTATTGACCTGAAATTGACCAAATTTTAAAATTTACTTTCTTAATTTCTTTTTTGTTTAAAAGTAGAGTTTTTTTTTTTGTCCTTTTTTTTTTTTAATGTTAAGTAAGTTTGCATATGAAACTCTTATATGTATTTACTTCATTACATGTTTTTGCGTTATGGATATTGGGCATATTTTTATAAGAAATTGATATGATTTATTAATTTTTAAAAAAGAATAAATTTGGGTCAATGATGTCTTAACCTAATATTGAGATTATTATGGAATTTATTGAACTTGTACTCATTTCTCTCCAAAGTGGAGACGTTCAATTTAGCTTGAAGCTTGGCTCTGCCATCCCAATCTCGAAATATATATATATATATATATATATATATATATATATATATATATATATATAGAAAAGAGTAATTTAAGGCCTAGTTTAGGGACCGGGCCAGCTGTGTCATGACCCACATCTTTCTTATAAATTATTTCCATCTAAGCCGTTCGATCAAATTTAAGTCGTATATTTTTCTCCCTCCCCGGTAAATCACGTACATCTAGCAGTTCCACACTGCAATTTGAAAACTGATTCAAGTCCGCAAAGGTTTCAGCCAAATCTTACACCCAATCATTTAGTGCCACATCAAGTTATGCGGGTCAAGTATCTCTTTGCTCTTTTTCCCTCTAAAAACAACTCCAAATAAAACGCTCATTATTCCCCAATTCCTCTCTCTTATTTATATATAAAAAATACATTATTTATTTAATTTCACTTTCTTTGTTTACAAAAAAAATAAAACTTGTTCGGGCGAATTTAAGCAAGCTCTACGGCCATGGACGCTAACGGAGGACAGTACAGTCCTCGGACGGTGGAGGAGGTTTTCAGGGATTTCAAAGGTCGCCGTGCCGGCATGATTAAAGCTCTCACCACTGGTATATATATTTATGTACAATACATTTTTACACGTATTGTCTGTATCATTTACTGTGCGTTCTTCTTCTAGTTTTGAATCCTAGGGTTTAGTTGGTGGTTTTTTGGTACCACATTTCGATTTGTTCTCGTACATCGATTTTTTTTTAATAAAAATAATTAATGTAGAATTTTTCTTTGCAGATGTTGTTGAATTTTATCAGCTCTGCGATCCTGGTTAGTTGGGGTTTCCATTTTCGATGTTACTCTCTTTAGCTCCTTGTATATGTATGTAATACATGTTAGCATATATTTATTGGATGTGCCCGTATCTATATATTTTGCTGTGATTTCTGCACATTGGTGTTTGTGTTAGTGTGTATAACATTTCAGTTGGAGTCTACTACAGTTGTCTGTTTCTGATTTATGTTTACAAAAAATTTGCTTCTTCATTTACTGTGTTTGCTTCCCTTTGGAGGATGGATTCATGAAATCTTTTGCTTGTGTTGTTATTAATATTACCTGTGTAGGTTTTAGTCCCCGGCTTCCTGCATTTCCTTGACTTCTCTGACATTGTAGAGCTATGGTTCCATTTTTAATTAATTGGATTAGGAATTTTAAGTGTTAATTTCTCTTTCTTATTCACTATGTATGTGTTATTCTACCATTTGCTGATGTACATGCTTAAATGTCTGTATGGCTTCTTGCCACTGTGGGAGATTTATAGAGTGGTCATTGACTAAGTGGTCCAGTTCTAGAACTGAGGCTTGTGGTCTGCCTCTACCTTATGCTTTACATGTAACATCAGTAAACTTCAAAAACAAAGAAGGTTACAGCCTTTATGATTAATACACAAGACATTGGTATTTTATTGCGAAAAGACTAAGTGAATGGTGGCAGAATACACAAGACAGTGGTATTTTATTGCGAAAAGACTAAGTGGTTGATGGTAGAATAAGTAAATAAATTTTAGAGATAACTGATAACAAGACCTTAAGTAAGCTCCAATAACATGGTGTAGATACTTTTTCTCAGTATTTTCTAGGCTCTTTCAACCAGTTGCTGCAATATAGTAGTTTTAAAGTTGAGAAGTCCTGTATCATGTGAATCAATATATTTGGGAAGCAGAACTACTTATCCAGTTAGACTCATTACTTTTTTGTGAGTGTATAACTGTAATATGTTTGTTTCTCATGCACTTTTTCTCTTGGCTTTTGTTTGTTTTATCTGGATGGTAGGTATTATAACGTGTTCATGAATGTCTTTGATTAATTACTTATTAAGAAGGTGCTATTCATTTATTAATATCTGGTTTCAAATCAAGTGCCAGTTTTGTTTCAGGTGGTATGATATTGTGCATTAAACAGCCTCTCATGTTTCACTTGAATGCTGACTCGTCATCAGTATTATATGTTAAGCATTAAATTACTTATATTTTGCTTGTGAATTTTCTTTAAATCCTCTATCTTTTATTTGTTTGGTGTGAGTATCCTGCCTCCATCATTTCTTTCCCTTCGTAGAATTTTGATGAGGTTATGGTCATAACTCTGATATGCCTACACGAAAAATTATTGGAATTGGACTCAAACAAGTGGAGGGAGTGGCTTGTAGAGTCTGTTGACCAAACTTTGCTTTAGGGGAGTCATTTTCTGACACACTGAAGTTCATAAGCAGACAGGGGTGCAATCTGTATTGTCATAATAGTTGGAGGTTGTTTTATATTTGGCCCCATATACTAAAAATAGGAGAAAGTTGGCTGTTTAATATTTTATCCAGATTCTTCAGAAACTAAAAGTAGGAGGAAGGGTTAGTTTTGAGATATCAATGTAGTTACATACAAGTATTATGACATAATCAACTTATAAATGTCTCAAGTAGTTTCTCTCTCACTCTCTCTCTCTCATCATCATCATCATCATCATCTTCACTGGTGATGTTGTGATGACGTGTCACCCAATGCCTTCATATGTTCAAGATTTTGATTTTATAAAACTACACTTTAGCTGTTCCTTTTGCAATCATCTTTTACTTGTCCTAGGCAAGGGAACTTTTATTGAATTTTCATAATTGTTTTGCTATTCAGCACCTTAAGATTTTCAATACTGTCAAGCTTTTCTAAAAATGTTATATAATGTGAATTTTTCATAATTGTTTTGCTATTCAGCACCTTAGGATTTTCAATACTGTCAAGCTTTTCTAAAAATGTTATATAATCTTCTTATTGGATTCCTCAAAAAATCATATCGATGATTTTTATCCATTGACATGGTATCACATTTGCATGTGATTGTTTGAGATTTGAAGGGTCTGTGGTTACTCTAAAGAAAAAGAAAAAAATTTCTCAGAGTTGGTTCCAGCCACTTTCAGCATCTACTACATTGATAAATTTAGTTATTTTATTATAAAAACCTCCTTTTAAACTCTAATTTCCTGTCAAAGTTCTGGTTCCACAAAAGATTTCCCCCCCGTTCTGTTTTATTTTGTGCGTGCATGTCTGTGTCAGTGCACAGTTGTTATCAAAGAGGTCCTCTTTCAGATTTCAACAGTCATTACAGTTTATACCTGTCTCAGTTGTTTTATTGACTGGTTAAACTCATATATTACAAATACCGTTAATGGAATTGTCTATATATTATGTTCAAGGTGGTTACCATTTAAATTTGTTTCTCACTGTGTGTGCACTTTTGCTTGGTTAGTATTAGGCTGCTCTTTGTATCTATTACCTGTAGCTTACCAAGAGACCAAACTCTTTGAATGTTTGAGCTCTGGTTGTGTGCTGCAAGCCTGCAATGTTTGCATGAATCGAATTGGTGCACAGTATTTAGTTTCCTGATTAATTATATTGATTTCTATCAGTAACCACTGCAAATTTGCCTTTTGTCAATGTCTCTATTTAAACGATCTCTCAATTTTCACGGAGTAGATGAGAAAAGTAAACATTGAAAAAGAATTCTCCATTATCTTCTGAATGAGGTATCGACAATGTTTCAAGATACTTGTTGAAAAGGAAAGAAGATAAAACTCAGTGGTCATGGCCATGGGAAGTAGACACCAAAGAAAATGAAAGATGTTTTAGAGTGTTTCTTTTTAAGGAAGCAAATTTTTAGGAATTTTACCTTACCACGGCTTATGTACTGTATCCATCCATACCCCGAAGTTAAGCAAGCTTGGACGAGTCGTGAATGTATACTAGGAATTAGGATGGGTGATTGCTTTGGGAAGTTCTCGTGTTGTGATACATTTCCTTATTTGAAACCCAGAACCAGAAACAAAATAGTGTTCCCTATTCAAAATTGGGGATATTCATAATGTCTTGGTAGGCTTGTGTTCACTTTTTTGGTTCTCTAAGGGGATTATCTGCTTTCATTATCTATTCTCCTTTTTTTCTGTTAAATATTTAAAATTTGATATCCATGACTTTATTCATATTTGGATGTCATGGTTCCTGAGTTAGGTATAATCATACCTGAATATAACAAATCGATGAAGTTTACTCAGCTAACATGCTTTGATTGTCTTTGAGCAAGAACAGATATTTGCAACTTTTTGTAAAACAGAAATCAATATATTTTAATTTTCAGAGGAGTTTGAGTTTGGATGTTAACCTGAGCATTTGCTTTGTAAAACAGAATTCGATATCTATTAGTACTGATCCATAGGAGCTGGGTCAGGGATAGAGGTTTCCGTTGCTTGCTTTGTGCACACTCAATTGTTTATTTTGCAAATTACTGATTACAGTCCTGTCAGTCTCACTAGCTTTGAGCCATTGTACATGAATATGATGTTGACTTCTGAAACATGTTTTAAATTTCTCTGTGCTTTACATGTTATAACATACATATATGATATGTGTTTGTATGTATGTGTGTGTATATATGATCAATTAATGTATCTCTTATCTCAAATAATAATTGGATGGGATGACCGTATTTTCCTTTTTGACTTTGTTGATGGTCTTTATGCCCTTATGAATAAAAATGATACTTTAAGGCCCTTTCTTGGTTTCTGAACTTAGAAGTGATGTTTTTCTTTCCTTCAATTTCCAGAGAAAGAAAATCTTTGCCTGTATGGATTTCCTACTGAGCAATGGGAAGTTAATTTACCTGCTGAAGAAGTGCCTCCAGAGCTCCCTGAGCCTGCTTTAGGTATTAACTTTGCCAGAGATGGAATGCAAGAGAAGGACTGGTTGGCTCTTGTTGCAGTCCACAGTGATGCATGGTTACTTTCTGTTGCCTACTATTTTGGTGCCAGATTTGGTTTTGACAAAGCTGACAGGTTTATCTTCTTTGGTCATATTTTCATCTCTCTCTCTATACACACACACACACACACACACATACTGGTGTCTTGATTCTAATTTTGAACTTTGCAAGAGAGAAGAGTGTGTATTGGGCTATTGGCACATGTCATTGTTTACACCGTTGATATTTTGGATTCTTTTCTGTTTGTTTAATCACTTTAGTTTATTAATTCAATTTATTTACAATTGAAAATTTGATGTCAATTTAATCCATCAATTTTAGAAGGTTGATTTGATTCCAAAAGGATTTCACATTCTAAGATGTGAAATTCATTATAATTTGTGAGCATAAAGTGAGTAAAGGAAAGGCTTTTGCTATGGCTTGCGAAAATAACTTAATGGATACTGTTTGTAGGTAGATTATACATAGATTTGTTCTGGTTTTGTTGCATGACAAAGCTAACATCTTTAACATTGGTTCAAGCATCACATGAAAGCAGATTTCAGTGCATCTTGTACAAGGCAAACTAAACATGCAGAAAATACTTGCAGCAAAGCTTCTTGTTTTCCCAAGCAAAGCAGTTATTATGATTTGTCAATATTAAACTTGTTGGATGTATTATCTCCAGTGATGTTCCATCATAAAAATATGCCATAAATAGTTAGTTTAGATACAGGCAATATGAAGTTTACATGTCATTAAACTGTTGAGATATTTCTTAAATGTGTATAATAACTAATAAGTAGTTGAAAGTACCCTTGATTTTGAATATAACATTATTAAATTTTGGCCGTACTTGTGATGCAGGAAATGTCTTTTCAGTTTGATAAATGAGCTTCCTACAATTTTTGAAGTTGTCACTGGAATTGCAAAGAAACAAGTGAAGGAGAAGTCAGCAATGTCAAACCACAGCAGCTCCAAAACCAAGTCAAATACAAAAGGGGTATATATTGTTGATTTCTTTAGTCTGCTAATTCAAGTCCTTTTAACCATTAACAAGGTTCTGCCTTTATCTATAAGTTTGCGTGTGCATGGTTTTCTTGTATTTCTTCTAAGCTACCAAGTTATTAACCATGAATAATCATCGCTTTGTTAAATTCCAAATATGAACTTCCTTGCAGGGGTTTATGGTGTGAAAATGCTAGTGTTCTTAAATAGTCTTTCACTCTGATTGGCCCCGCCCACTTTTTTTTTTTAATTTTCTTTTCATGGCACAATGTATACTGAACCAAATTTTGATTTCCCTCGAAGTGTCATCCCTTCTGCTCAAGTCTATTTGTGACTGTTTCTCTTCTGGATGTAAATGCAGCGAGGGTCTGAAGCCCTGGGCATATATTCAAAGATGCTATCAAAGGATGAAGAGGGATTGGAGGAAGAAGGTAATGATGAAGAGCATGGTGACACCATGTGCGGAGCATGTGGGGAGAACTATGCATCAGATGAATTTTGGATCTGTTGTGACATATGCGAGAGGTGGTTCCATGGAAACTGTGTGAAGATCACTCCAGCTAGGGCTGAGCACATCAAGCAATACAAGTGCCCATCATGCAGCAGTAACAAGAGAATGCGGCCTTGATATATTATCTCATTGAGGTGGGTTAGTTCTCACCTCCCCTATTGTGTCTCATGTTGGCTCAGCTAACTGCTTAGTTGGTTAGATTTTAGACTTTCCCATGCCTGTGTATTCCAGTACCATTGTCTTGTGAAGCTTGCGTTTCTGAATATATTAGTAGCTTGCAACTCTTGAACATGTCTTCCAACTAATTCTTAGTCAGAATGTGTAGAGGTTTCATTTGTGTAGGAATATCTCGTCATGATGACGCGAATTTTATTGATCAAGTTAATCATTCCTGGAAGTTTCTGAATTTGTGATAATCTCTGATTTTCTGTTTCGAGGTCAAGCTGACCAGGATTTACAGTTTCTAGGTATGGGGATTACCTAAGAAAGGCACCCAAAAACCATATTTAGGTTGCATGACTGCAGCACTGATCGATTTATTTTTATGTGCCAGATAATAAAAATATGTATCATTTAGGCACGACATTAGTTTCTTTGTTTTCTAGGATGTGTTTGTGATCTAAGGAAATAAGATATCATGCTGGTTGCTAACAGATTATGGGATTTGTATTTGCTGCTGCTGCTATTATTTTTGTAATAAGCTTACATTGTAATTGTCATGTTATTTTCTCCAAAGGAATGAATATCTAATGGTACTCCTTTTGAGCCTTGTGACCCTTGTCTAATGAAGGGATCATTAGAAATTGGGGTAACGCACAGTTTACACTGATGATGGATGGTGCCATGATTATTTCTAATAAGGCTTAAATTTAAATTATTATCTTAAACTCTTTACCTATTTTTATTTTAGTTAATTTTTTTCAATTAAATGATTGAAATCCTAATTTTTTTAATTATGACTAATTAACCATACCACGTTATAAATCGATAATGTGACATCAAGACATGACAAATGAGTGCTTATGTGTAAAAAGAAAACATTTTTAATGGGACAAAAGGGCAACAAAGTAAAATAACAAATTAAACTAATAAAATTACACAATTAACAACAAATAATGTAAGTTAAACAATTTATAAAAAAAAGGAAGTGTTCTAAAATTTTTCGCATAGGCGCTAGTAGGGGTGTTCATTTCAATCGGTTTTTTACCGAACCAGTACCGGTGATATCAATTCTTTTTGGTATCGATTTTTTTCGGTTCGATATTTTTTATTTTTAATAATTATTGGTACCGATAACGGTATAGGCATTTTTAAATTCGGTATACCGAAAAAATCGAATTAACTAATAATATAATAAATTTACATGAATTATTATAATATATATAATTAATAATAATTATATATATTATTATAATTTATAAATAATAATTATGTATTAATTTAATTATATATATAATAATATATATAATTAATAATAATCATATATATTATTATAATTTATAAATAAATTAATATATAATTATTATTTATAAATAAATTAATATATAATTATTATTTATAAATAAATTAATATATAATTATTATTTATAAATTATAATTATATATATATTATTAATCGGTATAACCAAAAAACATTATCGAATTTGTACTGAAATCGATAATTCGGTATCGATACCAGTTCTTGTTTTTGCTGTATTTTGGGTTCGGTACCAGTATAGTTTTTTTGGTATCGGTTTGGTAATTTATCGATGAATACCCCTAGACACTCCCTAGCTCATCGCCTAAGCTCAAGGTGAAAAAAAAATCCCAACAGAAAATTAGACGGGACTAGGCGGACAAGACAGAGAAATTAGGCGAGGCAGAGACAAAGAAATTATGGCTACAATTGTTTTTTTTTGTTTTTGTTTTAATAACTAAGCTACAAAACGATATCATAAAAGTGGATGATGAAGTTGAGGGCTGTTTGGGCCTTATTTGAGAGACAGTTGGTGAAGCATTCGGAGCAGATAGCGTGCTAGAGCCTAAGAGAAGTAGTATAAATGTTGGAGTAAGAGAACTTTATCAAGAATATTTTTTGTCTGATGATAACACAGAGGAAGAAGGAGATGAGGAGTATGAGTGTAAGTCGGATGGGGACATTATCTTGGAGGGATATAAAGAAGAAGAATTAAAGATATAAAGGGATATGGAGATAAAGATCCATCACTATGGAAGAAATATGAGATGGATAGGGTTGATAGGGTTTTGGTCTTGATTTAATTAATTTACTTTTATTTTTATTTGTTTTAATATGGAGATGGATAGGGTTGATAGGGTTTTTGTATTTTATATTTGAACTTTGATATTGGTAATATGAATATGTGTCTTTGAACTTTAAGCAAATATCTTTATTATCTTTATTATAGATTATTTTGCTCTATAATATTGTTTTGTTTGGATAAATGTAAGATAAAATATTAAAATTAATTTAAAATAAAAAATTTCGCCTAGACTTCTCCTGGTAGCCCGCCTAGCGCCTTTTAAACATTGAAAAAAATATTACATAGTCAACAAATAATACAATAAATTCAATTTAAAACAATTACAACATCTCACCTAGAATTTTTCAGAATCAAACATCCAAATTAAAACAAATAAAAATAAAAATAAATTAATTAAATCAAGACCAAAACCCTATCAACCCTACCATCTCATATTTCTTCCATAGTGATGGATCTTTTTTTTTACTCCCCCGCCTATTTATCAGGGGAAAAAAATAAAAATAAATAAAAAGTAAATGAAAAAATCAACATTCATATAGAGAACAAAAAATTAGAGCTCTTGACTTTTAACTCTGCCGCTGTTGCACCTCCACCACCAACCAGGCAACCACCCAAGAAACCCTATAACACAACCCTTATATGTTGTCGTCGTCCTTCTCCACCCAGGGCTTCAAACAACTATCCACCCTCCAATCGCTCTCTAACACAACTGCCTTTCTTTTCGTTAAATATGCCCAAATCATCGATGATGATGTTTTGAATGTAGTTCGAATCTGATAACCAGACAAAGACTGGTGATCACCAACTGTTGTACTACGTTTGGATTAAAAGAATAGAATAAATGTGAAATATAATAAAAAATAGTATATTTGATGATATTTTGAAAGATATATCATTCCAATAGAATAAAAATTTATTCATTCCTTTAATTTTTATTTCATGCGAGAAGTTGTGGAATAAAATTCATTTCAATAGAATGAATATGTATAATAATTTTATCATCATATTATACTACTTACCCACCAATAACCAAAGATATGCTTTTAAGACATGGCATGGTCAGTTGGACATAATTATAAAAAAAAAGGGATTTCAATCACGTAATTAATTTTTTTTTAAAAACAATCAACCAAAAAAAAGAAGATCCGTTCAAGATAGTAATTTAAATTTTAACCTAATAATTAACACTACAACTTTCCGGATAAAGGAAACTTTTTGTTTGTTGACCTTACCTATTTATAAGGGTTTACAAAGGCTATATTTAGATATAAATTTCTTATTTTTGATAATTTTTATCAACAATAATACACTTTTAACAACTAAGTTTATCATATAGATAAAAATATGCCTATGTTTTTCTTATGAAAACCGCAAGTCGAAAATAAAACAAAAGGGAAACCTTTTTGCTGACTAAGGGTAGACATTGCCTTGGATTGAATATGCTGTTTGTTTGGGTGGAAAGATAACCACATCATCATGACTACTGAAAAAGCATGGCATTGAAAAGATGTGGTAGTGTTAAAAAGAATACTTCCTGGAGCCAAAATGGTCAAATTTCGACCTCCTATCCTAAGATCCCACCCAAAGCCACACCTTTTGGCATGGCCGGGACAATCTATAATATTTGTACGAATAAGGATAGGAAGAGGACATGAAAATCGTATCACGTTAAGGGAAGAGTAAAGTACTCCTCCTCCTACTATTTTATTAGGTCAGTGGTCGAATGTAGAGGGACAAGTTTAGGGACACAAAATTTAAATACAAAACTTAGCATTACATTTATTTTAACTATTAAAAAGTGGAGTATAATACGAATTTCAATGTTATGTCCTATTTTTTAATAACTGAGATAAATGTAGTGTTTGGATATTGTATTGGATAAAAATGAATGTTGTACATCCATCTTCATTTTTATGTATATTTCTTCTATTTTCTTTTTTCAAATTCCACACGTGTCACCAAGACAGCTGACCTCCGAACGGAGCTCATTCGGTTTCTAAACGCCGTAGTGATTGGAAAATACCATCTTCCATCAAGTTACTCCAAGGCCGCAATACTTGTCCGGACAAACACTTCAATGCAAGGCCATTTGGGCATTCGGTGGGAGCTAGTTGAAGCCATGGCCAAGCTCATCAATGAGAATTTGATCCTAAACTTCCATTAAGAGGGCCCATCACCGCCTCCTGTGATCTCATACCATTATCGTACATCGCTGGAGTTTTAACCGGCTGACATAACTCAAAGGTTGTCACCCTTGAAGGTGAAGAAGTCTCAGCCAAGGCTTTAAAAAGAGCTGGAATATGAGCCCTGTTGGGATATAAATATCTGGAGTGATTGATGACTCATCACTAAATATCCTGAGAGTCAGACTAGTGGAGAGATAAGGACAAAATACATTTATGTGAGAGAGGCAGTTACTTTATGTTATATATACTGGATACACAGAAGATGATCTATCTACAATTACTTACACACAGCAAGCAGAGTAAATACCAAACAAGCAGACGGAGGAGAGAGAAAAGATACATCACATATGCTAAACCCAAAACATACACTTCTACCTGAATACTTCATTTTGGTTATACTCTGACATACACTGATATTCACAGAGGTATAGTGATTTAGAGCTTGGACACACGACCCCCTTTCATACACATCGGCTTGCGTCGAAGGGTAGTGATGTGTCGGGTGCATCGAAGGGTAGTGTTATGCGCTGGGTGTATATCGAAGGGTAGACATATACACCGTGTGTGTGAAGCGATATTGTGGTGTCTCGTTATAAATCCTTATATATCGACATATATCGGTATGTGTCAGCCCGTGTACTAATGAGTATTTCTCCTGTGGGATTGTTGTAACACTTTCAACATCATTCTAGTGGATTCATGGCGTGTCTCCCGTGGTTTTCTCCCGATTTGGGTTTCCACGTTAAATCTTGTGTTCTTATATTTATTGATTCTTTTTTAACATTATAATTTATATTTTCAGCATGTATTGGCGCATTTTTTGGCTTGTTCTTTTGGTGAATTTGTCAGGTCCAAAATATGGCGTTAACATTGGCGCTAGAAGGAGGGCGGCGACAGCCACAGTAATTTCAAATCACCAAATTATTTCTGAAATAATTTTTATGGCGGTTCAGTTATCCGACTGAAGGAGAATATTACATATGAGGCTAAGTTGTTTTTATTTATAAAATATTATAATATTTGTTTATTACATGTATACTTATACAACTTATGTATTAATTTCGACATTTGGTATATTTTTCTCTCTCTTCGACGGATGTGGCTGGTGAGGGGGTCGGCAGCTCGGCAAACCGAGGGGGTCGGCAGTGGGATGGCTCGGCGGCGCCGGGGGCCGCTCGGCAGGGGGTTGGCAGTTCGATAGCAGCTCGGTGGCTCAGAGAAAGATCGGCAACATTAGTACCAGCTCAGCAGTGTGAGCTCGGTGGCTCGTGGGCTCTTCGGCAGCGGCTCTACAACGGAGTTCGGTGCTCGGATGTTGGAGTTTGGTGCTTAGCTCTTCTAGGCGGCAGCTCAGTGGTGTTCGGTCGTACCTGGGCTGCCCGACGGTGGCATAAGGGCTGTTCGGCAGTTCGGCGATGAAGCTCGTATTATCTCAGCACGTCGGCAGTTGGTCCTCGGTGTCTTCGGCAGCCTGGGTCGGCAGTTCAGCAGCTTGGTGGTTCGGAGGAAGATCAGCAGCGACCTCGGCAGTGGCGTGCTCGGGTTCGGGGGGAGCTCGATGGAGGCAACGGCTGGGTTTGGGCTTCGGCAGTTGGTTCTGGGTGGCTTCGGTAGTTGATCCTCGGCAGTCTGGGCTCAGCGCCTCAGGTGGGGTGAGGTCGGCAGTGGGCGGCTCGTCGGCAGTTGGTGCTAGTGGTGCTCGGCCTCGGGTGCTGGTGGTGCTCGGCCTCGGGTGCTGGTGGTGGGATGGCTCGGCACCCCGAGGAGGTCGGTAGTTCGGTGAGGCCTTGGTCGGTCAGCAGCTTGGTGGTTCAGAGGAAGATCAGCAGCGACCTCGGCAGCGGCTTGGCGGTGATGGGCTGGGGCTGGGTGGTTGGGTAGTGTTCAGTGGCTTGACATATTGATGATGCTCGGTTGGGTCTTGGGCCTTATTTGGTGACGTGGACGGTTCGATGGATTCAGTTTTTTGCTATATGTGCTTGGATTTTTGAAAGCTCGACAGTGTTTGTGGTGGGTCCGTTGTCTTCAGTAAATAATCCAATTCACTTGTTTAAGTTCGGCTTTGGATGTTCGGCATACTTTGCAGTGAAATTTTTGTAGTACTCTCCTATTATAATTTTTATAACAGGAGAGTGGGGGGCAATGTTGGGATATAAATATCTGGAGTGATTGATGACTCATCACTAAATATCCTGAGAGTCAGACTAGTGGAGAGATAAGGACAAAATACATTTATGTGAGAGAGGCAGTTACTTTATGTTATATATACTGGATACACAGAAGATGATCTATCTACAATTACTTACACACAGCAAGCAGAGTAAATACCAAACAAGCAGACGGAGGAGAGAGAAAAGATACATCACATATGCTAAACCCAAAACATACACTTCTACCTGAATACTTCATTTTGGTTACACTCTGACATACACTGATATTCACAGAGGTATAGTGATTTAGAGCTTGGACACACGACCCCCTTTCATACACATCGGCTTGCGTCGAAGGGTAGTGATGTGTCGGGTGCATCGAAGGGTAGTGTTATGCGCCGGGTGTATATCGAAGGGTAGACATATACACCGTGTGTGTGAAGCGATATTGTGGTGTCTCGTTATATATCGACATATATCGGTATGTGTCAGCCCGTGTACTAATGAGTATTTCTCCTGTGGGATTGTTGTAACACTTTCAACATCATTCTAGTGGATTCATGGCGTGTCTCCCGTGGTTTTCTCCCGATTTGGGTTTCCACGTTAAATCTTGTGTTCTTATATTTATTGATTCTTTTTTAACATTATAATTTATATTTCCAGCATGTATTGGCGCATTTTTTGGCTTGTTCTTTTGGTGAATTTGTCAGGTCCAAAATATGGCGTTAACAAGCCCCCATTTGAGCTCCAAGCTAAGGAAGGACTAGCAATTATAAATGGGACAGCAGTTGGCTCAGCTGTGGCTGGCACAGTTTGTTTCGATGCCAATATATTGTCTCTCCTTGCTGAAATTCTTTCTGTTTTCTTCTGTGAAGCCTTGCATGGAAAACCAGAGTTCACTGACCCATTACTCATGAGCTCAAGCACCATCCGGGACAGATTGAATCAGCTTTAATCACGAAACACCTTGATGGAGGTGATTACATGAAAGAGGCCAAAATTCGTCACGAAAAAGATCCCTTAACCAGCCTAGGCAATATCTATACGCATTGAGAACTTCCCCTCAACGGTTAGGACCACAGATTGATACACACAGAACTTCCCCCTCAATGGTTAGGAACACAGATTGAAGTGATTCGTATGGCAACTCATTCTGTGGAGAGAGAAATCAATTCGTTGAAAGATAATCCATTGATCGATGTGGCTCGTGATATAATCCTTCGTGGAGGGAATTTTCAGGGGACACTAATAGGTGTATAAATGGATAATCTTCAAATAGCGATTGCAGCTATAGGGCAACTCATGTTTGCTCAATTTTCTGAGCTTGTTTGTGATCATTACAATAATGGATTGCCTTCAAATTTGAGTTGAGGGCCAAATCCATGCTTGGACTATGGGTTCAAAGGTGCAGAGATAGCCATGGCTGCATATTGCTCTGAGCTTCAATACCTTGCAAATCCAGTGACTACTCACGTTCAAAGCGCTGAACACAACCAAGAAGATGTGAACTCTCTGGGTTTGATCTCAGCAAGAAAAAGTGCCGAAGCTATTGAGATTCTTAAGCTCATGTCAGCAACATTTATGATGGCACTTTGCCAGACAATGGACCTGTGACACCTTGAAGAAAACATGACTGTAAAACATGCTGTACTCAGAGCAGTAAGAAATACCCATTTTGTAGATCAAGATGGATAACTGCTAGAATCGCGTTTTTGCGAGAAGGAACTCTTGCAAGTCATTGAGCATCACCCAGTTTTCGCCTATATCGATGATCCTACAAAATCCATATTATGCATTTTTGACTCAACAGCAAGAAGTACTTGTTGAACGGACACTGAAGGACTCGAAAGCTGAAGGTATGGACGAATATGGGTATTTGATTTTCAAGTGAATACCCATATTTATGGAGGAACTGAAAGCGGGACTAGGTGAGGAGGTGGTGAAAGCTAGGGAAAATTTTGAGAAAGGGAAATTCAGAATAGAGAATAGAATAAAAAAAATGCAGGACTTTATCCTATATACAAGTTTGTGAAATGAGGAGTGAGGTTGGGACTGAGATTCTTAGTGGTGCAAGGAAGATTAGTCCAGGGGAGGATATTGAGAAAGTGTACGAGGCCATCAATGAGGGGAAATTGGGTAATGTTGTGATGAATTGCTTGTCACTTTCAGAGTTTTCTGGTGCATTTTGATATTGGAGATTGCCTTCGAGTTGGTGAAATTCTCTGCCAGTAAACAAGGTTGATTTTGCTGGTCATTTACTTGACTGCTTGTAACTTCTAAGGAATATAGTTGGGAATACTAGGGGGAAACTACTGAATTAGCTGTTATTACTATTTTACTTCGCTTTGTAAATCTTGATGGAATAAGAACTCATTTTCGGAGAAGTAAATTTTGATGGAATGAGAACTCATTTTCGGAGAAGTAATCGTTCCTTCTCTTCTTGGAGAGTCCTACTTTTTTCTTCTTTTTCTTGTTTTTGAATTTTTTCAAATATTAAAGGTTTGTAATAAGGCACAATTAGATATAAGAAAAATTCAATAACTTTTTAATTAGTCTTAAAACTTTAATATGCAAAAAATTTATCCATCAGGAAAGGCTGAAAGCTGGATCTTCTTCCTAATCAACTTTGGACCAGGGCGCAATCAGAACTCACAAACTACCGGTTCAATCCATCGAGTCTTGTGCATTTTTGTCTGAAATATAACTGTTTGGAACCTTATCTTAACGATTGAGTTGGGTAAGAATGATGATGATTTTCTAAGTGCCCCAAATGACTATTTTTTCACCTTTTTTTCCTTCATACAATAATGCCCAGGATTGAATAAGGCAACTTTTTAAACATGTCTATCTATTAGTAGTCTACTACCACTTACTCTTAAAAAGGGAGTTTTAATTTTTGATCAACTCTTTCTAGTTTCTACCAATATTAATGTTTACACACATGGAATTTTTTTTTTCAATTATTTTTTCCCCAATTCTGCCTTAAAATAATATTGAAATAATTATGACTAAAAGTTATGCCTAAAATTTATGTCTAAGACAGTCTTATGCAAACCTAAATATCTATAATGTAAATAACTAACAAACCTATTTTCTAGTATTAAACTCGCAATAAGATCTGTTGTAAACAATTGAACATTTGAACTAACAGGCCACATTTAACTCGAGTATAAGACTAGAAAGGACAGAAAAATAGTACACCAAGGAATTACTCTTCTGAAAAATACTCTGTAACCAAAGTTCTAATTTTTCTGTAAGTTTCAAGTGCTACTAATTGGACTAAATTTCATGAAACTATTTTCAGTCTAAAACAATTCTTACATCCTACATTATAAGACTAAGCTTGAATGATGGAGAACTTGAGACATAAAGGATTAAGTGAAGAATAAAATAGGATTAACAAACTAAGCTATGCTCAGTAAGAATTTGCATCAGTTAGCGCATATAGATGAGAAACAAGGCAATATGCACGAATGAGATTTGAAGGAAGGACACAAGTAGAAGCATATCATAGGAAGAGCCAAGTGGATCAAATGCAAATTACCACTTCTAAGAAGAATATTAGATCTTAGAAGAAGCATCCATTAAATAACAAAAACCAGCACTCACGTTCATCCATTAGATGAACAAAACAATTTTCATTAGAGGATGAGACAAGGCCCACAAAACATTAACATACAGTAAAAATTGCTTTACATGGTAATGCACACATATATAAGCTGACCTTGTTTATTATAAATACTAGGAAGACTAGCACAGGCAGAGGTCATCTCTTGAGCAATTCCATGTCCATTCCATTTAAACCATTTCTAGCCAAAAGATTGCTGCCATTGCTGGATTTCACACTCAAGCCTCTCACAAACTTCCTCAAGCTGCGAATGCCCATTACTCTTCCTTAGCCAGGCTGAGTAAGCTCTCTGTAGTCTTTCCGTGCTTCAAAATAACTTAGGACTAGTTCTTTTGGAACAGTTCCTCAATAACTCACAATGTTTCATAATCACAAGTTTGCCGAAAGAGGACGATTATAGTGACACTTAAAAGGCCTGCTTCACTCAGCGTAACCTGATAGTTTCATTTGGGAAGATAACGTTGGGATTACGAATATGAGGATTCAGGGCAGCCAAATCCTTCCATTTAGCACCTGTGCCATGAACGCAAGAAGAGATGCTCCACAAGGTCTCACCAGTCTGGACTTTAGTTGTTGCAGGGGTAGAAGATTTAGCAGCTGCCTTTGACTTTATGAGTGGATGCTTATTGCTTTTTCCCATTCCATTGGCAAGCAACCAACGAGACCCAGACTGTTGTTGAGTTTTGGAACCCCAAAGCTTCTTTTTACCTGGCTCAGTCTTCAAACCAGCTACATGAACTTCTGTGATTTTAAACATAGGAATGACTTCCTCTTCATGAAGCTTCTCTTCTTTTGCCTCCTCCATTGTCTCGACTTTTGCAGGCTCAGACTCAACTTCATCTTCATTGGTGTGCCTAATCTCTGAAACTGTGCTGTATATTTTTCGTTTTGGTGGGGCAAACAATCTTTCAACTTGAATGAGTGCAAGCATTGGGGTACCAACAGGTTCATAGTTTCGTAATGGATCACGCAACTGCACCATTAGTGCAACTGTGAAGTTGTTCCCTAACAAACCACACTTTTTGGAGCCTTTGCCTCGTTTTCTTTCCCCTTTCCCACGAAACCAGTCACCAGGAGTAGCATGATGGGCAGCAAGAATCTTTGAAGTTCGCTCACTGAATTCATCTTCATCATCAATTTCACCAGAATCCAGCCTCATCCATTCATCAAGCGTTAGTGATAAACCCATTAAACCCCCATCATCATTGCCTCTGTCTTTAATGTCCAGCAGTTGCAGCCCACCAGCATCCTCCAAACCTTATGACCTGCCAATATTGACTATCTTCCCCTCAAGAGCCGAGGATTCACCAGTAGACTGTGGGGTTATGTTGGAAGGTGCATCCTCGTCTGACAGGCCCGATTGTATTCTCAGACCCTCAACTGAGAGGGCTTCAATTTTGTCCATGGCCAAAGGAGCGAGATCTTCCAGGGATACACATTGAGAGTCCATCTCATTGCCAATTGAAACTGAATTGTGTTTACTTGACCTGGGACCAGATGGTTTTCCTTTCACTTGTTTTGCCCCACCAAATGTATTTTGCCCAACCTCAGATTCATGCTGCAACAATTCTTGCCTGCAAAGAGGAAAAAAATATAGATACAGCACCTTCCCAGAATAATTGAGAGAAAATACATGTATTTATAGTGATTTAAACTCCACAAAACAATGTATATAGAGAAATGACTAACCTCTCGGGGGCCTCTAAACTGCGGTCAGCCTCCCATGTTATTTGTTGCATCGTCTTCCCACTTAACATCTTTCAAGGGCATCAACTTGCTTGCCTGCATCGAAAGCTTTTCAATTCCAACCGAAGCCAAACCCTGTAGTATCTTCATTATACCTGAACCCATTTCGGCAGGTACCACTACTGGATTAGAAACCTGCATGACCAAGCTGCCTCCAACTTTAGAGTTCCTGAACAGTTCAGGACTCATTGAGCGCAAAAAGCCTCCATTCTTAGTCTGCACAAATGGCCCTAAACCTTCTCCAAGAGGAGGCAGTGGAAGAGGCTGTTCCAGAGAGAGATCAATTGGACTTCCAAATCCATCAGAGCTATTAGGTGGAGAACACTGAAAAGCGTTATCATTCAGGCCCCACTCACGCATTAATGCTCCTGTCTCCAAGTCTTCCAACATTGAGGCCCTTGTTTTGCTCCCCACTGCCCAAGTTTCTAGATTAGCCATCCCATGCGCTTGTGACACTGATGAGTGATTGAAGTCTTCAGAAATGGCCCCCCAACCAGATAAAGATTGAGTATCGCAACCATATTCTGATAGATCCCTGTCAATATCAAAGTTAAATAATGAGCATCCATCGGCCAGAGAATCCTTCTCAAATTGTCTCAACAGACGTTCTCTGGGGGACTCAGGCTCACTTTCAGAACTCAAGCCAAAAGGACTATGCTCTATTCCCAGCATGTCCAAGAATTCACTAGCAACAGATTCAGTAACATCATCCAAGCTAAGTGACTTCCCCTTCCTACTCATTTTATGATTTGCTTCAACCTCTATATATTTTTCTTGGCTTGAAATTTGACAGTCTTCTTCTTGAGAATCTGATCCTTCTTTCAGCAAATCTGACACACACATCAATGCTGACTCCAGTTCTTTCATGAGTGAGTCTGTCTCGCATAAGTCATCTCCTTTAAAATTGAAGTCATTCACCACAAGGTTATCTACGTGAGTATCAAATTCCTGGACCATGGGTTGAAGTTTAATGTTCTCCTAAAGATCTACCCCATCAGAGCTTCCAAAAGAGCTGTCAATATTCGGAAGATCAAGACTCTCTGCCAGGGAACCATCCTTTAAGGTATCCTCTTCTGGTTTGACCTGTTTCTCTAAGGACAATTCTATCCCATGCTCTACCAAAGAGACTTCACTAACATCAAACCGAATTTTAACATTGTCCTTAGCAGCATCATATGTGTATGAGTTCGGTTTGACGGACTCGGGAGATTCAAAGATAACATCAAGCTCAGGCTTATCAACTGACATACTCACCTTCTCTTCATCAAATTTCTGATACAGCATACTTACCGAATCAGAGAGGGTTGACCTTGATATCGGCAAAACCTCATGAAGATCCTTTATGTCTTCTACCGAACGAGCAGAAGCACGGGACCTAGCAAGAAGGCTTCCACCTCGCCTTACTGTACTTCGATCATGACTTCGATAACTATTCTGCCTCAAAGTCAAGAACTTAGGGAGATCACTGTTGGTAGCAGGTCCAATAGATTTATTTCCAATTACAGAATACCCAAAACTGACATTTAAGGTTGCACCCTTAGCATTACCCGATAACCTGAAACTAGTTGTCCACTTTCCTGAGCTATTTTCCTCTTCTAACTCTTCCAAAGTAAGAGGAGGCAACCTAGTGAGATCAAGCCAATGCTTTCCCAAATCAAGTTGAGGATAACCAAACACAGATACATATAACAGGAAGTGCCTTGCCTCATACTTTGCTGAATAGGAGGGTCCGCTCCTACTACCATAAACAGAACACGTATGCGTTAACTGTTCTTCAAATTCAGCTATTCCCTCAAAAACCCTAGCTAGACGAGTGGTCAACTCATTATCCCGCCTCTTCCAATGAACAGAGAGACTAAGATCATCGCATTCCGGCGGCAAACCTTCAATCAAATGGACTTGAAGAGAGAAACAACAATTAAACCTTTTGTTTTGAACACTGGTCAAAGCCTTTAGACCCTTCCAACTCCAAATAGACTTCTTCTCCTTGCGGAAAGGATCTTCATTGCTATCCTTTAGCTTCGATTTGGAATCAGGCAATTGAGTTTTCCCGACAGAATTAAATTTATTACTTACTGTAGGAATAGAACTCTTTGGGCTTCAAAGCTTTACTTAAAGTTTCAATATCATTCAACAACTTCCCTTTTCCGAAATCATCACCCATTTTCTTCCGACCCTCAACTTTTGACAACATCAATTATTAAAAATACACACAAAATGCTTTCAAAAAGCACCCAAATTGTAAATAATCACTGAATAAGTCCAACATATTCACAAAGAGCCAAAGAAATCAAGGGTGTATGGCCATTTGGGATAATTTAATTTAAATGAAAAAATGATTATTAAACGATGTATAAATAAAAACTCGTAATTCCTAGGCTCGTTACCTGAATTGAATTTTGTGGAAAAGAAGAAGAGGGAAACCCTAGATTAATTCGCCGGCGTTATCGACTCCGAGTTCTGGAATTGGTGGATTTTTACCTTACTTTGATAATAACAACGTAGGAAATCGAAGAAGAAGAAGAAGAAGAATTCAAACAGGGAGTAGAAAGAGTAAACAATTTTCAAAACCGAGAGTTTCACGCCGGAATCTTATCTCTGTCTTGGCGTCTCCTTGTCTGTCACATTCAAAATTCAAACCCGAACCGAAAACATACGAAACGCAGGGTATCAATTTGCATTGGTAGTTTTGGTGAATATCCATTTTGGCCTTCTATGTTTCTCAAATTTGTATATGTTTTTAACCAATTTAAGTGGGGTTTGTTTACATTAAAATAAATAAATGGGGTTTGTTCAGCAACCTTTTTATATAAATAAACTTGATAAATCGCGTAGAGTACGAGTAAGTTTTAAAAATTATATATTTAAAAAATTTTAAAAATTCTATATAATAACAAATATTTATATTAATATATTTTTTTTAATTTTAAATAAAATCATTATAATATATTACTTTTAATTCATAATGGCTGGTATATTAATTAATTTAATTAATTAACTATATTAATATTAGTTAATTATCATCAACTATACATAGTTATATATATAATGATGACTGCTGAAATTTTTCTCATAATTTTGATATATTTACTTATATATGTCCAAGATCTCCTAAAACTGATATATAATTTTATATCTTAATATTCTATAAATAATATACGATTGCAGAATCATGACATCGATGTTAATTAGTTAATTGGCTTGATAATATTAAAATCATGCATCAAACAAATTATTTCATAATCTTATATTAATATTCATTCTCCTAATTAAGTTGAATATGTTATAAGAATACATTAATTGTATATTTTATAATAAAACTAAAAAGCCTCTTGATTTATTGAGTTGATAAAAAAATAAAAATAATATTAAGTCGAGTCGAACTTTAATTTATTATATATTTATATTAATTTGTATTGATTGATAATTGATAAATAAATTTAAAATTAAAAATTTTCTTGCTACTATAAAACGTCAGTTGCTTGACTGTTTTTCCATCCACTAACGTGACAAAACAAATCTTTTAATGTATAAATTGTGTATGTCAATTTTTAGTTCATAACAATTATTTGTTATAGATTATTTCCCATATATATATATATATATATATATATATATGTTTGAGATTCTAAATTTTGAAAATATATATTTCCCATAAATATTACTGTTCATATTATAGTATGGGCAACTTTTATTATATATGAATAGTAATATTATGGGCAATATATATTTTCAAAATTTAGAATCTCAAATCCATCTGTTTACTGTACAATAACTTAACATCAGCACATTATACGACTGACTTTAATATATTTTAATGTCATTAAGATTTTTCCTTTATTAAATATCATAGCGTAAGAGAATTTAATGCTTTACGAAAAAATGCTTTCCATTTGGAATTTGAATATATTGTGGGCTCTGCCTTAGCTTATATTCGCTGTCTTGGGCCTGACTACACTTCATCTTGTGTCTTGGCCCACATCAAAATTTCAAAATGACGCGCTGACTTGGTGGGTTCTGTAGAACATGTTTTTCATTGTCTAAATTTCATCAACATAACCTTTAAATATTATTTATATAATTCCTATCCTCATCAATTCGGAATTTAGTCAAATTTTTTAATAAAATACCTTCTCTCTAATTAGAGAAAAATAATAGTAAAACTTTATCCTTGCAGCAGGTGGTGTACTGGTCATTGTACTTAATTTCAAAATTTCACTTATTTGAACCAAGTGTCAAGAGATTGACTCTTATTAGAGGAAAACTACCTAAATTTATTATGTATAATTTGTGAGTGGTTAATGTCATATAGTATCGATAGTCATTCAGTTTATTGGTATGACTCAACTTTAAGATAAAAAAAAGGTCGACAGTAAATTATTCTCTTTCATCTAGCTTAAGATAATTTATTGTAATACATTAGGACATTCAAACAAAAAAATATATGCCATATATTTTATTTGAAATAATTACCATTTTAAATTTCAATTCTTTTTATTTTTATTATTATTATTATTATTATTATTATTATTATTATTATTATTATATTTTGTAACATATTACAATTTTAATATATTTCAAACTTGTTATCCCCTCCCTCACCTAGAAGGAGATAAATTATTATAATAAATTAAAACATTCAAAAAAAAATGTCATATATTTTGTTTGAAAGAATTGTCATTTTAAATTTTATTTCTTCTATTGTATTTTTTTTTCTTTTGTAACATATTACAATTTTAATATATTTCATAATTTTGGATCGATATATATATATATATATATATATATATATATATATATATATATATATATATATATATATATATATATATATATATAATGATCCATAACAAATGGTTGATATGTGCACGATTCCAACAAAATGATCTTATAGCGTCTATATGAAAATCTAAATGTACAAAATGGTGTAAATTTTTAACATAATTTGTTCAGTCACTAGTACAAGTAGTGGTTAGAGCAAAAAAAATTTTTAGCTTAATTTGGTCAGTCACTAGTAGGAGTGGCGGTTAGAGTAAAAAAAAAAAATTAGCCTAATTTGGCAAGTCGCTAGTAGGAGTAACAGTCGCAACATTTCAATTGATAATCTTACTAGCGACTGATAAAAAATTTGCACTATATTACACTTTTAGATCTTCACATGAACAGTGTAAAATCAGTTTGCTAGAATAGTGCACATAACAATCATTTGTTATGGATCATTCTCCATATATATGTTGCTATGGACACTATTCTAGCAAACTGATCTTACACAATTCATATGGAGATCTAACGGTGCAAAAGAAAAAAAATTGTCCAGCCGCTACTGTAACAGCTAAGCCAACAACATTGTTTTTTTAATTCAACCGTTATTGAGAGTAGCGACTATGCCAAAAAAAAATATTTCAGTGGTACAATTGTTAGAATTATCATTAGATCTGTTATTAAGTTTTGATCATTTTACTAACCTAAACCAAATTTGTGCGGCTTGGCTTCAATTCTTCCCAAAATATTGAACAATTTCTACAAACAACCCTAACACAAAGATTGCATCTTTAAAGCATGAGAAGAAGGGAAAATGATTGATGAACAATAACTCAGTTTCGATTCATGACAAATTCTGATCAAATAAAGCAAATATATATGGAATACAAAAGAAAGAAAAAGAACTAAAGATTAAATCTTTATGAAATATTTCATTTCAAGATTAAAGTTTTATGAAATATTTTTCTAATTTTTAATTTTTTTTGGCCTAGCCATTTCTAATTAAGAGTAGCAGTTGGCAAATTTTTTTTTTTTTTTTTTTACACCATTAGATCTTCTATATAGACGGTGTAAGATAAGTTTATTGAAATAGTGCTTATAATAATTATTTACTATAAATCACACTCGCACACAAGCTTAGTTAAGAATACTTAACAAAATGAGACAAGTTTATCCATGAGGGTTAAATTTTTCATATTAGATTTTTTTTTTTTTTAAATCTATAACTTTAAATTTTTTACAATATTACATCATTTTATTAGGTAAATTTTGTCAAACTTAACTGAGACTGCCATATATATATATATATATATATATATATATATATATATATATATATATATATATATAATCTTAGGTGATGCATGGTTGGATAATTGGATTGGCAATAATAACAAACCAATTTTTTAATTTTTTAAGTTTGTGATATTATTGACTGCAAAAAAAGACAAATGAAAGCAAAATATTATTGGGCCGTGTCGTGTCGCCTTCCGCTGTTGAGTTTGCGATTGATAAATAGAGAGAGTCCAACTTTGATAAAGCTAAACCCAAAAAGTTCAATACTTACTTTTTATCAGTTAGATTGGTCTTAATCAAAGTTTACTACATTTAGACTTTAATTTAAATCTCTTATGGCCTTATTTTATTTTATTTTTTTGCTTATAATTAAGTCGCCCTAATTTTATGTTTAGTTTTTGTTGTTTTGCTAAATTTAAATGCTCCTTCTATTTCAGTAACAAATTAAAAATTATAAGATATAATATCCTGCATACAAAATTTTATTTACAAAACGATTTTAGATGGAAAAGTTAAAGGTTGGAAATAAAAGACGGATACCACTTTTTTTTTTTATAGGGAAGGAATGAATTTTCTAATAATAACTTTAGGGAAATGAATTTTCAATTAATAACTTTGGGGGTCTTTTTTTGGTCTTAAATGGTGTACGTGGCAATGAGATTATGAGTTTTATAAATTATAAAATTATGAGTTCTATAAATTATGAAATCGTGAAATTATGAGTTCTATAAATTATGAAATTATGAGTTCTTAAATAACTTTTTTTAAAAGTAAGTTAACAATGAGTGTAATAACTTTCTAAAAATTATGAGTTTTATGAAATTATGAAACTCATAATTTATGAAATTGTGAAATTATGAGTTCTATAAATTATGAAATTATGAGTTCTTAAATAACTTTTTTTTTAAAAATAAGTTAGCAATGAATGTAATAACTTTTTAAAATTATGATTTTTATAAATTATGAAACTGATAATTTCATAATTTATAGAGCTCATAATTTCATATTTTTTTTTGTCTCTTTTTCAAAAAAATAATTAATATGTATTTATTTTATTTTAGATAATAAATTATGAAATTTATAAAATTCATAAAAAAATAAATTAAATATATATCTAATAAAATAAATTAAATATATCTTTTATTTTATTAGATATATCTAACATAATATATCTAATATAATATATTTATTAGATATATAATATTAAACTAATTACACCAAGCATGGGAAAGGAAAAGAGTCGATGCATGAGGGTTTTTAATGTATGGAGGACCTACCGCTACAGGCTGCAGCGACAGGAGGGTTTTTAATGTATACTATTTTTGTTTGAGGGACTTTTTTGTCATTATGAGAGGAATAAAAAATATATATTGGCTGCCGCTAGAATTTTTAGTAGCAGAAAAAAAATTTGACTATCACTAAAACTTATAGCGACAAGATTTTAGATTAATTAATCTAAGTCATTAATTATTCATTTGAACAGTGTAATATTTGGTTGCGGAAACAATAGCCCCAACAACTGTTTGTCATGAATGAGCCCCCATATATATATATATATATATATATATATATATATATATACTATAATTCATAAATAAATGTATTAAATGCCTTCATGCATTTCCATTGGGATGATTAATTTGAAAGACATATATGTACATACCTATAACTTATATACAATATTATTACATACCTTATTTTTTGCCAAAAAAATATATTTTAATCTAACACAAAAATTTATGTACTTTTTTTTGTCAAAAATATGTATATTAATGATGTTATATGTAAATTATCAGTAGGTATATATTTATCCTAATTCAAATTTATTGAGGTTTAAAATTCTCATTGGGGTTGTCAAAGTGAGGAGGCCAGGGTCATGTATCTATCCCTTTAGTATTTCATGCATGCATGCACAGACAACGTAAATGCAGAATTACAATTCCTCCTCAGTATTCGTCGTTAATTGATATTACTTCCATCGGGAAGCACTTTGAATTAAGAGCTAGTGTTGTTATATATATATACCAGTAATTATTCGTGTCAAAAAGTATGATATAATAAAAAATTAAATTAAAATTTAAAAAATAAAAATATTATTATTATCTATATTATAACTAAGAAAATTATAAAATATAAATATTATAAATATTATTATTATTATCGGTATTATTTTTTTTATTATTATTATTAATTATTATTATTATTATTATTATTATTATTATTATTATTATTATTATCGGTATTATTATTATTATTAACTATTATTATTATTATTATGGATATTATTATTATCAGTATTATTATTATTATATGTATTATTATTATTATTACTTTTATTATAGTTATTATTGTTAATTATTATTGTTGTTGTTATTATTATTATTATTATTATCGGCATTATTATTATTATTATCTGTATTATTATTATTATTATTATTATCATTATTACTATTATTGTTATTAATATTGCTACTATTATTATTATTATTATTATTATTATTATAATTATTATTATCAGTATTATTATTATTATTATTATTATTATAATGATAATAATAATAATAATTCTTACGAACAAAAATAACATTGGAATTATAATCTCAGTATTATAATTTTTATAAACAAACATGAGTATATTTTATGTGCAAAGCTTTCATTTTTTATTTACTATAATCTTATTTATGATCAAGAAGGGGGGAAACAAAAATAAAAACAAAATGCGTATGGTATGGGACATTATTGGAAAATATCACGTGGCAATTGATGTCAAAATGACTCCTATTTTGAGCGCGGCATGGATTTCAGATCAAGCTTTTCTGATAATAAGGGGATCCACCACCAAGGCACCAATGGTATAAAATAATAATGTTACCGTGATAAAATATAATTACATAAAAATAGATATAAAATATTGTGTAAAATTATAATTAATTAATGCTTTATAATATTTAATATATAGGAGAGTTTAATTATTATGAATAATCTCAATTATACACAATATTTTATATCTCATTTTTATAATATTCTTTATTATCAAAACATTATTAAAAATGCATACGTCTAATTTTATCTTATTTTATTTTTATGATTAAATTGTTCATGTTTTAAAAAATAATAAATGATACACTTTTTTATAATATATTTATTTGCTTAGATTATAAAATGTTATTTACTTTGGAATATGCTAAAAAAATGAGGAAGTAATAAATAATCTAAATCACGAGTTAGTTTAGTGTTTATATAATCACAAGATTAGACTCGTAAATTAATAAAAAAAAATTAATATTTTTATAAAATTTTATTCATATAAATAATAAATAAAATTCACATATTATATATAAAAATATTAATTTTTCTTATAAAAATATCAATTCCATTTCACAAATCACAAATCGTTTAAAAGAAAAGTGGAGAAGCAGCATTAGTGAGCCTTCTAATATTTTGACGCGAAGCACCATCCCACCGTTGTCACCTTCACCCGTACCGGAGCCTCCTTATTATATTTCTCTCTCTAACCCACCAACAAATCATCATCCATTCGCTTTTCTCTCTCTAGATTAGTACTCAGAATGTCGAGCAACGAAAGCCAAGAAATGAACGGAAAATCATTTGGGAGGGTGAAACAAAGGTTCAAGGATCGAACCCAGGTGCGATTTGTTGCAAATTTTTTCTTATATTATGGCCCTTCTGGGATTGTTACTTTCGGTTTTTTAAAAAGTTTGATAGTTTGTTCGAGGTATTGTTTGATTGTGCAGAAAGTGGCTCAAACCAAGGAGATTTTGTCAAAACAAGCTGTTCAAACCAAAGAGATCTTGTCCAAACAAGCCATTAAAATCGCTAAACAGGCCGAAGAACATGAACGTTTCATCAACAAGGTATGCATACAACTACCCATACGTATAAATTCATAAGTTACTTATGCTTGATTGGGTCTGCTTGATCTTTCGTGCTTCTATTTTAAAACGTGATAATGTTTCTGTTATGTTTACACATAAGGTTATTTGCTGAGTTAGATTTAAACTTGTGTTGAATGATTTTTTATTTATTTATTTAAATTACACATAAGGAGTATTATTGATGTTTGTAGGTAACTCATTTCTTGGGTGTTCTTGGATTTGGAACATTTTGCTTTCTTTTGGGTGCAAGTGAGTACAATTTTTTTGTCCATCAGTTATTGGATTGTGATAATTTGCTGGACTTATTTTTATTTTCTCTGTTGGCTGGTTTTAATGTTTATTAGGGCCTCAAGACATCCGTTATGTATACTGTTTGTTCTACTTCACTTTTGTTCCACTTCGATGGATCTATTACCGATATAAAAAATGGCATTATTATCTTTTGGTAAGTTCGAATTCATATCTCAATTTGGTCTCATGCTTTGTTAGTTTGTACTTCTGTTGGATTACTGAAGTTTTGAATCATTGGAGCTTATATTGAGTTCCAGAGTTATTATTCTATAATCTATACCCCTTTTTCAATTGTTTCATTTGTCCAAAAATAAGTCATTTTATAAATAGATCTATAGCCAAATCTTATGATATCTCAAAAATCTATAAAGTTACACTTTATACTCAACATGTACATGTGGTGGTTCATAGTACTTTAAATAAGCCGTATCTTTCTAGGCCCTTGGTGTGCTTGCCTGAGTGTGGCACATAAGGCAGCGCAGGGCCAAAATGGGAGGCCTATGACATTCTTTCTCACTTGATTAGTTGTCTTCCTTGACAACTTGAACCTGGGAGGTGGGCTTAGGAATTATAGATCCAAAATTTTCTTCGACATCAAGAATTTTTAATCAATTGAACTTTAACTGTTCGTTATTTTCAAATTTTGAGTGGCATTTCAGCAGAAGAATGACTTTTTGTGTCATGCAGGATTTCTGCTACTATGCCAACACAATCTTCTTGGTCATGCTTCTGTTATATCCCAAGAACGAAAAGCTTTTCATGGTTTCCTTCTCGTTTGCTGAGGTAAACAAATTGGCAGACATTAGTTTTACACTATCTTGATTCACTTTACTACTTTCTGGACCTGTTCGATGCAACTGCAGGGGCCACTAGCGTGGGCATTGATTGTTTGGCGTTGTAGCTTAGTTTTTAGTTCTGTTGACAAATTAGTAAGCGTCCTCATACATCTTTTACCTGGTGAGTTTTTACCTCTTCTTTGGATTGTTAGTGCTGCTGATAACAAATGTTTTTTGATAAGCTAGATCATATCAACTGATTAAGGAGTGCTATATTTTAATTGTTAACCATTCACATCACTTTTTAACAATGTATGCATGTAACTTCAATTGACTCTTTGCTTCTTCGTTAGTTCATAGTTGCAGCACTTTTCAGGGTTTGAGGTATTTAATTAGTTTATATCGTAGATGTTGCTTTTGAATTTGCTAATTGTAAGGATGTAGAAACCATTTTTTTCTTTCTATCTAGATCCATCTTATGATAACTTTTGGGCTGGATTGACCATCTCGTGATTCTCACTTGGTTCCTTTCTTAAAAATCTGAGGGTAGGTTGGCTATTGTAAGTTTAAAACTTTTAACAGACTCCACAAATTGGCAGTTCTGTAGCATAAACTTCTAGTTTTTTAATTTATGAAACATTCTTGTGGACTAAATTTTTCTTTACGAGGACAAATTAATATGCAAGTTTTGATTGCCATGATAATTATTTTCAACTGAATCAATTAAAGCTTCAACTTTTAGTATAGAACCTAATTTTTTTAGCATACCTTTACACAATTTATTTAGGAGCACTAATTTCACAAGTGCATTTGATTTTTTCACTTGGTCCTCTCTCAAATAAAAGTGAAGTGGGTCTCACTTTTATGTGAGAGGAGACCATGTGGAAATATCAATTACGCTTGCAGAATAACAATTCCCTTATTGACAATGCTGCTGATGTTTCACTAGATTGAGAACCCAACACACGTTGAATCGCGTAGGTGGGGGTTCATTCTATCCACAGTATAACAGTTCTGTCACGACACTATGTATCACCCCCGTGTTTTGATCTAGTAGGTTTATCTAGATTTTCTGAAGTACCAAAGTAATGTTTTTTTTATTGGTGTAACCAAAATAATAGCATTAATCCATTATAAATGACTATTTCCCTAAATATTTCACGACATTTAGTATAAGTAATCCAATATATGTCAAATATTCAGTTTTGCTTGCACATGGCTTCTCTGTTTGTACTTTTGCCAAATATTTCTATTCAAGTGTATAATTTGCCGTATTACCATGTTTCTCAGTTTTCATGAAATTGTGGCATGTTAAGCTTTCATCTTTCTTTCCCCCTTTCTTTTACTTTTTCAGGTTTGGTATTCTTCACAATTCGGTGGTGGGATCCAGCTTTCTTTGAAGCTATGCACCCTGAAGGGACTGCTCGAAGAGCTTCATGGCCTTATGTTGAAAACAGATCTTACCTGTGGACCTGGCTCTTTGTAGTTCCCTTGGCTGCCTACAGCATTTGGCAGGCTCTCTATTTTCTAATTGTAAATGTTCTTCGTCGTCAGAGGCTATTAAGAGATCCCGAAGTCATGACGTCGTACAGGTTTGTACAAGCTCTTTTCAAATATCTCTCGGTCTACGTAGTAAGGATTTTTATTTAGGTTGGCAAATAACCAAATCCAGATTCAGTAGGATTGTTCTGTAGTTTTTTTTCCCAAGATAAGAATTAATTATATTACTAATCCTATATACTAAAGTAATTAGTACAATGTTTTATTTACTAATACTATCTAGGATGCTCTCTCTTGAATGTTTTTACATTTTCTCATGAATTATTATTTATGGGTATTGAAAATTTTACTACGGGTGTTAGTATAATTAAATTTATATATTATTTAAAGATTCGGTTAATATGAAGTTAATTTCATGGTAAGTTGGACAATGGACCAATACAGCGCTGACACGCAGAGAGATAGAACAATACTAACTTGAGTGTCAGCACTGTATTGATCCATTATCTAACTTACCATAAAATTAATTTCATGTTAACCAGATGACAGATCCTATTTAAATATATGATGGTCGCCACCAAACTCAAATCCTCATTTTCTGAGATTTGCCCAACTGCTAATCCTGGTATGCCGAAACCGAAATCCTCGACGCAAATCCTTGCTTCTTAGCTGTCAACTCTCATATCATATTTTTTGTATAGGCAATTTTCAAATATCTCTGATAATACATTAGACCGAGTTTTCAAATTTCAAAGTTCTTTCTTGGTTATTGTTTGGTTACAATTTAATTGTTAGTTTAAACTAATGAGCTATGGGTTTGATAGGGAACTATCTAAGAAAGCACAAAAAGCAAACAACCTTTGGTGGCGATTAAGTGGTTTGCTCGGTGATCAGAACCGAATGTTCATGTATATTCTGCTCCAAGCCCTGTTCACTGTGGCCACCATGGCGCTCACAGTTCCCATATTCTTGTCATATGAGTTGCATGTTATTTTCCAAATACTCAAGGTCTCTGCATCTGTATGGAATGGGGGAAGTTTTCTGTTGGAAGTGATGCCAAGACAGGTGGTTCTCAAGGAGAAGAAAAAATCAGAGATGCAGCCCCTATCACCTTCTTTGGTTGTACCAGATAATCCAATAGGCACTGGTGAGACCACCCATATTCAATATCTATGAACAAATAATGCTTGTAAAACTGTGCCGTATGCCATGAGAAGAAGCTGCATATATCTGATTTGCAATTGTAGTTTTTTTTTGTTTTTTTTGCTTTTTTCCTTTTGATAAATTGAATTTTAGCGGTTGAAGTTTGTGGTTTTTACAAAGAAGTGATGGTGATTAGTCTGCCTAGTTGTTCTTAGCTTAAAAACTTGTCGATTTAAGCGAAACTGTGTTGTTACAAGTGTAGTGTTGCAATTAGATTGACTACTTAGAAATTGGTTAAATATAATGATGGATGCTAATGCTTGAAGAGCCAGATGTGTAACTGATATGGTTTAGTCTTTTAAGACATTTTGTTGAAGATGAGTTTGGTTTCCAAGGTATTAGCCACAGCAGTACCCATCCGGTAATGGGAGACTGGGTTCAGGTAATGGGAGACTGGGTTCAGTTTTCCATTGCTGATAATGTTTTGCCCTTCTTCAAACAGAAGGATTTGTATATCCAAGGAGTTGAGTTCGAAGTTGATCGAAATCAAGCATATGTAGACTTGATTTGTCTATGTTTAAAATAAACTGCACTATTATCTTTTATTTCCTCTAATTTATCTGACATGAGAAAGTTCATTCCACCGAAACAACATTATTTAGCGGACACTAATATTTCATATGAAGTAAAAATAAGAGGAAACAAAGGATACTAGCGAGAAAGGATCCCCTAAAAAAAAAATCATCAACTTTGTACAGTTAAAAAGAAATTAATATTTTTACAAGTAAATTCTATTTGATCTTATGAAAATATCAAATTAACTTGTAAAAATATCAATTCCATATGAGAATTTATATTTTCACAAGTTTATTTGATATTTTTTCAAGTGAATCCTATTTAATCATTGAAAATATCAAATTAGTTCGTGAAAATATCAATTTCCTTTCTAAAATCACACGTCATCTGAAATGGAGTATTAAAATTTGATTATTCAATTTAATAGTTTAAACACTACCTAGCAGGGTACCACCCATCAATGTAACACACCTGAACTTAGAAATTTCAGTGACAATCAATTTCATACTTCAATTTTTACAATTTCTTTCTTTCTAAGTTTGTGTGCGTGTGTGTGTGTGTTTCTTTTTCTAACTTCTCAAAATATTAAAGGTGAAAAAGTAGAGCAGGTAATTTACAATGCAATAACTTGATACATCCAATCTAAATCCCAATATATAAAACCTTGGATACAGTTGCTTCCACCCTACAACAGCAATGACCTAATATGTTGAAGCTTCTGTCCTAACTTGTAACCAAAAAAGAAAAAAATGACAAGGCTCCATAGCCCTGTGAAAAGAAAAACCCCATGCAGGTGTTTACAGAACTTCCTGGACACCAATGCATGTTCCTATATATGCAAATCATCACGCTAATAGCTGCATGAGCTTCTAATGAATACCCCTCCCCTCATGTTAAACCGACATGAAGAAGGGAAAAAGATGAATTGACCCTGACGTAAACAAAAGGCATATCGCCAGGGGAAAAAGAAAGATGTATAATACAAATGGATGGACGGACTATGAAACTGTACGCACAGGTTTCTGCACATGGAGATGTGCAGAGTCACCCCAGCTAAGGTAGGGGAAAGGATTTTAAAGCATCAAACATTGTGTTCATCATTCCGAGCGTTGATGTAAGAATACAAACCCCGAGTTTTCACGGATTAATGGAGGAGGTTCAATATCTGCTATATCAACTTGCTGCATTGACTTTGAGATGTCATCCACGGAGAAAGGGATGCTGCATTATGGAATACCACCAAAAAAGAATAAAAAAAATGTACGAGTGTGAATATTCAGTTGAGATGAGCCTTAATTAGCATGCTAGACTGTCTCAAACTATGAAGTGACAATAGTGAAAAAATGAAAACATTACCTGGAGTCATCGTCTAACAAAAACGAACTGCTGACAGCATTGTTTGAGTCTTCTGTCATCAGAACTCTCATGCTTGAGATAACCTATATAGTCAAGAAGTACATTCAAAATGAAATCGGGACAAAAATTACCTTTATAAAAAAAAAACATCTGTATATGGGACGGGTAAACAAGATTGGTCAGATTAAAAGGAACTACAGGCCCACAAATTAGCACAAGTCACTGCTATTCTAAATCAACTTACATCTGAAGACACACTATGGGTGCCATATTTATCGTCCCAGTACATTGTACTGATTCTGTACAATTGCTGTATGCTAAGTACCTGAAGCAGCAGCAAACAAAAAAATAAGACATGAAAATAAGGAATGAAATAGAAAAAGGGAGCTACAATAAAAAGATCAGATAGTTGAAAAGTGAAGGTTACTAACAGGACACAGTTCATTCGTTATCTCATTTAAGGTTTTCTTAGGCTTTTGATGTATGACCTGCGTGACACAGAAAATGAGATACAGATGCATATAAACATATATGATTAATTATAAACAATTAATAAGAGCAACAACAATAAATTCCGTCTTACTAGGAAACCAACTGCTTGTCTAATATGCTTCAACTCATCCCAAGCTGAGCCTGCATACTGAACGCCAAAAGATGTTAGATAAAGACATCACGGGTACTGCAAGGACTACATTACTTCAAGATAGTGCTTACTTCCTCATTTGCATGGCAACACCATTGTTCTAATTCAGCCAATCCTGATTTGACATATTCACCATTACTGAATGAGCAGCATTCACGTCGCAAAAGAAGACTGCCAACAGAGAATAAAATATTCAATTTTTAGCTATATAATAAGTAACAATTAATTAATAGGTTATTAACATATATGAATGAGTTTGCCACATTGACCTGTTAAATAGCTGAACGTTGATAAATGAAAATATCTGAGTGAATACTTTACGGACTAAGAATGGGGGGACCTGTAAAACCACCATACAATAAGAACAAAATGACATTCCTCCCACTATGAAACAAAAAGGAAAAATAAAGAATAAAACTAATGCTGCCTTCTTATAACTTCAGAACTCACATAGTTTGCTTTCACTGTCTTCAAGTAATTGTTTAGGCTTTTCACAATGCTCTGCCAATGAGCAATCAGAGCTTGTTGAGCACTTGCATTAGCTGTAGAACGGCCTTTCACCAAACTAGCACGAGATGTCCTTGGTGCCTGCATTAAATAGAACAGCTACCTTTAGAAAACAATGGTTCCCTGATATCCTATTGAATATTCTAGCAAAACATGAATTGGTAAACCTCACCTCATTTAGCTTGTAAATTTTTAAAAGAAAAAGATTAATGAAAAGATAAATAGTTATATTAATTGGAAGTAACTAAAGTTGGGCCTAAAGGAGAGGGTAGAGGAGGCACATTCCAGTTTTCAACCTTACATTGATCAAATATTTTTTAAGGCACGATGTCATGAGTTGTGCTGGATCTATATTTCCTTGTTCTCATTCTTAAGTAAATGTTGGTATTTCATAAAAAAACTGAAAAGCTTGATTTTATCAAACCAGTCAAAATTTGGAATATGGAAAATGTCTCCCACTTGTTATGTCAAAGAAATTTAAATGCAGGGGAATTGAGATTTCAAATTTTGATTATTATTGTTGCTAAATCATCTAAAACAAGTGGGTATGTGGAGAGTTGCTCAATTACACCAACTATTTCAAGAACAAAGATTTTTGCCTTCTATTTTTTTTCCTGGTAACTAGTAACTATCATTGCATGTGTAATAAAGCAAGGACAGTTTACCTGTATGCATAATCCAAGCAATGGAGAGATCTCTTTCTTTAGATTGTCTCTTATCATTCCATATATCTTCTCAAGGAATGCAGTGAGTTGTTGTTTAAACAATAAAGCTGGATATTTGGCTTCCACTTGACGTAAATCATCTAGTCTACCAAGCACTCTGCCATTAAGAAATGAGAGCCCAGCACTCTGAGGTGATGCTCGCAGCCCCTACATTAAAATTTATTATTACATATAAAAAGATAAGTTAAGAAAGAATATATATTGGTAATTTTCAAAAGAAAACCTCCAAAATATGATTGCCTCATACTTGGGACATTCTTCCAAAAAGAGAAGATGATGATGATCTCCGCCGTTGTGGAGTCAAACTGGCTGCTCCACTTGCTTTGAGTGTGTGTTGAAGCAGCGTCAGCAATGTAGATGTATTACATAACCAGTACGCTAGTACATCATTGTCCGGAACCTTCAATATGTAGAAGTACAAACATAGGTTATATGTTGAATTCAAACATTTGCTATAAAGAATACATCACAAAATTACCTATATTGGAGTCGGAGAGTGCATCACAATAGAATTGATAACTATACTGCATTCTACTAAGAAATTGATTTGAAGACGCATGAATTACCTCTATGGATGAAGCTATTGTTTGAATGACGCGGTCGAATACACTAGTTCTTTCAACCTCAAATGACCTCCAGTGAAGAAGGCATTTGTATATGACACAAGCGGCAATTGGTTTGCCTCCAGAAAATCCTAAATCTTGAGAAATACACTTGATCAGCAGATCCTGGTTCTCCTGTACAGGAATAGCAAATTGCACAGAACAATTTCAATGTTTAAATAGTAAACAGAAGCTCGCAATTTCAATTGAGAAAAGAAAAACAACATTATAGCAAGTATATGAAATGTTTAGGACTTTTCTTCATGCATGCCAAATGCTCATGACACTTACTTGCTGCTTTTCATTAAGAGATTTTTGTGGTGTTTCCTCAGATTCGGGCTCGCGAGATATCGATACAGCAGTAGTCATCTCCTGTGACATTTTCAGCAGACCATAAGAAAATAAAATTCTTTAAACTTTGAAGTTAGCAACTTCATGCTACAGAATTTATCTTATTCTATTACAGAGAATGTAATGACGACTTCTTACTGGTGCAAGCTTTGTTTCTCCGTTTGGAACATTCCCATTCTGCGGAGTTCGCTGCAATTTTATTGGGAAACACACAGAATATATCTCAACGAGTAAGAACTAAGAAGAATGGTAGCTGATTTAATATAGTACTTTTGTTTCTTTGTACCTGAATAATTGTAGTTCTTGGCCGTGCAGATAAAGATTTCCCAGTAGGTGACATGGTTAGTGCTTTCTGACGAAGTACTTTATTCTCGGACTCGGAATTAGAAAGTTTCTCTTCAAGCCTGGAAATAAGAGTTAAAAAATTTACCAAGTTCCAACAATTGAAAAGAAATAGCTGTGCATGTTTGCATGAGTGACAGAGAGGCAGAAAGAGAGAGAGATTCATGTTTATGAAAACGAGTGTCAATCATCTGAAGAAGAGAGAGATGTTCATGCATATATCCTTGGATGAAAACTTTAGTTTGCCAACCATACGAAAATGAGAAGTACTGATTTCTGATTTTTGAACTACAGCTAGCTAGTCGTGGGATCACCAAAAAACGTTTATAATGCACTTGCTGCGGTCTAGCACAGGTATATTAGGTTAAGACATTTGCTATCCCACCCAGATAACCAAACGGGAAATGGTTCTCCATATCTTTCATAAGTACTGCATCACTAAAACAAGTAGTAATTTGACAATGTATCAGACTTCGTTCAAATGAACCTTTGCACAGAATCTTGAAGCTGGTCTACTTTTCCGTCTGCATCTTTAAGTTTCTCAACTAGCTCTGCATTCCTGATTTCAGCATCTGTACGAGCCTTCCTAACCACTTCAGCGGACTGCTTTTCTGATAGTAGCGAAACCTGTAGAATAGTGAATTTAGCCAATGGCCACAAGTCAATCCTTGTCTTTCCAGATATTATCAATTTAGCCAGCACACAATTTGCCAAAAAAACTGAATGATAAGCAGAACCAATAAGAAAGTTTTATCTGCTACGTAATTTGCCAAAATTACTAAATGATAAGCAGAGACAAATTAGAAATGTGCCCAAAGACGGTAACAGCAAAAGATAACAACAGGAATATTTCAAAAGTTAAATTAACTTGAATGAAGTCAATTTAGAGTAGAAACAGGTTCACGTACCAAGCTCAAGCAAAAACATTAGAAGTGTAAGGAGGATGGAAAAACTCTAGGAGTGTGTAGCCACTTATCTTTCACAAAAATTCATAATTATACTTTACTCTCATCGTCCCACAAAAGATGTTTGATGTACCCCCAAAAAAAAATATTTGTCCCCCAAAAAGATGTTCAAAGTACACAATTCAAATTCTAAATATTGTATAAAGACTAATTTACCCTTAAAAGTACTTAAGTAGGGTCCATTACTTTTAGGAAAAGGAAAGAATCATATAGTACTAACGTGGGGTAAATTGTGTAAGCATAGCTTGCACTCTAAGCCAAGTAATCAACTTGCAAAGCTAAATATTTCAGGGTTACAGTCTGACAGATTGCAAAGTCGTACTCCAGGGAAAAATAAAACTCGAATAATATCCACTATCTAATGAACCATCTATCAGCTGAAAATTTGTAGTCGGACTGCTTTAGAGAGTCTCCCTTACAGAATGGTAAAACTAATATTATGCAGAAATATGTTCTGCACCACATATCATTAACTACTACAAACGCCAAGTTTAAGTGCTTACCTTCAAACTCTCTACCTCAGCTGTTAATGCATCAATTTTTTCTGTGTCTTGAATTATAACTGGTGTCTCCTTAATGACTGGAGGGGCTTCTTCAATAGCTTTTCGTGCTGCCTCTTGTTCTTTAATAATTCTAGAGTTTGCTTCTTCCATTTGTATTTGCATTGCATGTAAAGCCTCCTTTAACTTTGCAATTTCTTGGGCTTTTGTCTCTTCCAGCTCAGTCTGCATCCAACAATTAAATATATGTTGCTCAAGTACAGTACCGTTCATTAAACCATACACAGAACAGAAAACCAAACTGTGAAGTGAATTACCCTTAAACGTTTTTCCAACTGTAATCGCCATGTAAGTTCCTCTACACGTTTTTCTAGCTTGTCTTTTGCTTCTTTAAGTGCCCCCGTTTCTCTTGCAGCCTGAATAATTATAAAGGTATTACTTACTAAAAATTTAATATTGGAAGGAATTACATGATGCTTGAGTTTTTGAAAAAAGAGAAAAACACATGCAGGAATGAGAACAAACCATTTTGAGTGATCGAAGCTCTCTTCTAGCAACCCTTTGCCTCCAGCCACACTGAGTAATAATGGCAGCCCTCTGAAGACTCTTATAGTACGAGAATGCTCTGTGGTAACGCAAATAAGCCTACACACCACCAGAAAGTTGTGTATTTAATATTTTTTTCTTTGAAACCAATGTAAATCAGAAGGTACTGGATACAAGAAGGCATTAGGACCTGGATAACAACTGCAGCCTTAGTTTGCTTTCTGTATCTGAATTCATCACGAGCTTTCATTGCTCTTAAGCCTGTCTGCAATGTGATTGCAGACAACTGCACTGTTAGATAGGATTTCTTGAGGACGTGACATCGGAAATTCTTCTGTATTTTTAGAGCTGCTGCTTCTTGTCGCAATTGCTCATATAGCTTGCAAGCTGATATACCTGATGTGTGTGTGTGTGAGAGAGAGAGGCGGATAAGGAATTACAAACTGCCCAAAATTTCTACAGCTGCATGAATCACATACAAAACCTACATATGTGAGCAGATCTATTCAAATATGCATGACAAGGCTTCAGCATCAATGTGGAATCAATATTGTCAATAAGTTAACAACACAATAATTTATTTACATATTTTAACGCGATCCAAATAAGTCTGTTAAGCTATAGATGTTTCTGTATCTCTGATACGTTTTAGATATTTCTGTATTACCGATTTCTTGTTATATTTATGTATGTGACCTTGTAGTAATTAGAATGCTGCTTGGACGCCTAAGGACATCACTGAGAAGTACAAAACCAAGGCTCAAGTAAACAACTTGCAACTTTGATTAGGCATTGTTGTGAGAATAGTTTTGATATTGATATAAATAAGTCATACACAAACCCAATTTAATCTGTGCCTCTACAATAACTGAGAACTCAATATCATTCTATAAATGCCATTGAATATGAAGAGAACTACAAATGATACCTCGCCAACATGACTGTAACTGAATAGCAGCTTTGCGTAATGAGATGAACTCCTTCCGGGCAATGTAAGTGCGAATTTGTCTTTGAATGATTTTAGCTGCATTTCCAAGAACCTCAGTTCTCCTTGCATCCAGCTCAGCCATCTGACCGGCTCGAAGGAAAACCTTTGTTTTACCTATCTGCCAAGTCAAGTACTTGGAACATCATTAGTAGGAATTTCTCAGGCCTCCTTTTTGAATTTCATCGTAGAAATTTAATGGTATTGTTAGAGAAAATCAGGTAGAAAATACAAATATAAATTCATGCAAAATGAAAGATGAAAAAGAAACATTCAAAGAAAAGCATGCTAAATTTTCCCAAAAACATGAAATTCACTTTACAAATCATCGGAAACACCCTTGTTAGTAGCATGATAAAGACAATCAATTATGGAAAATGTCAAACATACCTGATAGCCTTTTAATCCCATTTTGTCCAAAATCATCTGGCATGCAACCTTGTCGTCATAGCTACACAAGAAGTTTCCATTAGATAATTTGGTTGAAGGAAAAGACAGCTGTACAGGGACAAGAGAACACTAAGATGAAAGCATGCCAAGGATAAAAGGAAAACGTCGATGGAGCACCATCAGAAACATACATCAACTCACATACTGCATTGCTAACCAATTCGGAAAGAAAATATCATCTCTGATGAAAACAAAAGAAATTAGGACTTACTTTCCTTCCAGAACTTCTGGAGCAAGAAGACCAAACCGGAGAAGAAATTCATAAAATGTTCTTCTAGTAGGATAACCAGCACAACTAATCCTGATAGCCTCCAGCACACCCTACACAAAATAAGGACAAAAATGAAAATTACTTAACAATTATTTGCAAGTCTCTATAGGTTATGTTTTCCAGGTCATAACACTAGTAATGAAACACAATTAAACATGACGTTTTCCACATGTACTTACACCACAACGTAGTTGTTGAATTATGTTAAGGTTCTCAAAGATAGCAGGCTTGAGTACATTATTCGGCTTCACACATCTGATGTAGTGGGGTTCTGTCGAATTCAAGGTCTCCATTAAAGATTGCAGCTGAAGCTGCATTCAAGCGAATATACATCGTGTTCATCAGAATATTTGCGAAGCTACGAGTTAAATGGCTATATACTGAAAATTTAACTAAATCACAATGATGCACAATCTTATCATATATCATCAATTAATACTAACAAATTGACATCACAAAATGATCCACTTGTATTTCAGTTTGAATAGAGACAATAAGTGATATACTATGACACAAAAGTAGAAAGCCAGAATAATGAGAAAAGAAAAGACAACACACTTGACGAATTTCACTAAAACCTACTTTCACCTTAACCTTAAAGGCGGTACAAGGTTTGTTGAGTAAAGTTATTCGGAATATATGAACCTCAAGGTCCTCAACCTTATAAATCCCACGACTGTGACAACTTACTATCAGTAGTATGACTGTTTTTTTCTTTTTTTTTGAGAACCTATACTATTACAATTCAATTCTAGTAATACACCTTATCCTAGGGACCTAAGGGAGAGCCTAGGGAAGGGACCAGGGAGGGGACTTAGGGGGCCTAGGGGAAACTTACCTTTAATTTTCTATAGCGCTAACTAACTTCTAACTTCTCGAAGAGGGGTAGTCTTTAACTTGTGACCGTACACAGTAAAGGGAGAGACATTTACCACTAGACTATCACCTTTGCTCGTTTACAAAAAAATCATTTCAGCTGACCAACTCTTCCTTAATAGCTTCAAAATGGTTTAATAAGCTTAGAAATGTTCAAACTTCAACGTGCAATACATAGCCACCATAAGTTAAAGTTTCCAAGAAAATATAAATAAATAGCTAGCTTTACCTATATACCTGATATGGCATTAGGTGAGAGAGTCTCTGCCTTTTTCTTTCTGGTTCCTTCTTTTTTAACATCTTCGCCATCTAGAGTAACAATGAGTCGAAGAACACTGTGCATTGATGGGTGCTGAGGACCCAGATTTTCTATTGGGACCTTTTACTTTTTTTCATCATGCGAGAGTTAGAATTAATTCCTGTTTATCTACTTTTATCCATGGGGGGGGGGGGGGGGGGGGGGGAGAGAGAAACACCTTTACATAGTATTATGTGACTTTCTGCTTCGTAATAAAATCGGACTTAAATGACCCAATAATCTAGAAGAATGGGAACCTTGGAATATTTCCTTCCAGTCCCAGATCAATCATGACTCACACATAAAGGGTCCATATATTAAAAAAAATTCCATTTTCCAGTGCAGCAAGAATTCCCTCCGTAATGTGTTTTGAACATTAGACATCATCCTTAATCATCACAATCACAACATGAATGTAAGTGAAAGTATATATTTCTGTGGTTGCTCTCTACAAAAACAAAAAAGGAGTAAATTCCAAAATCAGATAATCCAACCAATGATAACTAATTTGACCAGAGTTCTCTTTAAGAGTTCGCGTGTGGGTTGGACTAATGAGTGATGTTCTAACAAGCACAAGGAATAAAGAGAGGAAGGAAAAACCTAACTTGACCAGCATAAGAGTTCCACAAGACCCCTAGTGTTCGTGTGTAGGTTGGACTAATGAGTGATGTTCTAACAAGCACAAGGAAAAAGGAGAAGAAGGAAAAACCAAACTTCACCGGAATAAGAGTTCCACACGACCTCTAGTGTGCTCATACTCGGTATTAAAAAAACTTTAAATAGGTCAATTTCCAACAATGTAATATGTGCATTTCATCTGAGGGAAGTTAGGAGTGAGTAGGCCAATAATACCTTGAAGCGTGACCCAATGGAAGAAAATTTGGATGATTTTGACGATTCTACAGGAAGTGGAGGAAATAAACCAGCAACAAATGGGTATTTTGAGGCCGTTAACAGATCTTGATGTTCTGCAACCACATAATCTTTATTTTTGTCCAGAAACAGATCAGCTAGATAAGTCACCTACAAAGTAGCACGGAGATTTGAGCAAAAACTGGTAAAACAAGATAAGAAATGCATACAATCACACAGTTGGGAAATGTTCACCTCCCCAGCATAGTGGCATATAGTAAAACTAGTACGGGAAAGCTTCGGTTTGATAAAGCGTTTGTTTTTGGTAAATGTCTGGTACAGCTTTTGAGAAAATGTTTCATGAGTGGACTTGGGAAACATACTGCATCAAGTAACAAACATAAATTCAACCTCAGATAAGTAAAAGAAAAAGGGAAATCCAAAAGAACAATCCATTATGTTACATATGGAAATTCTTAGAGGTTTTGAAGCCACGATGGATCAAGCAAAACACAAAAGGCTCTTACCAGGCTTCATCTAGAAGTGCAATGATTCCTCCAGGTTTCTGCAGGAGATTCAAAATTGTCAGTTCAAACTGTTGCAGTTTTAGACTAAGTGAAACAAGCTAATCATCGCCTCAATACATACCGTAGCAGATGAACATATAAAAGTTTGGTTAACATATTAAAATTAGTAAGTGTTATAATTTAAGACCAAATAATAACACAATCACACCAGAACAGAAAAGTAAGAACACACGATATACCCAGGTTCACCAATTTAACTAGTTCTGCTTGTCTGACGTATTCATTAGATGTCTCACATGCTCTACAATGATTCACACACCAAACAATTGTTTTTATAGTAACTAGATTGCAAAGTCACTATAACATAGACTCAAGCCTAATAAATTAGTAAACCAAAGACTAGACTACTGATTAAATCCCCCGACCACCCTGTCGTAGTGGCGATTAGTCGAATCCGCAAAAGTATGAGTCAATCCCAACAGTAAGTATTATACATATGACTAGAGCAACATTACTAAACATATGGTAATCATAACAAAAACTTTGATAAACATATGAAACTTCATCAGATAATGAATATAGTAACCCATACAAATCTCTTCAAATAAATGGAAATAGTAATCCCACAAAATTACTTGATGCAACTACCACATACCTTTTCAATCAGATCCAAAATGTCTTGGTTATCAACAAATTCTATGTAGCTCCAATTTATTTCTTCCTTTGTGTAATCTTCTTGTTCCATCTTAAACACATGCTGCAACGATAACATTCAACAAATAACAATTAGGGAATTCATGGTACTCAAAGTAGTGACCAAGAACTCGTGTGAAAGAAAGCTAACCTGATTGAAGTGTTGTTGCAGCTTTTCATTAGTAAAGTTGATACAGAACTGCTCAAAACTAATCGATATGATGATTTGTTAGCAAATTGCCAAGTTGTTCATTATAGATGAAGGTTTTACATAACGTATTACCTGTTTTGTTTAAAACTTTCAAAGCCATATATATCAAGAACTCCAATTAATGATCTTGAGTTCGGGTCCTGCCCAATTGAATTGTTTATTTTTTCCACAATCCTGAGGACAATAGAGAACGGATTTTTTACAAATTTCATAATTTTGCACGATTCTTAAATATTTGGAACAAAAATAAGGGGTACCGATTTCATACCAATCGAACAAGCGAGAATATACAGTTTTAGCCAAAGCATCCCTGCTACTCAATGCAGAATCGGGATCGAGAGTCCTTGTAATAACTTCCTCAGGTGTTACCATTACACGCTGGATTAGTGCATCTTCCAAGCTCTTGGCATCACACCTATTGGATGACATGAACTTATAGAGATAAGTAGCCGCAACAAACATTGAATTCAAGATATAGAAGAAGGTGCTCGATATCAGAAAGGGGAACTGATGGACTTACATAAGCAGTTCAGCTGTCACATTAAGATGAAACCTAGACTTTTCATCCTTAAGAACTGAAGAGTCGATCTCCTCTCCCTTTGCAAATTCAACATTACCAAGGTGGAGAATTGCAGCAACAACCCTGAAAATTGCCTCCTGAAAAGATCTAGTTGGTGTTAAAGATCTGATGAGGAAAAATAAAAAACCTATAAAATCAATTTTGAAGGCAAACCTGCTCTTCCTCACTGATTCCAACAATATCCATAGCCCTCCTGGTTGCAAGATATTCATGAGCATCATTTATTCCATCAAGCTCATAACAATTTGACTGATTCAAGTAATGGAACAACTGAGGGTTTCCCAATTTATATTTCTCTCTAACCTGAAAATTTAAGGGAAAATATCACATAGTTGTTGAATCCTTGAGCATCATTGGAGCTAAATGCGTGAAGCAAAGGCTTTGCAGCAAGTATGCACAAAACTGAGTAAAGGATACCTCAGGTGGTGCTGCACAAAGATGATAAAAGCAGTGATAGTTTCTTTCAGGATATGAAATCTGGCAAACACGCGACCTCTCAAGCAGGTAAGTCCTTATAGCTGCCCCAGATATCCTCCCACTCTTATCAAATTGTATCTCGACAAACTTGCCAAAACGACTATATTGTGGTTCCATCATTTACAACACAAAAAGAATAGTCAGACTTTGGATAAGTAAACACAACTAACGTTCCTTAAGAACAAGCAAAAGATAACCTAAAGATTATATTAAAGCAATTAATAAAGTGCAATTTCAACACAAAAGTACCAGAAGAATACATACCTTGAGTTGTTGTTCCTGACAGTCTTTGCATTGCCGAATGCTTCAAGTACTGGGTTGGACTATTTTTTATCAAAAACATCACATCAGACTGTAAGTTCCCACCCATTTAGATTTATGAGAAAATAACAATTCACCTCAAAATCTAGAAATCCAGAAGAAAGTTTAGTCTTACTTCCAAAACTTGTTGTTCAACCGTCCGTCCTTCCACCCCAGACCGTCCTCCCAGATGCGCAAGATATCTCATAAGCATCTTTGTGGTTTCAGTCTTACCCGCACCACTTTCTCCACTAACCAAAATCGAGTTACTCTTTCCCTCATTGATCATCGCTCTATCACAAAAGAAAGCATTTCATTGAAAGCGTCATCTAAAATAGTACCATTGTGTGTGTGTGTGTGTGTGTACATTCAATAAGTAATAAAGTGGGTTTATATTACCTGTATGCAACGTCTGCAACTGCGAAAACATGTGGACTAAGCTCTCCAAATGCTGCTCCTTTATATTGTTCCATCATGTGTGTATCATATAGATGAGGCAACCTCTGAAACGGGTTTATTGCAATCAAGATATTTCCAGTATATGTCTGCGAGGAATCCATATAGAGGCAAATCATAAGATTTATCAGTCAAGATCAATTTCACAAGAATAGGGAAAAGAAAATTGCGAACATCTCACATATATTTCATTAAGTTCGTATCTCGCAGCCAAGTTTTGCAGAACTCCTGGTTCATGCAAATATGAAAGTTTTGTCATGTCATCCACTCCTCCAGGAGGCGCTTCAGTATCCTTAGGGAAGACTTTTGAGAAGTTTGTGACAACCTGCAACCAGTTTTTAGTCTCTAAGATTCCTTAAACAACCATTTTTAAGCATACGGCATATGATGTTTTGAAAGGCAAATCAATATCTAACGATGTTATGAACCTTAATATTCTTCTTTAGTTTTAACTTTCTCAAGCATTCTTTTTGATTATTTAGAAAGTGCATTTAAAATGTAATGACTGAACGAAGAAATAATGTTCTAAAATGAAAAGGATAATAGATTTAACATACAGTCTTCCATATTTTAAATACTGTTATTTTCTAAGCGGCTTCTGAAAATAACTGTAACTCACTTTCTTAACCATTCTTTTTGATTATTTAGAAAGTGCATTTAAAATGTACAGACTGAACAAAGAAATTATATTCTAAAATGAAGAGGTGAATAGACTTTAGGTATAGTCTTCTATATTTTAAATGAGAATAAATTATTTAAGGATAGCTTGTAGAACTAGTATTTTACACCATCCAGTAATAACATGTCATGTAGGGAATCTAAGAGAAGATAAAGGAATTTGAAATGAATTACCATATTGTTTGATTACTATTTACTATGGTAAAATTGTTTAATCAATATGTTTTAAATCCCTTGATCTTCTCCTAAATTCCCTACATGTCATATTATTATTAGATGGTGTAAAACACTAATTTTACAAGCCATCCTTATACAATTTATTCTCATTTTAAATACTGCTATTTTCTAAGTGGTTTCTGAAAATGGTAATTGTAACTCATAAGTTAACTCATGAAAGTCCATACAGAATTCCGTTTTCACTTTCTAAACCATTCTTTTTGATTTTTTAGAAAGTGCATTTAAAATGTACAGATTGAACGAAGAAATAATATTCTAAAATGAAAAGGTGAATAGATTTAAGGTATAGTCTTCCATATTTTAAATGAGAATAAATCATTTAAGGATAACCTGTAAAATTAGTATTTTACACAGAACAATAATAATATGTCATGTAGGGAATCTAGGAGAAGATAAAAGAATTTGAAATGAATTACCATATTGTTTCATTACTATTTACCAAAGTAAAATTGTTTAATCTAGAGGTGGCAAATGGGCCGGGTCAGCCCAATTTTTGCGGGCCGGGAAAATAAAGCCCATGGCCCGCGGGTCATTTTAGTATTTTATAATTTTTTTTTTATATAAATATATTTACAACTATAACACATAATTTGAAATAAATACTAACTCTAATTATTTACAATTATTATGACACATAATTTCTACATAATCATTTAATATTATTAGTAAATAAAATAAAACAATCAATAATTTTATAGACATTTTGTAGTCATAAATATTAAAATGTAACTAATCTTGTGATTAATTAATTGATAAATGTATATAATATCAATATTAAAGATAAGAGAGTAAAAGAAAGACTAAAGGTAATATATATATTATATTCATAATATTTTTTGTATTATTATTCAAGATCACATGTTAAAATTTATTCTTATATTCTTCATAATTCCCTACTTGATTCATTTTTTAAGTTAGAATTTTTTTTTGTCAACAATATCAAACAAATGAAACAATAAAAAAAAATAGCTCGCGGGCCAAAACAGTTGGTGGCCCAAAGCCCTTTTTTGGTGGACGGGTCCGGGCCAATTTTGCCAAGTCTAGTTTAATCAATCATATTGGATTTTAAATCCCTTGATCTTCTCCAAAACTCCCTACGTGGCATGTTATTATTTTATTATTGGATGGTGTAAGACACTAGTTTTGCAGGCCATTCATTATATAATTTATTCTCATTTTAAATACTGTTATTTTCTAAATGACTTCTGAAAATGGTAATTGTAACTCATAAGTAACTCAGGAAAGTCCAAACAGAAATCCGTTTTCACTTTCTCAACCATTCTTTTTGATATTTTAGAAAGTGCATTTAAAATGTACAAACTGGACGAAGAAATAATATTCTAAAATAAAAAGGTGAATAGATTTAAGGCATAGTCTTCCATATTTTAAATGAGAATAACTTATTTAAGGCTGGCATGTAAAACTAGTATTTACACCATTCAATAAAAACATGCCACGTAGGGAATCTAGGAGAAGATACAGGAATTTGAAATGAATTACCATATTATTTAATTATTATTTACCAGGGTAAAACTGTTTAATCAAACATATTTGATTTTAAATTCCTTGATCTTCACCAAAATTCCCTACGTGACATGTTATTATTGGATGGTATAAAACACTAATTTTACAGGCCATCCTTGTATAATTTATTCTCATTTTAAATACTGTTATTTTCTAAGTGGCTTCTGAAAATGGTAACTGTAACTCATAAGTTAACTCAAGAAATTTCATACGGAATTCAAGAATGGAATTTAATGATAGGATAATGAAGAAGTTTAAAATATAAAAGACGGCATAAACTTTCAGGTTCCCTCAAACTCAAAAGATTATTGTTCACTTACGAACACGTAACTTGTAATCTGATTTTTCACAAAGAAATCTCAGCATTTAGATTTTTCACCAAGTTCTAGAAAATTATATTAAAAGAAATAATTTCAACGTGAAAGGAGTTTAAAACCTTGGATCTTCTGCTAGATTTATTTTTATTTTTATTTTTCAATACGTAATTTTGGCCCCAAGTATGAGGATTTTAACCGGCAACCTTGTGGTTATAAGTGTGTAGGTGAGGAATTAGCACCTTCAAAATTAGGTTTAGAACTTCGGCTGAGGAGGAAAGAAATCCCTGAATAGTATGGTTCTTGATTTAGGGTTTGAAGAAGGGAAAAGAATGGGCAAGCAACACTTGGGGAATTTTTTGGCAAAACTCCTTGGTGAGCAAATCTGTGGCAAATCTGACACATGAATAGGTCACGTGTCTGGCAGTGCCAAGCATGAGATTTTAAGTCACTTACTAAAAAGAACCCCTCTCCTGTAGTTGCCTTTAATGAAGCCTGAATCACCCCTTTCAGAGTATACACCAAGCCAATTCCCTCTTTGAAATCCCAAGAAAAGTGCCTCTGTAAGTCTTGGTGGCGCAACTTTTACCTTGTTTTCTTGTATCGCGGTCTGTAGACTCTCTATACATGGGATGCACCCCGTTGGTGCCTCTTTGAATATATTTTATTTATAAAAAACGTATATAATAAATATATACACATACACGGCATTAAAAGCCATCTCTATGGGTATAACAACAACAACAAGTATAAAGTTCTGAATAAAAAGCCATATGAAGTGAAATAACGAAGTCAACAAATACTTGTAAAGAGGAATTGCATCAAGCAAATAGCGTGCGAGTCAACTCCCAATGATCCAAAACAATCTGTCTAAGAAACAGTTCACATGGGTGGTTCCCTATTATCCTTTATTTAACAAATCTTCTAGCACCAAGGGTGAAAGAATTGACAAGATATGGTACATGCTGTGCAAGTTGCCAGTATGTCAATAGATACAAGGTCTGTACCCTAAATAACTCAGAGATGGTGCTATAAACTTTAACAAACAAGCTAGCAGTATTGTATTACTCACTGTTTTCCCATTTGTGGTTCGAACATGAACCTCTTGACCATTAATTCGGATTACTTCTCCATCCAACCATGCTAACTTTGGATCCTCAACCCACGCATGTGAACCAACAATAATGTTAACTGGTGCTGCCTGCAAACATATTACAGTGTTAGATATGGAAGGAAGACATCTCTAAATTTTACATATAATTACAATATATAAACTTGATATATTTTTAAATAAATAAAATAAAAACAACATTAGAAAGAGTTATTTAATGATTAGAAATCTTTAACTCCAACTTGCGTCTACTGAAACTGAATAATGTGCTAATTGCTAACAGAAAATCAATACACTGCACCTATTCAATATCTCAAACAACATGACCTATGGAAAGTAACTCTGAGGTTTGAAAAAAGTGTTTCGAACATGAGTTGATTTCACATAGGCAAGTAAGATTAGATTCTAATTTTATGACTCGTATAACATTACCATTACACCATCTTCATGAAGCATGAGGCACACATGGAATATGTAATGAAAAGCTGGCATGTTAAATTTCAAAAGAATAGGACACAGATATGTTCAAACACCTCACTTGAAATATATATGTTTTCTAGAGAAAGATGAATGGTATATAATTAATTTTTTTGCAAGTAAATAAATGGTTTTCATTGCAAGTAAATACGGTATCACATGATAGTAAAATAAAATAGATTATATCATAGTATCAACCATTTACCCCACTTCACTACACATATATTCAATAAAATAGAATATAAAAAAAAAAGACAGCCATATAGATAATTAATTTACAGAACCTATAAATAATAATAACTATGTTATGTTGATAGTAGGAATTTTGCAAGGGTAAATACATGGATATGTAACTAGTAAAGATATATTAGTTGTTATGACAATTAATATTCTCTTTGCATATTACTTTAATTAGTTTTAGATAACTGCAAATTACCACCTGTGATTTACTTAAAATCCTACCTGACCACGGACCACCAGTGGTCCTAAAAGCTACCAAAAAAAAACATGTGTGGTTTTGAGTCAAGTGACAAAGAGAGATAAAAATAAGTGTTTTTCCATGTACCATTAATTGATTGGTTGTGCATTTATCTCAAAATCACAGGTGGCTTTTTCAAACTTTAAGGACGGACCACGGGTGGTCAAGTGGGATTTTGGCTAAACCACCTGTGATAATTTGCAGTTTACCCATTAGTTTTCTACTGTCTTACTTTATTAGTACAAAATATTTCTATTTTTTCATGCTTCCTTAGCATACTGAATCAATATCTTATCTTAATCTTTTCTAAAACAAAAAACAATACCATATCTTTGTTTTCTTGAACATTTAACGAGTGTCGAACAAACATACTTGATACAACTTTTGGGACTTCCTAAAATAAAATAACTTTTGCTTTTTTCTTCCCCTCCTTTATTTTTCTAGCAGCAAAATTTAAAAGATCTAATACTAGAATAACTTGTGCGGCTAGTGGATTCTGCTGTTAAACGCTCATACGTGTGTTGGACAACAAATATTACTATGTGAGATGCACAAGTATACATTCATATAAACCAGGCATGGGTTTGACGAAGTATTATTTGTGCATTTGTTGATGAAACCCTTAGTCATGCTGGCATACCTTACCAACTCTAACCACTTAACAACTATAGGCTCATTAAACAACAGCAGCTTGAAGCAGCTATATAAAAGATTGGGCTTCAAAGTGGTAGGCTAGTTCAATAACTAGCTATTGCGACATGATCAGGGGGCGGATCTAGCTGCAACCCAGTGTAGGCAATTGTATATGAAGAATTCTATACTTCAATTCTAGAGAAACAAAGGGAAACATCATATATTTCCAAGTTCGACTGTCTCAGTGAAATGTCAATAACACGTACTCAACACAAACACTCAACATTGTAGAAGTATCCCTGCTTCCTAGTGCCATTTTATTTTCTCTTTTTTCCATTTCTGCCTTGATGAATCAATTATTCCCAAATTCCGAGTTCATGGATTGTATAACCATTCATAAAGTACTTTCAAAATACAGAGTGAACAACCTCCGGTAAAGATGCATGACGCTTTGCATACAAAACCAAGAATTTTATAAATTTATATGAGACGGCAATAATAGTTTTCTCATTTTAGATAATGGGTTTATGTTGCAATATCTCTGCAACTTCATCTTACGAGTTACTAATACGAGTAGATAGCATAAAATATTAGATAATTATTCAACCTATATAGATACACACATTAATACTTCATGTGTCTCATTTCAGTTGTCTGCCTTTGTGCATGGCATAATAATAATAGCACAAAAAAAGACATTTATATAATATTAGGTTTATTTATTACTAGAATACTTTAAAATATAACATAATATATATTACCAATATAATTGATAAGTTTTTCTTGGTACATTTATCCCCCCAAAAAATAAATTGGTTCATCAAAAATTCTATAAAATACGCCCAAGTAAATTTGGACAGCGTGAGTATATGATTTCATGAAAGCCTTTTCTTTCTTTGATTTCAAACATCCGCATATTAGTGTCATGTAATATTCTGTTCAGCAGTGTTGTGTTTTGGCCATAACATAATACCTTCTTCATTCTGACAAAGAAAATTGTATTGAAGAACAATTTACAGAGAATAAATCTCATAACTCCCTACATTTAAATAAGACAACCTGGGTTATTTAGAAGATAGCACCAGAAATCCAGTCAAGTTTTAAACTCAGACTCAACAGCATAGTAATCTATCCACATCAAAGGCATCTATGTACCTGTATGATACGATCTCAGCCAAATATCTATTCCGACAAACTACTGCAGCAAAACAATCTTTCTTACTAGCTTTGCAGAAACTTCCTTTTTCATTTAAAAACTAGACACAATACTATGCTGACAACTATGTTGACATATTCCTCCATACCCGGTTTACTCTATGGTAGCGATATCTTCCTCATCTCTGCATTCACATAAATCTAGAAGACTAATAAATATATCTAATTTGGCCATTGATTACTAAAAGACAATTTGATCATACAGCCATCGTTTCAATGATGGTAACTAGCAAAAAACTAAGACCTACACTACGTCTCTCTCTCTCCCCCTCCCTCCCTCTCCCTCTCTCTCTCTCTCTCTCTCTCTCTCTCTCTCTCTCTCTCTCTCTCTCTCTCTCTCTCTCTCTCTCTCTCTCTATCTATCTATCTATCTATCTATCTATCTATATATATATATACACACATACATATACACACACACACACATAATATTTATGCATATATACGTATGTGTGTGTGTGTGTGTGCATATTTTGATAAGGAAACCTATGTTACAATTTCCACAACTATAACAATTTGATATACCACTTACACACGAATTTACTCGCCCTTTTCCCACTATATTGAAGTATCATCTCATCAACTAAATGTACTTGACAATTTAGCAAATATGCGTGTGTGTGCATATTTTGACAAGTCAACCTACATTACAATTTTCACAATGATAAAATTTGTGTACCACTTGTACACAAATTTACTCCCTTCTCACTCTATTTCAATACCGTCTCATCTTCTAAATATACGTGACAATGAAGCAAATGTCCCAGAAGTTAACTTAAGTGTAACATGCTAAGATCTCTTAAGTGACATTCATCAAAAGTATAACATGGAATTTTGTGCAGTCATTTGGGGTCTCCAAAAAGAAAAAGACCTAGGAAGCACGGATATAAATAGTTAAATACATGACATGGACAGGACAAGAAAAATATATACCACCATGGTTCTTTGAAAAGCAGGATACAAATATGCTAGTATATATTGAATGTCTTATATATATTTCTGAAAGGTAATAATATTATGACCATATTTATGATGATTATTCTCCTCCTCTCATTTTTGTTACTTTAAAAAGTCTTTATTTTCATTTAATTTGATTTATCAATCATATTTTTATTTCAAATTATAATTCTTTTACATAAAAGGAAGTAATATATTAACCTTCAAAGTTTGTTGGTCACGCTCGAGTGCTTAACGAGTGTTCAAACTGTCAAACACATATCAGCATGGGAACTTTATATTCTAGGGAACTTGGAACACGAATCACAGAATATCCATATAGAGTGTATAGTACTCGATATGGAAATGTTACTATTGTCGCAAGTAACCATACATCATGGAAAATGGCAAATGTGGTGCATAAACTGCCGAAAAGGAAAGACTCATTTGAATTTCTACATTAATTCAGATTCATTACATATTCTTGTACCTTGCCAGCCAGCTAGGAGCTATAAAAACAAGAAACCTTTTGACCCCCCAAATCTTAGTTTCCGGAAACATCTACACAAATGCAATTTTCACAATATATAAAATTGTTTTAACCATTAAATCGATACATTTCAGCCCATATATCATTTTGAAGCTTCCCCAATCATGAATTCCTAAAGTCTATTTTTCGTGCTAATAGGCACAACTAAGTCAAAACTATATAAACAAAAACACTAAAAACAGAAAAAGTAATTAAACAATAAAATCTCAATTACAGCAAACGAAAATGAACTCTTCATTGAAAAGATTTGACTCCAACATAATAATCACTCAAATTAAATCCACAAATCAAGCAAAACAAATAAAACTAATAATAGAGTCATTTATTCATACTTACCATTTATGAGTTTAAATATCGATCCCCTCCTCCTCCTCCTCCTCCTCCTCAACTCATCAAAGAAAGAGAAAGGGTTGTACACAGAACCAAGACTCGGTGAGTCAGATCGTACAGTGTATCAACAGAGATGGTGATAAGAAATTAAAGAAGAAAACAAAGGTTTTTTTTCCCGGTTGATGATGATTTTGCTTATGGTAAAGAGGCCTTCTTGTTTCTCTCCCTAAAAGAGATGAGGTGTGAATTTTTATGTATATATATATCATATATATGTGTGTGTATTGCATATATATATAAATATATGAATTTTATATAAGTATAAAAGCAAAGTGAAGCTGTTTCTCTCTCTAAAAGTTTGTACGGCGGTCAGCTCAGCTCAGCTCAGCCTGGGGTAGGAGTAGTTGAGAAGGAGTTTGTGGTCTCCCTCCGCGCACAAGGTTGAAATGGGCTCTTTACTCTAAGGCGGACAGCAAGACGGGAATAAGACAGATTAATATATTATTATTTATATTCCGATGTTGGGGCAGGTGCCTTTAATTACAGAATTACCCTAATTTTCCATGGGTAAAAATAATGTTCTCATAACCGAAAAAGATATTGGGTGAATAAGTTACTGGTTCAATTAGTGGTCGAACTGTTATTAAACTAATGACGTCATAAATATATAAAAATATATATTATTAATAATTAATAAAATTTTAAAATATCTAATTTTTTGTAAATTAAAATATAGTAAAATTATGTTATATTATTGATAAAAATATTTTTTAAAAATTAAAAATAAAAAAATACTTCAAAATCGGTTCAACCGAGCCAACTAACTAACCGATTTTACCAGTTGAACCAACCGGGTCAACCGGTTATTGACCAAATTGGGTGAACCAGTTCAAACCGGACCAAAAAAGAGAACTAGTTTCCAATTTAACCAGTCCGACTGCCGATTCCAAACCAATTTTCAAAACATTGGGTAAAAGTTAAAACGTTAAAAAATAAATCACGCTTCATTTTTAGTTGGGTACATGCTACGTGGGTGTCAAAATAAGAAATTAAATGGCAAAACTAACTTTTACTGCATTATAGTTGTCTTGTTTTGTGCGCTACATTAAACTTTTAATTTTTGTAATTATACTATCAAATTAATTGGGTCATTCTGTCAAATTAGAGTAACAGATGTTACTTTATTTTTGACGTGGCATTTTTTTATTAATTCAAAAATGACGTGAAAAAATCACGTGTCTGTAAAACTAACGTTTATACACCACTATAGTTGTCATGTTTTGCAAGTTAACTAATTGAACTTTTAGTTTTAATTGAGCCATCATACTAATTAAATTTTTTTGATTATGTCATTTTGTTAAATTAGAGTAATTAACGTTGCTCTAAATCCGACGTGGCTGGTTTGCTTATTTAGAGAATGACAAGAAAAAGCCAGTTGGAATTAAAACTCAGAACACCGAACATGCCAAAATCAAGTGACATTGACGTCAAACAACGTGTTATCATTTCCTCATCGTTTACCTTTAATTCCAAAAAAAAGATTCTAACTTTTCCTCTCCTCAAACTCAATCATGGCTTTCCAAAACCCTAATCCCACTACAATCCCTATATACAAAGTCTAACATTTTATCCTATCTCACTACGACGATTTTTCCCCTATCTTTTCCCAATGTTTTGACGTTGTTTCTAGGTCCGTACACCTTTTCGTTCAAGTTACTGACCTCTTCCATCTTGTTTCGGACCGCTTGATCGACTCCAAGATCCGAGATGTAATTAGAGAAATTAGCACTAAGAGGAAATAGGCTAAAGAGAAGAAAAAGTTATTGGAATTGGTGAAGGTAATTCTAGAATTGTCTGAGAAGTTGAGATTTGCCAAAAAGGAACTGAGAGTGGAAAAAGTGGTTGAAGCGATGGAGGCAATAAGAGAATTGAATGTGGCGTTTGGAATTTAAGACAATGCAATAAATGAAGAAGAGAGGATAAAACCAGTGGTTTATGGCTTATTGATGAAGGAGTGACTTATTGAGCTAGTTTTACCATAAAAGATTTATTGAAACTTTTTTTTATGTAATAAATATTTTTTTATATATATATATTTTTTTGCCAAGCCAGTAATAGCTTTGATTTTTTCATTTCGTTTGTACAGACACATGACTTTTCCACATCATTATCTAAATAATAAAAAAAGTTACGTCGGATATTAGACTAACGTCAATTACTCTAATTTAACATAATGACCTAATTGAATTTTTTTAATTAGTATGGTTGATCAATTACAAAAAATAAAATTTCAATGGATTAATGCACAAGACAAGATAATTACAGCGAGTTAAAAGCTAGTTTTACAAACACATGATTTTTTCACATCATTTTCTAAATAATAAAAAATGTCACGTCAGATATTAGGGTAACATTTGTTACTCTAATTTAACATAATGACCCAATTAAAAAAAATTCATTTAGTTTGATGAGCCAATTACATAAATTAAAAGTTTAGTGAGTTAACATACAAAACAGGACAACTAAAGTGACGTAAAAACTAATTTTGCAAAAACTAAATTACACGAGGGAGGGAGGTTTTTTAGAGTTCTACAAAGTGTGAATTAATAAGCTGATCCCCAAAGAAAAGATTATAATTATTTTACAAGTACATTATATTTGATTGACAAATAATATCTTAGTTAAAATTGTTATTTAATCACGAATTATTATCTTTATGACATCCGTACTAATCTTGATATCAAAAAATAGATACAAATTGTTTGTTATAATGCATTGCCTTTTAACCCTAAAATCAACTAAACATAGTCTTGTTCAATTTATCACCATAACCTTCAAATATATAAGAGATGCTCCAAACTAAACAATCAACTATATGTTATATAAAATATTTTTGAGTAAACAGTAGGACACATTTCATTATTGTTTTGTGTATTTCTTTTACAATATTATTAATAATTTAGAAGTAATTATAATTTAACATTTTAAATTAAATAACTACTTTTAGTATAATCATTGGGACATTACCTAACGTGCAAGGGAAAAAAAGTTACCGACAAAAAAAAACTTAAATATTTATTAATAATGGTGAATTGTGCATATTATATTTTACTCTACAAATTTTTTTTTATTCTTTGTCATTATACGTAACAAATAGCTGAAATTGAGTAAAAAAAAAAATCTTCTCACCCGCCTAGAAAGATAATGTATTAAACTTGTTACTTGTGCGACTAACTTATCTTGTGTAAATGTTAAAAAAATGTTAAATTCAATTTATTGTTTGATCGTATTTAAAATTACATCAAAACGTATGAGTTATGTCATTATTATTTTTATATAAAAAAAATTACAAGTTTTTTATTCTATTACTTAAATAAATTTGGATTTTATTTATTATTGGTATGACGAGAGATCAATTCGTTAAATGTATATCACTATCTTTAAATCTAACAAACTTGGAGGCCATAATTTATTGAATTTGAATATGCAACGTATTAATTGGAGAAATCAGGGGTAAAAGGGTAATAATATCAGGTTCATATTTGGAGTGAATTCCAAGCAGAGGTTGGCCATCCTGAAGGAACATTATTAATTTATTACAAATCGATGTCCGCACGCCATTTGCTCTTTGGCTGGCTCACAAAGCCATATTTTGGGGAGAGAAACTGCCGTACAAAACACCTGCACATACGTTTTGGCAATTGATATCTAAATGATTTATAATTGGGGAGCCATCATGCACATCTTTTTTGCTTTATTAATATTAATTATTTATTTTTTTCTATCGTATACTCCTTTATATAGAAAAAATAATTTTGTATTTTTTTAACTGAATTTTTTATTAATATGATTTATATTAAAAACATTAAAAAATAAAATATTTTATTTATAATGAAGAACTGACTACGAGATAAGTTAGATAAAACCTAGTTTTGTTATTAAATATAAATAGTTAGACTCAGACTTATAACGATATTTTTAATTTGATTTTTTTCAATATTAGCTTTATGAAAAATATATATAATTATTAAAAAATTATAATATATCTCGTTTATTGACAAAGCATTGAAAAATATTGTACAATATTACATATCTTGTAAAATAAGTTTAACTATCTTCTATAATACTATTATTTTAAATAAATTCTTTTTGTTTCATGATTACTCTTGACTTAAATTTAAACAACTTTAGCGAATTAAACTTGAAAATGAAGCTAGGTTTATTACCAATTTCCTTGTTTTTCTTTGATATTTGTATATAAAATTTCATGATTTTTAATAAGATTATGGAGAAGAAAATTCTCGATATATAATTATTTTGGATTATGCATGAATATAATATCATTACGGATATTCTCATCATTTAATTTCAACGAGGTTAGTGAGAGTAAGATTCTCAATATATTATTGAATATTTTGATCAAATATATTATTATACTTGATACAAATAAATTGAATCTCAATATATATTGCTGTACTTGATATAAATAAATTAAGAGTGGTTCTACATTTATCCATTTTTTTGACCCGCTAACTCTATTATCATATAAGACGAAAGAATATAGTCCCACTTTATTTATAAAATACAAATAAAATGGGACCATACTCTTTCGTCTTTTTTACGGATAGAACTAGCGGGTAAATTTTGAGGGTAAGTTTAGAATTTTTCATAAATTAAATCTCAATATATATTGTTGTACTTGATACACATAAATTGATCAGATATATTAGTCTTGAGTAACGTAATGGATGAAGGAAATGAATGCCTCACATTATAATTTGACCGTTTAAATTTTTACGTACAATCTTAGTTAGGAATACACAACGATCGGTTTAATTGATTTTACGTCTAAAAAATAACTAAATCATTTAAAATAGTTATAAAAAATTAAAATCAAAACTGCTCACATTTTAATTCCGTAATCGATTATCGACTATGAATTAAATCAATTTATTTAAACGGTTTAATGGGTTATAAATTTTTTCTAAATGACTTAACATCATTCATTTAGTATACTCTAACCCACTGAAAATCCTAAAAAGTAAAAGCAATGTAATTTGTACTGGTTAAACTAACGACAGCATAAACCACTGAACATATGCTTATCAAAATAAATAAATAAAGTACTACAGATAGCGTCTTCTCACATGTCCAACATCAATTGGGTGCACCAGTGCTGATCTATAGAGTATATATTGTAGCTAAAATGCTAACTACCAACAAATTATGCTAATGTAAATGTGTAAGCTAATAATATACTGACAAAAAAACATAGCTTACGATATATGATCCTTCTTATAGTGGCAGCAGGAGGAATCAATTTCCTTGCACAGACCTCATCTTTAAAGCAGAAGAAATAACTTTCTTATATCCTTCAACTTTTGCAAACTTTCTTATATTCTTTGCTAATAAATAATTATTGATAAAGAATATTAATTATATTATAATTTTAAGTATTCAGTCGGGTTCGATTTTTTTAGAAACCAAATTAAAATCGATCGGCTGAATTTTATTTTTTTGTTTTTTAAACTTTCGGTTCATTAATTTTATGATTTTGCATTTTGATTTATTGTTGGTTTGTTTGATCCGATCGATTTTTTAATTATTTTTGAATTAATGTGTACCCTAATCTTAACATACGCAAGACTACCCTTTGACTATTGGCATAGGCAGCAGTGAGCAGCACAGCAGGCTGCAGTAGGAATTTAGAAACGGGCCAAACAATATATAGTAGAATTATAACCCGGAAATTATTTTAGTACGAAATAATAAAATAGAATTAAAATTAAATATTTTATTTATGTATTTGGTACATTATTTAAAAGTTCTATCAAAATAAAATAAAATAATCAAAATATTTTTAACTAATTAACTATATATATATATATATATATATAATTCAAAATAAATATAATGCATAATAATATTATAATACTGTATTAATATCTAATATAATAATATTATCTATTCATGTATAATATTATATATTATACTATTATTATAATATAACATATTATAATGTATACTATTATATTAGATAATATTATTATATTAGATATTCTATATATTTAACATATAGTATAATATATATCATATATTATTTTGTTTATTATATATATATATATATATATATATATATATATTGTAAGACCCAGAATTTTATGAAATATAAAATTTAATTTTTCTTCATATATATTTTTCTGAAACAGTAAGTGGTTAAATCGATAAAGTTTAAAATTAAGGATGTTATGTGCAAATTTTATTTTGTCGGACAATATTCGTTTTGTCGGGGAATATTCGGGTCGTACGACGGCGCTGAAATAACAAATTATTGGTGGACCCCACAACGGAATATTTGTCGGATATAGAAAACGACAGAAGTAACCTTTTTAATAAAAATAGTCAACGGTGCTAACTGTTAAAATACCGGTGATAAAAGAATAGTAGCATACGGTAATTTATGGTATTTTACTGTAGCATGCGGTACTCTACAGTAGCACACGGTATTGCACAGTGTCTCATATTATTGACACCGTAACTGTTACGCATCATTTCATCGATAATTGTCACTGCATAATATTTTATATTATCAATTCAATTATTGTTGCTACACAGTATTTTGCATTATTGATTCAATAATTGTCATTACACTGTATTTCATATCATTGAGTCAATAATTGTTGGTGCACTGTAGTTTAAAATTATTGAATCTAATAATTGTCACAGTAGCAAATACACTATAATTATATTATTAAATTAATAAAAATATATAACGTGTTTCTTACATTATTGTGGTAACATTATTTTATATGTTGGACTCACAGGAAGAATAAATAAATAAATAAATAAATAAATAATAAAATAAAATAATTAATTTTACTATTTGAAATAGTAACGTGAATAGTGACGTGAATAGTAAGAAACATGTGGGACCCACTGTGGGGCCCACATGAAATGTGAGAAATGTGAATTTGCTGAAGTTGGTTGGTGGAGGCTGCGTAGCAGCCTCTGCTGAATTTTTTTCTGTTCACCTACCACGCATAGTAACTTCTTTTCTCCTATAAATAGCTTGCTCAGCTGAATAGAAAAATCACACCTAAAACATAGAATTTTTCTATAAGAATTTTATGAGTTTTCTCTGAGAATAGTAAGGTTATTTTGAGTGTTTGAAAGCCAAAAGAAGTGCAGAAAATTTTCAAGTAAGTCTTTTATTAAAGAGTAGTAATTTCATAAATTCCTATTTTTTACGGTATTCATAAATCTTCCTTTAGAAGACTCTTCTTTAAGAAGATTCATTTTTAAAAGCTTTCTTTGGAAGATTTATTTTGAAATATTATTTTAAAAACTATTTTAAAGTTGTTATATTATACTACAAAAATTATGTTAAATATATATAATTTTGATAGTTCATAATATATGAATTATCATACACCTTGAAATTTATATGTGGTAATTACTAATTTTATTAAAAATATATAGGTTGATCAGCCTCATTTAAATCAATATCCAGTCACGTTAAGGTAAGGAATATCATATTCTTTCATATTCTATTATTTAAACTTACTACGGTAAGGGGTATCACTCTTTTCATCATCATAAATGGATATTATTTTCTTTCTTACTTGAAGGGATTATCATTCTTTGATTCTCGAAAATAATATCGTTTCTTTCTTGTGCCATTTACTTCCATGTATTAAATTGTGGGAATAACCTTACGGCGCGGATTACCGCCTGTTGGTGAATAACCTTTTGTATTCATTCCTTATTAATCATTGAGAATAACCTTACGGTGCGGATTACCGCCTGTTTGGTGAATAACTCTTCGTATTCAAATTGATGAGAATAACCTTACGGCGCGGATTATCGCCTGTTTGGTGAATAACTATTCGTATTCAAATTGATGGGAATAACCTTACGGCGCGGATTACCGCCTGTTGGTGAATAACCCTTTTTATTTGTCTCGTGTGGAAATAATTTGTCTACACGAATTATCACATGACACTTTTATTCCATATTCGTAAGTGATATAATTTTCCTTTATACTCATAAGGGATACCATCTTTTTCATCTTCCATTATTCAAACTTACTATGGTAAGGGATATTAATTCTCTTCACCTTTTGTTAATCAAACCTGCTACGGTAAGGGATATTATTTTCTTTCATACACCTAAATCGAAACTTATTATGGAACTATTGCTTCTATAATTCCTGGAAATATTATATGTTCCATAATAGTTGAATTTCATTATTTCAACTGAACCTTCCTATTTTCTGAACATTTCTATTGAACTGTAATCGTTATTCTGAACTGTGGATCTTGAATATCATTTTTAAATTTCACTCCACATCATGTTGGCAATTTGGACATTATTTGAATCTGCACAAAGTAAACTTCCGATACTTATTGTTTATCCTGTTCTTCTGTTCATCATTTGTATCACTGTTATTTGTATTAATCATCAAGAATCAAGCTGTTGTGAATATCTGTGGCCGGGGGCACAGATGTGATATAATTGTTGAACAGATGATAGGTTAAAGGCGATATACTAGGTTAAAGGCGATACATCTGTTCGGTGTCTTTTATGGCACGTGGTGAATGTTCTCTTTGGCCCGTAGTGCAAAGATGAACTGTTGGTTGGTATGATTATGACCAAAGGCTGAATCTGGTATAATCATGACCGTTGGTGCTATATTGAATGTCTTTGGCCCGTAGTGCAAAGATGAGCTGTTGATCTGCATGATTATGACCAGGAACTGTGAAGTTGTATTATCTTGGCTAATGGTATTTCAGATGATAAAAGTTGATGATATTTTTACTAAAAAGAGAAGCGAGTGGACATTATAGTCTGCATTATTCTTCAAATAGATTGCTCATTCCGCTGCTATTATTGATCTGAACATTGTTTAAGAATTTAACTACAATTTTTTATATAAATCTTGTAGTTTATTGTATTCAGAACTCAACTGTTGAAGACTAATGATAATTTATTCGTCATTATCTTAGTCATGATATTTCTTACTGGACTATTTGAGCTCACCCTTTCTTTTGTTCCATTGTTTTTCAACAGGAAATGAAAACGTAACGGGGTCTAGCCGGGGGATGGAGTGAGAGTCCGAGGAATAGCTAACATAGTCTTCACGTGTTGTAAAATAGTGTGACAATAATAGTGAAGACTTAGTTGTGTATTATTATTATTATACATTGTATTGTTGTACGTTGTGCTTTGTTGTAATAATTTTGTTGTAGTCTTTTGACGACTCAAGTTTGGGCTGTGTAGGCCTAGATTTGGGGGCGTCACAGTTGGCATCAGAGCTTAGGGATATGGTCTATAATGGAGATCTGGGGTAGAACTAGGAGGGGAGAGACGAATATAATCAGTCACTAGTGTGTCTCACCTAAATTAGATTTTATTATCTAATGAGTTGATTTGAATATAGGGACATGAAGTGATGAGTCAGTTTGTTTGAACTAACAATTATTTTGTGACCACAGTTAAGTATGGCATCTGAAAATCAAGAGGTTAACTATGAAATGTCCGAAACAAATGTAGCTTCGAATCAAGAGGCGACGAATAATCTTCCTACAAACTCAAAGTTGAATCTTTTGCCTAAGGCAAAAATTATGCGTGTTCTATCCAATAAGGATGAAGGTGAAAGCTCTACTACAGTCGTTCCAGATTCGTTATTAGAAGCAATTAAAGGAAGTAATGAACTTGCGAAAATTATTGCCTTTAATTTACTCACTAATTGGGAGAGTCATATCACCTGGTTATGCTCTATAACAAAGGATCAGAATATATGGACTTTTCATATTAGTCTTTGGGATTTATGGTGTTCCAGCTATGAGTTTCAAGATTATTTAAAAATGATGTTTCTATACTTTTGGGCGTTACAATTTAGAGGAATTCAGGTTAAGTTAGTCACTATCGTGGAAACTGCAGTCTATCGAAAATACTATTCTTATAGAAATCATTGGTACGTTACTACTGATGAAGTTGAGGAATCCAAGAAACAGTTCGTTAGAGAATTATTTAGTGGTATTCCCATGGTTGAAATACGTGAAGATCCGAATGAAGTACTCGGGATTCGATTTGACGATAACAGTCAAGAAACCGAATGAGGTGATAACCGATAAGCAATTCATAAATTTTCGTGAAGTCTACGCTTTGTTAGATACTGGCTCTACCCATTCTTTTATCTCATCTGCATGTGCTCAGCGTTTAAATTTAACTCCTGAAAATTTGGACTTTGACTTATCAGTTGAAACCCCATTAGGAGAAATGACAATTACATCTACTGTTTATAAATCTTGCCTAGTTCAAATCAACAACCTCACATTACCTGTTGACCTTATTTCTTTGGAGATGCATGAATTTGATGTGATTTTAGGAATTGATTGGTTGACTACCCATCATGCTAAAATTGATTGTTTTCATAAGATTATTAGTTTTCATATTCCTAATCAACCTGTCATGCAAATTCAAGCAACTAAACCATTAAAATCTATAACTATTATTTCTAGTCATAAAGTCGTTCGTTTATTGAAAAACGGATGTAAAGCCTTTTTAGCTCATGTCACTGATTTGAACAAAAATACATCAAACTTGAATGATATTCCCATTGTTAATGAGTTTCCTGACGTTTTTCCTGAAGAACTTCATGGCTTACCGCCAAACCGTGAAATTGAATTTTGTATTGATCTTGAACCCGGTACCAAACCCATTTTCAAAGCCCCATACCGAATGGCTCCCATTGAACTTCAAGAGTTAAAAGTCCAACTACAGGAATTGTTGGATACCGGTTTCATTCGTCCGAGTGCATCACCTTGGGGTGCTCCTGTTCTATTTGTGAAGAAGAAAGACGGGAGTATGAGATTATGCATTGACTACCGAGAATTGAACCATGTCACCATAAAAAACAGGTACCCGTTGCCTCGGATCGATGACATGTTTGATCAATTACAAGGTGCTCAACATTTCTCAAAGATTGATCTCCATTCTGGATATCATCAGTTAAAGGTTAAAGTTGAGGACATTCCAAAAACTGCTTTCAGAACTCGTTATGGGCATTATGAGTTTTTAGTCATGCCTTTTGGACTAACCAATGCTCCTGCAGCTTTCATGGACATGATGAACCAAATATTCAAGGAATATTTGGATCATTTTGTGGTTGTCTTTATTGATGACATCCTTATATACTCCAAGAGTCGCGAGGATCATGAACAACACCTGAGATTGATACTCCAAAAGCTCCGTGAGAACAAATTATATGCCAAGTTGAAGAAATGTGAGTTCTGGCTTGAGGAGGTCACGTTTCTTGGGCATATGATTTCTAGTCAAGGAATATCAGTCGATCCTGCGAAGATTGAAACGGTACTAAATTGGGAACAACCCAAGACAGTAACCGAAGTCCGAAGTTTTCTGGGCCTAGCTGGTTATTATCGGAGATTCGTAAAAGGATTTTCTCGAATCGCCACTCCATTAACTCAGCTTACTCGGAAAATCACAAAATTCATATGGAGCGAGGAATGCGAGAAGAGTTTTCAAGAACTCAAAAAGAGACTTGTTTTAGCTCCTGTTATGACCATTCCATCAGGATCAGGAGAATTCATCATATATAGCGATGCTTCAGGCAAAGGTTTAGGCTGTGTCCTTATGCAACATGGAAATGTTATAGCCTATGCCTCTCGACAACTCAAAGATTATGAGAAAAATTATCCTACTCATGATCTAGAGTTAGCAGCAGTCGTTTTCGCGTTGAAAATCTGGAGACACTACTTGTACGGAGAAAAGGTGGATATCTATACGGATCATAAAAGTCTTAAGTATTTCTTCACCCAGAAGGAACTCAACATGCGACAACGACGTTGGCTTGAGCTGTTGAAGGATTACGACCACACAATCCAGTATCACCCGGGAAAGGCGAACGTTGTAGCTGACGCTTTGAGCAGAAGATCTTATGCGAGTACAAGTGCACTGCTGACAACACAAAAGTGTATTTTGTACGACTTGCAAAAGATGGAGATAGAGCTAAAGACACCAGGGACCCACTCGAAGATTGCTCACGTGCGAGTAAAACCAGCTTTAATGGATAAAATTAAAGCTGCTCAAGCTACCGATCCGGAACTGATGAACATGATGAAGAAAGTACAAGAAGGTGCCATCCCCGAAGCAAGAATCGACGAGACAGGAATACTTCGAGTTAACTCTCGACTCTGTGTTCCTAACGATCCTGAATTGAAGCATAAAATCATGATGGAGGCACACAACACGCCGTTTGCAATCCACCCAGGAGGTACCAAGATGTATCGAGATCTTCGACATACATTTTGGTGGAACAATATGAAAAGGGAGATTGCAGAGTTTATCTCAAGATGCCTAACTTGTCAACGTGTCAAGGCAGAGCATCAAGTACCTAAGGGTCCATTACAACCACTTGAGGTTCCCGAATGGAAGTGGGAACACATCAATATGGATTTCGTGACGGGTCTTCCCAAAGTTTCTCGCTTAGATGCAATTTGGGTCATTGTAGATAGATTGACCAAATTCGCTCATTTCTTGCCTATACGAGAAAACTTTTCACTTGAACGTCTTGCCGGTATGTACATAAATGAGATCGTGAGATTGCATGGCATGCCAGTTTCCATAGTTTCTGATCGAGATCCTAGATTCACTTCACGATTTTGGATCAGTCTACAAAAAACTATGGGCACTGAGCTACGATTCAGTTCTGCATACCATCCTCAGACGGACGGACAATCGGAAAGGACAATCCAGACCCTCAAAGATCTTTTAAGACTTTGCGTACTAGATTTCAAAGGAAGTTGGGATAAGTACTTGTCATTGGTGGAATTTTCCTACAACAACAGTTACCAAGCAAGTATAGGTATGACTCCATTCGAGGCTTTATATGGATGCAAGTGTCGTTCTCCAGTATGTTGGAATGAGGTAGGAGAAGCAAAACTGTTGGAACCCGAGTTGGTACGCTTGACGACCGAAAAGATCCAAATGATCCGACAACGAATACAGACAGCGCAAGAACGACAAAAGAGTTATGCTGATCTTCATCGGAGAGACGAAAGTTTCAACGTCGGAGATCATGTATTCTTACGTGTTTCTCCATGGAAAGGAGTTACGAGATTCGGAAAGAGAGGAAAGCTTAACCCTCGATTTATTGGCCCATTTGAAATCCTCGATCGAGTAGGAACCGTAGCCTACAGACTAGCTTTACCACCAAGTATGTCTCGCATCCATAACGTTTTTCACATATCTATATTACGTAAATATATGAAGGACCCAAACCACGTCATTGAGTTAGAACCGGACGTTATAGAAGAGGATTTAACGTACGAGGAGGTACCTGTTAAGATCCTTGATAAGAAGGAGCAGATTCTACGCTCAAATGTTATACCTCAAGTTAAGGTTTTATGGAGGAACCAAGATATTGAGGAAATGACCTGGGAGCTAGAATCCGAGATGAAATCTAAATATCCTTACCTCTTCAAAATGCCAGGTACGTCAATTTCGGGGACGAAATTTCATAAGGAGGGGAGGTTGTAAGACCCCGAATTTTATGAAATATGAAATTTAATTTTTCTTCATATATATTTTTCTGAAACAGTAAGTGGTTAAATCGATAAAGTTTAAAGTTAAGGATGTTATGTGCAAATTTTATTTTGTCGGACAATATTCGTTTTGTCGGGGAATATTCGGGTCGTACGACGGCGCTGAAATAACAAATTATTGGTGGACCCCACAACGGAATATTTGTCGGATATAGAAAACGACAGAAGTAACCTTTTTAATAAAAATAGTCAACGGTGCTAACTGTTAAAATACCGGTGATAAAAGAATAGTAGCATACGGTAATTTATGGTATTTTACTGTAGCATGCGGTACTCTACAGTAGCACACGGTATTGCACAGTGTCTCATATTATTGACACCGTAACTGTTACGCATCATTTCATCGATAATTGTCACTGCATAATATTTTATATTATCAATTCAATTATTGTTGCTACACAGTATTTTGCATTATTGATTCAATAATTGTCATTACACTGTATTTCATATCATTGAGTCAATAATTGTTGGTGCACTGTAGTTTAAAATTATTGAATCTAATAATTGTCACAGTAGCAAATACACTATAATTATATTATTAAATTAATAAAAATATGTAACGTGTTTCTTACATTATTGTGGTAACATTATTTTATATGTTGGACTCACAGGAAGAATAAATAAATAAATAAATAAATAAATAAAAAATAAAATAATTAATTTTACTATTTGAAATAGTGACGTGAATAGTGACGTGAATAGTAAGAAACATGTGGGACCCACTGTGGGGCCCACATGAAATGTGAGAAATGTGAATTTGCTGAAGTTGGTTGGTGGAGGCTGCGTAGCAGCCTCTGCTGAATTTTTTTCTGTTCACCTACCACGCATAGTAACTTCTTTTCTCCTATAAATAGCTTGCTCAGCTGAATAGAAAAATCACACCTAAAACATAGAATTTTTCTATAAGAATTTTATGAGTTTTCTCTGAGAATAGTAAGGTTATTTTGAGTGTTTGAAAGCCAAAAGAAGTGCAGAAAATTTTCAAGTAAGTCTTTTATTAAAGAGTAGTAATTTCATAAATTCCTATTTTTTACGGTATTCATAAATCTTCCTTTAGAAGACTCTTCTTTAAGAAGATTCATTTTTAAAAGTTTTCTTTGGAAGATTTATTTTGAAATATTATTTTAAAAACTATTTTAAAGTTGTTATATTATACTACAAAAATTATGTTAAATATATATAATTTTGATAGTTCATAATATATGAATTATCATACACCTTGAAATTTATATGTGGTAATTACTAATTTTATTAAAAATATTTAGGTTGATCAACCTCATTTAAATCAATATCCAGTCACGTTAAGGTAAGGAATATCATATTCTTTCATCTTCTATTATTTAAACTTACTACGGTAAGGGGTATCACTCTTTTCATCATCATAAATGGATATTATTTTCTTTCTTACTTGAAGGGATTATCATTCTTTGATTCTCGAAAATAATATCGTTTCTTTCTTGTGCCATTTACTTCAATGTATTAAATTGTGGGAATAACCTTACGGCGCGGATTACCGCCTGTTGGTGAATAACTTTTTGTATTCATTCCTTATTAATCATTGAGAATAACCTTACGGTGCGGATTACCGCCTGTTTGGTGAATAACTCTTCGTATTCAAATTGATGAGAATAACCTTACGGCGCGGATTATCGCCTGTTTGGTGAATAACTATTCGTATTCAAATTGATGGGAATAACCTTACGGCGCGGATTACCGCCTGTTGGTGAATAACCCTTTTTATTTGTCTCGTGTGGAAATAATTTGTCTACACGAATTATCACATGACACTTTTATTCCATATTCGTAAGTGATATAATTTTCCTTTATACTCATAAGGGATACCATCTTTTTCATCTTCCATTATTCAAACTTACTATGGTAAGGGATATTAATTCTCTTCACCTTTTGTTAATCAAACCTGCTACGGTAAGGGATATTATTTTCTTTCATACACCTAAATCGAAACTTATTATGGAACTATTGCTTCTATAATTCCTGGAAATATTATATGTTCCATAATAGTTGAATTTCATTATTTCAACTGAACCTTCCTATTTTCTGAACATTTCTATTGAACTGTAATCGTTATTCTGAACTGTGGATCTTGAATATCATTTTTAAATTTCACTCCACATCATGTTGGCAATTTGGACATTATTTGAATCTGCACAAAGTAAACTTCCGATACTTATTGTTTATCCTGTTCTTCTGTTCATCATTTGTATCACTGTTATTTGTATTAATCATCAAGAATCAAGCTGTTGTGAATATCTGTGGCCGGGGGCACAGATGTGATATAATTGTTGAACAGATGATAGGTTAAAGGCGATATACTAGGTTAAAGGCGATACATCTGTTCGGTGTCTTTTATGGCACGTGGTGAATGTTCTCTTTGGCCCGTAGTGCAAAGATGAACTGTTGGTTGGTATGATTATGACCAAAGGCTGAATCTGGTATAATCATGACCGTTGGTGCTATATTGAATGTCTTTGGCCCGTAGTGCAAAGATGAGCTGTTGATCTGCATGATTATGACCAGGAACTGTGAAGTTGTATTATCTTGGCTAATGGTATTTCAGATGATAAAAGTTGATGATATTTTTACTAAAAAGAGAAGCGAGTGGACATTATAGTCTGCATTATTCTTCAAATAGATTGCTCATTCCGCTGCTATTATTGATCTGAACATTGTTTAAGAATTTAACTACAATTTTTGATATAAATCTTGTAGTCTATTGTATTCAGAACTCAACTGTTGAAGACTAATGATAATTTATTCGTCATTATCTTAGTCATGATATTTCTTACTGGACTATTTGAGCTCACCCTTTCTTTTGTTCCATTGTTTTTCAACAGGAAATGAAAACGTAACGGGGTCTAGCCGGGGGATGGAGTGAGAGTCCGAGGAATAACTATCATAGTCTTCACGTGTTGTAAAATAGTGTGACAATAATAGTGAAGACTTAGTTGTGTATTATTATTATTATACACTGTATTGTTGTACGTTGTGCTTTGTTGTAATAATTTTGTTGTAGTCTTTTGACGACTCAAGTTTGGGCTGTGTAGGCCTAGATTTGGGGGCGTCACACACACACACACACACACACACACGTATATATATATATATATATATATATATATATATATATATATGAGTGCATTTTTGTCTTACCATTTTTTCATTAGAATTGTGATTTCAATGTATAAAGGAAAAACGATTTAGTAAAAATAGTCATTCCGATCAAACTTAGCATACCGAACTTTGGAAAGAAATTCTTAATTGGAATGATCATTCATTTCCCCCCTCAATTTTTGCATACCAAATGGCTCATAAAAATATAAGAAATATTGCGCATGTGATTCCAATAAGTGTATTATATAATGCCTATTTGGGGATAATTTATTTTAAATTAACTTATAAGTTATAATGAATTATAAGTAGTGACTTTATAAATAAAAGTGTTTGATAATATTTTGACTTATATAAGTCAGAAATTAAATTAAAATAAAAGGTAAAGGTGTTTGGCTAAAATAACTTATAAGTTCAAATAATATGTAAGTACTATTAAAATAAGGGCAAAAAAATCTTTATAATTGGACAAATCTATTTATTTTAAAATAACTTATAAGTTATTTTTTGAAAAGAAAAAAATTGTTACTTCTCATAAAGTACTTATAAGTCAATTTATAAGTCCAAAAATAAGTCAAAGTCAAATACTTAAATTATGGGTGAGTAAGGAACCGAATTGCCCCGAAAATGTATTAAAAATCGCACAAATTGCACCAATTAAAATTGCACAATCGGCTCATGCGTATGTAGCAGTTTTAGGTGGGTTGAAAAATCACAAATGCGGTTTGAGTTTAATTTTTGAGCAAAACTGCATGCAATAAATGACACTGCACCATGCACTGTCGAAATAGAGCATATTAAGAACCATTATTATAATGTATAAATATTTGGAATTATCCCAAATTACAATTATCTCTGTTTAGAATTTTTATATGTAAGGAGATAATATCATTCATGTTTTTAGGTTCTATTTTGCTTTTGTTTATACAAACATTATAAGTAAAGTTTTGTGTAATTGTGTGTTATCAAAGTCGTATTTAATATTGTGTGATGTTAAATTGTTATTTTAAATTGTATAAAATTTAATTATTTTAATTGATTTTAGAACCGATACCGCACCAAATGAAACCGCACCGCACCAATCACAAGTGATTTTGGATTTGTTAAACAGAACTTAAGCAGTTTCATGTGCAATTTGAACTTTAAACAACACCATGCTCATCCCTAACTTAAATAGTAAAAAATAAGTTATAAGTTAGTTTAACCAACTTATAAGTTGTGGCTGAACAAACATTATGTATGTTAGTACCTGATGGCACATGCGTTGCGTGTGTAAATTTTGTGAGATAAAATAAAAATTTTGTAGAATTTTAAAAACTAAATAGAAATATATCAAATTTTTAATTAAATTTTAAAAACTAAATAAAAATATATACAAAACTTAAATGAAAAAAATAATATAATTAAACTTAAATAAGTAAATAATAGTGTGACACAATTATATCAAGCAACTCGGAGAAATCTTTTATACGTTCCTAATAACTAATATCTGATTTTTGAGAGTGAATTGTATGTACTGGTAGGCGTACCAACAACGTAACCTTATTGAATTCTAAATATCCTTTTGAGCAGCACTAAACATACATTAATTAAGATTAACAAACCAAATATTCTAAACATACACAAATTACTTTCAATTATCTAGTGATCTAGTATAAATGGTACGTTCATCTTATTCTCAATTATCGTTTGGTCTAGTAATAATGGTACGTTCATCTTATTCTCAATTATCCGTTGGTGTAATGATAACGGTAACGCTTCAAGATGTAAACTAAAAAGATGTAAGAATGAATAATAATAGAAAATTGATATTTTCAGGCGGCAAAATAATAATTTTATAATATTTTTTTTATATAAATAAAAAATGAGTCTCATATTTATGTGTGAGTGATCTTATAAAAATATTTATTTATATTTTTACATAATTCACTCTTATACGAGAAAAAAATGATTCTTACTTTTATGTGAGGAAAAATCATTTAAAAATATCAAAAATTCATGTAGAGATAGCACTTCCCTATGTGACACTCCCTCCGTCTCGTAAAGACTGATTTAATTTGAATTTTGAAATTAACTTGATTAATTTTAGAATTAAAATTTATCCCATTTTTTTTAAACATATGTAAAGAGATTATAAATACAGGAAAATACGCTTAATTTAATATAATATTTAATTTTTAAAAATTTAAAAATATAAATAAATTTGCTTAATTATTAATTTTAAAATTAATTAATTTGATAAATAAAAAAAAGAGTCAATTGATCTTTATGGGAGACAGGGAGTATCATGTATAAACTAATTGTCAATGACCGCATGGTACACGTGGTACAATAAATTACAATGACCACCCGAACTTGTAGTTATTATATTTTATTTTATTTTAATATAAATTTTAAATTATATATCTAACGCATGAATATATTTTTATGAGAGAAATTTTATAAAATATTAATTTATACTATGATATATATTCTTACTTTAGATATTTTACTTGGAAAAAGCCAAGTTTGGTTGGCTTTAGATATAGGCAATTAGGCATAAAAGAATTATCCTAGAATAGTAAGATGATTGGATATAAGAAATTTATAAAATCAGGGTGGATAATAAAGTTTCTAAATTTTAAAGAAATATTCAGTCCGCATATTGAACACGTGCCTTCACATAAATAAAACTGATTGTTATGGCGTCCTGGGGACGGATCCTCAGGCCATAGCATTATGTATTTTTGTAATAAAAACAGCCACCACAAGTCTACAACAAGTCAACAATTACAGCAACCAACGCCCGCCGCCGCAGAACTCCCTTATTCTGTATCCTCTCTTTCTAAAAAACAAACATGGCTTCCTCTCTATTATTCCACCACTACCCTTCCTCTCTCCTCCTCAAGCCTAAACAACCGCCACTCCACAACCTATACACTAATCTCACCGGCATAAAATTTCCGCGGCCCACCACTATATACTGCACCGCCACTTCACCCTCGTCGACCCAAACCCACCACCGCCGTGCAAAAGACGAGAATATCCGCGACGAAGCCCGACTCAATTCCTCGGCGACAACCCACAATTTTTCGGCCAAATATGCCCCGTTTAACTCCGACCCATCTGAGGAATCATACTCCCTTGATGAAATAGTCTACCGCAGCCGCTCCGGCGGCCTTCTCGACGTTGAACACGACATGGACGCCTTGAAACAATTCGACGGGAGATACTGGCGCTCCCTGTTTGACTCCCGGGTCGGGAAAACCACCTGGCCGTACGGCTCCGGCGTTTGGTCGAAGAAAGAATGGGTATTACCCGAAATTGACAATGATGATATTGTGAGCGCGTTTGAAGGGAACTCGAACTTATTCTGGGCTGAGCGTTTTGGCAAACAGTTTCTGGGCATGAATGATTTGTGGGTAAAACACTGTGGTATTAGTCATACTGGGAGCTTCAAAGATTTGGGCATGACTGTTTTGGTCAGCCAAGTTAACCGTTTGCGCAAAATGAACCGTCCGGTGGTCGGCGTTGGCTGCGCCTCCACCGGAGACACTTCCGCAGCTCTGTCAGCTTATTGTGCTGCAGCCGGGATTCCATCAATTGTGTTCTTGCCTGCTAATAAGATTTCAATGGCGCAGTTGGTTCAGCCCATAGCAAATGGTGCATTTGTGCTTAGCCTTGACACTGATTTTGATGGGTGTATGAAGTTAATTCGTGAAGTGACATCCGAATTACCAATATATTTGGCCAATTCTCTTAATAGTTTGAGGATTGAAGGCCAAAAGACAGCCGCAATGGAAATATTGCAGCAGTTTGATTGGGAAGTGCCAGATTGGGTGATTGTTCCTGGTGGGAATTTAGGAAATATCTATGCTTTTTATAAGGGGTTCAAAATGTGCCAAGAATTGGGACTAGTTGATAGAATTCCAAGGCTTGTTTGTGCTCAAGCCGCCAATGCGAATCCGTTATACTTGTATTATAATTCAGGGTGGAATGAATTCAAGCCGGTGAAGGCGAGTACTACTTTTGCTTCCGCGATACAGATTGGTGACCCTGTATCAATAGACAGGGCTGTGTTTGCTCTCAAGAACTGTAATGGGATTGTTGAGGAAGCAACTGAGGAGGAGTTGATGGATGCAATGGCACAAGCTGATTCTACCGGAATGTTTACATGTCCCCATACTGGGGTTGCGCTTACGGCATTGAGCAAGCTGAGGAGTAGTGGGGTTATTCGGCCAACAGATCGGACAGTGGTGGTTAGTACAGCTCATGGATTGAAATTTACACAGTCAAAGATCGATTATCATTCAAATGAGATCAAAGACATGGCCTGCAGGTTTGCAAATCCGCCTGTAACAGTGAAAGCAAATTTTGGGTCTGTCATGGATGTTTTGATGAAGCATCTTAACAAAGATCCTAAGTAGTAACAACAGGTGAATATGTTTTAGTTTTGAGGTGTGTCCGAGTACTATTTGATTTTCAGTTTAGGGTTACAGTTCTGAATATAAATAAAGAAGAAGAATAACCTTTTTTGTTTCTACTCAAGTTAATTGATCGACAGATTCTGTAAGGTGATTGTTTATAAATTTTCTTGGTGTTTGAGATTGGTGATTTTACTAAAATGGTGAGGAGCTGCTAGGAATCCGAGAATGCTAATCTAATAACATTTTAGAGATTGATGACATTGCTCAAGGATAAGTTGCTTGAGGTGGTAGTTGCAGAGTCAATAAGAAAGGAAATTCATCGAACCCACCCTTCAAAATACAAATTTTCGATCCAAAGTCATAATTTTTCTGATTCATCGACAGTTTCACGGTGTTTATAACACAAGTAATTAGATACCATATTCTGGAAAGAAAACTTCAAAGATGGAAACACATTTTAACATTATGGGATTGCTTGCATTGACTTGCAGGTGATGGTAAAACAGTCTAATTGCAAAGAGAGTACAAGAATTATCAAATTGCTAACCTGAATATTGAGTTTTTTTGGTCTGAATAGAATTTTATTGTTTGAGGTCATTGAGAAGGATTTATTGTTGAGCTTTGAGGGCATCTAGTTAGCATATCAGAGTCCGTTATAAAACCCTTTTTTTAACATAATAACCACCACAAAATATGCAATAAACACATGTAAAAAACATTTACCGTTCTTCCACCTAACAAGGTACCTACCTTCATGAGTATTCATAAAGTGATATGCTCGTCTCCGATACACTTACAAGCTGAACAGTCCGATACACTTACAAGCTGAACAGTCCGAACACCAGTTCCTCCTGGTGGTCGAAACATTACCTCCCAAACCTGGTCTGTGTGGTTGGTCATCGACTGCACAGCTGCCCTCATCTTGAGATCCCACAACCTAACAGTCTTGTCACTTGAGCCAGTTGCAATTGCCGCTCCATCTGGACTCACATCTACACTCAACACCCAGCTTGCATGACCTGACATGGACGCAAACAAGGTCTTTCCCTCTGCATCATAATGTGCACGTGGCCATCATATGAGGCTGATACGAGCACCCTTGAATTGAGAGGTGAGTACGCAAAAGAGCGCACAGGCATACAGCGGCGTTCCAGGTGGTGAAGGAATTTGGCACGAGCAACATCAAAGATAGAGATGCTTCCATCTATTGACCCACAAGCCAGCTGTCTCCCATTGGGGCTCCAGGCAACTGAGAGGACAAACTTTTTGCTGCTACTTTTATCCAGGCAACCTTACATGTTCACGCCTTCGGGACGAGGGACTGATAGAGTGCCAACCAGTTTCCATTCAGCAGTATTCCATAATTTGACTGATGCACTACCTCCTCCAGTAACTGCTAGAGTGGTGCCCTGAAACAGAGAAAACAATTGTTGGTCGAGTTAGCTAGAAGCTTTTAAGAAACAATGTCCAACTTTAACTGTGGAAATGTCCTTTATTACATCAAGGAAAAGCAGATATGAGGGTGCCAAATTCTTGCATATCTAATATAATTGTATATATATCAAGTGTAACAAGTCAATTCATACAAGGAACAAGATCATGAATCATAATTACCCTCAAAACTTGGGCATGGTCTAACAAACAGTTGTATGGGTTGTAAAGTACCATGTGCTGATCATTAGCAGGACGAACTGATTTTTGTGCATCTAGAACCTAAGTAGTGTCTATAATATCGTATATTAGTGAAGTAAAACACCCAGCCTGAGACAAAGAAATCGTGTTAAATAGTACCCAGTAAGCAGTAAATACAAGTTCACACACACACTGTGCAGTCGAGAAAAACTAACCAGTCACTAGAAAGAAATAGTTGGTGTGTCTACCATCCTAAAAGGTAAAAAAAATACGACAATGCTAATTCCTAATGTCTACGAATAAATTAGTAACAAAACTGCCATAGAGCAACCTCACCTATCAAAATAAAAATTAAAATTAAAATGCAGCAAGCTCTATTAAGAGATCATTGCACAAGTAAGGACACTTTCTTTTAGACAAAGTATAAGTGCATTCAACTCTACCAGATTCGCCCACAATAATTTTTGTATTGAGCAGCAATTCCATTTTTTACTGATTAATACATGATTGGATACTATTCTTGATAATAAACACTAAACTAAAATTCACTCAATTAATAATTTTGAATATGGAACAATAAATTTCTAAACACTGGAAAAGAAAAGAAAAGAATAAGCAATAAAAAATTGAAAGGAAGTATTGCCAAATCTAAGTAGATCGTCTTTCATTCTAGATCATTACCTAGTGCCTACTGCGAATCAAAAGCCAGAAATCATTTTTTTATATAGAAATATAATGTTCTTCTTTTTTTGTTTACCTGGCGGAGCAGACTGGCTCCGCAGCTTCGGGAGTGGCCATGGTATTATTAGATTCAACATAAAAAACGCGAATGAAGCTGTCGATTGAAGTCGAGGAGGCAATTTTTCCGGACGGATGATCGGCGACCGAAACGACGCTGAGGAAGTGGCCGGAGTTGGTACGTATGAGGGAAAGGTCGTCTGGATTCCAGTGCTTGACGGTCTCGTCGAGGGAGCCGGTGAAGAGGAGGGCCGGACTTTCGTCGTTGGCGAGGACCCACGTGGCTGCCCACAATGAGTCGTCGTGGGCGCCGTCCTGGGACCTCAGCCAGGCGAGTTTCATTTCTTGTTGATGGCTTTAGCTGTTGTTGTTGATGATTATGGATGATATTATTCTGACTATTTTTGTTATTTTACTGCTTCTTGGACTAACGACAAAATTGAACCCGCCAAAAATTAATTTATTCTTCAAAATTTAGAAATTGCCGATCAATATTTGTAAGTAGGGAACTGTTATTTCCGTAGAGTATTTTGTTATTTTTGTAGGTGTATCCCTCTTTTTATCTATAGCGACGGTTTTAAAATCGTCGTTATATATTTATGGCTATATTTTATATATTAAAATCGTCATTATAAAATTATTACAACACTTTATATGTATAACAACGATTTTAAAACTATCGCTATAAGTCAACTCTGCTAAAATATCAAAAATACCTGCGAAAATATCAGTTTTCTTTTAAGTATTTTAAAGTAATAATTTTATCCTTTTTCGTAGGTTCAGCCAAATTATTTTACAAAAATATAATTTAATTATTTTCAAACATATATCGACCAACAAAGAATGTATTTCAAACAAAATTAATCATCTTTTCTTTCCATCTGAAATTAAAAAAATAATAATTCCAAAATGAAGCTATGTATAATTTTGTTGATCTTCTTCTTCACACTAATACCTTAACCCATCAACTTATTACTACAGCATCCTAACACATACCTAATCAAAATAAGATAATAAAGCAACGACTTAACACAATAGCGACGATCTAGGCAGTTACGATGGCGAAAAACTCTAAGAATTTCTTTTGCAGTGGTGACACATTCAAAGTTCCTCGCGGAGGCGCCTATGGTTGATTTCGATGGAGGATTAAGCCTTTGATTAAGGTAATGGTGGGATTTTTTTCCTTCTCTAAACGAATCTCATTGCAACTCGGCAACTATTTTTTTCTTCCTCAAATCAATTAGAGGTAGGGGCTGATGCCATTATCCATGACCTTTGATTTTTCGATCCGATGATGGTAGACAGAGATTGTGAGGGCTGCGACCCTTTGGTTTTCCAATTTGGTGTGGCTTACAGAGCGTTTTTAACCGCCTTTGAGACTTCTCGCAAGATGTAATACATGTGAAGTTCTTTGTTTTGGATTTTGTGCCTAGTATAGAAAATTTGAAAGTTTCGTGTTTAGAAATATTCATTTTGAAGAATCGATAAGCAAAGAACGAAGTTGGGATTTCTTTTGGTTTGAATTGATATGTTTATTGGGGATGATGAATTAGGAGAGAGAAAGAGAATGGATTTTTTTTTAATGTTTTCAGTATTAATAAAGCTTTTATATTTTAATTAATTACTTTAATACCTATTCTTATTTTTTATACGTGTCTCAGACTAAAAAATAAATGTAATATTGACACTTGTTTATTTTAGGTGAAAAATTAGTGAAATTGATCAAAATATACGTGTCTCAAGCTAAAAAATAAATGTAATGTTGACACTTGTCTATTTCAGGTGAAAAATTAGTGAAATTGATCAAAAAGGATAAAATTATTATTTTAAAATACTTAAAAATATTAATTGACGATTTTTAAACTTTAAAAAATAAATTAATTTTCGACCAAAATAAGAGAGACAATTTTGTCATTAGCCCGCCCTTGTTTCTTTTGATTCTTCCATACTCCCTATGTTTTACGACAAGTCATTATTCACTTTATGAATTATGAATACTAGCACTCAATTGCAACGTTTTGAAACTCGACTCAGACCGATTAAACTAGGATTCAGTTCATTTATCGATTCAGTTTGGATCGCTTTAATTAATTTAGTCAAAAATTGATTGACTACCGGTTCGACTTGTTATTCAATCGATAAAATCGGTTAGTTGACCCGGTTGAACCAGTTTTGAAGTATTTTTTTTTATAAAAATATTTTTAGCAATATTATAACATAATTTTACTATATTTTAGCTTATAAAAAATTAGATATTTTAAAAATTTATTAATTATTAATAATATATATTTTTATATATTTATGACATCACTGGTTCAATAACGGTTCGACCACTGGTTAAACAAGTGATCTATCCACTCAATACCATTTTCTGTTTTATGACCGATTCGATTATGAAAACATTGTCCAATTGTACATGAGAGTTAAATGTTTAAATTATATAGGATAAAATTATAAAATTTTAAAAATTAAATAAAAAATTAAAAAATTAAATTTAAAATAATAATATATTTAATATTGTAAAGATAAAAGAGAAAAGAAAAAAAGTCGAGATAAGTGTGACCTATGAAGGCTTTATAATATAAAATATTAAATTTGATATAAATTTATTTAATTTTAATTAATATAATAATAAATATTATAAATTATTTAAAAACTATTATTCTTTTCTAAATTTATTATTTTATATTTTTTAATAAATATTTTAAATTTAAAAATATCTTAAATTATTTTTTAAAAATTTATAATAATCTTATAATTTGAAACAGAGGTAATATTATATAGAAAATTGAACACCTTTATGAAAATTATATATCTATCTATATATATATATATATATAAATTTATATCTCAACTAATTTTATGATAAATTTAAATTATAAATAACATAATAATTTGTGAGTTCTATTTTCCACCATTAAACTCTTACAAAAGAATCTTAAAGATGGATTGTTAAATACCCAACACATTTTGGGTATCTCCTTTTTTCATCTAAATAATTGTTCTTTGTTTTGTAAAATAAATAAATTAAAAAAGTGTTTAATAATACTGCATAAATAATCTTTAAATTTTTTAAACCACCAAACGCACCGCTCGAATTGCAATCTGTATGAATTCACAACTGGATGAACAGAGTAAAGGGAGCCTTGCAAGTATCAGGCCCAACCCAATTGAAATCCTAAACCCCTACACATTTTAAAAGTATGCTAAAACCCCAAATTTGTGCCCTAATATGTTACATATTAATTAGTTCCGTCGGTAGAATTTAGCTGCATAAGCTCGTCACAAGACTCACCACTCTCGGAATCTCTCAACATCAGCGCATTTAGATAGAGAAAAAAATGGTTTGGTTCCAGTGCGAGGATTGCGGAGATAACCTGAAGAAGCCGAAGCTGCTCAATCACTTCAGAGTTTGCTCGGCAAACAAGGTCTATCATTTGTTCTCTCAAAAACTTTGCTCTATCGTTTTTGGGTGTTATGCAAAAAAAAAAAATTTGATCTTTCTAATTGATTAGTTTCTTATTGTTTCATTGTTCCTGTATTATGCATAGTTATCGTGCATTGATTGCGGACAAGTATTTGGGCAGCAAAGTGTACAAGGTCACACTCAGTGCATTACAGAAACTGTATGTATTTTTCCCTTTTCTCATTTTTCATGCATTGAATTTCCTAATCCAGGGTTTGTACATTTTTGTAAATTTGTATACCCTTGTAATTTTTGATTACTAGATTCCTTTTTTAAATTTCTTTCCCGACTCTGTTTATGCAAATATAATAGGGTGCCATTAAATGTTGGATAGCTAAATAGGTGAAATGGTTACTTGTAATAACCTACATTAAATGATCCTCTCCACAAAAAATTGTTTAATGATTTCTTGATGACACAATGAGAATGTACAAAGTTAGCTCCAATATGTTGATGTCTTGATGTTTTTGTCTATTCAATATAATTAATGCGGTAAAATATTAATATGTGGTAAATGTAAGCAAACATCACTGCAAGCTCCAATTCTTTAATTACTGTTTAGTTGGATTGAAAATCAGTAACTCTCTATATGGGTATTGTAATGAAGGAACAAAAGAAAGGAAAATATTTAAGGGCTAAAGAAGAAAAGCCCAAATACCTAAGGTCACCATCAATAAGCCTGTAATGTTTTTTTATCTACTCTAATGAGGAGAAGGAAACTATCGGCATAAATATCCTTTTTGATCTTTATATAATTTGTGACTAATTATATATCTAGTAGAACCTCTATTTATTTGGTGGAATGAAGTAATTTTTTGTTTTCTAATTTCAGGAAAAATATGGTCCCAAGGGACAAGGCAAAACTTCAGCTGATACAACTCCGAAGCCCAAAAGTGACACTAAACAGAGACCCGAGGTTGATATAAATGTTGGATTATCTGAACGTCCTCCGTGGTTTTGTAGGTGAGGTCAAATGGCTCAAAATGGTTATACTTCTTTGTTTGTGTTTTTTGTAAGGCTCTTCCTTACTAATCAGACAGGTATATATGCTAAAAGGTGAAAGACAAATAAGCATGATGAGGATTTGTTGAGCTCATTGAGATGGAAGGGTTAATTTGGTGGGAACCTAAGCATATTCTTCTGATATATTTTGAGCTTCGTACTCTTTATTCCCGGATGAATATTTAGTTTTGACCTTTGGGGATTATTAGTTACATGTTCATAAGTAGTTTGAGATAATAATTTTCTATGGACTTTTGGGCCGGTAATTATAGATTCTAATTATAAAAAAAATCTTGTTTACAACCAACTTCGAACTTGTGCAAGTGTGATAACTAAGTGAGCTTGTTATACTCGCTTGCTTGTCCTTGAACTTCCAAAGTAGATTACATTAATTCAGTACAACTGATCAGAGAAAATGCCAGAATTAATGTGATTTGTTTACATCTCAATTCTCATGTCATTATAGGTGACTGAAGGTAAGTTGGTTCAGCTATATTGAATCAGGTTGCTTGTCATTGTTATAATAGAACAGTAATTTGTTAGCTCTTAGGTTTGGTACCTACTGTCCTGATCAAAATAATAGAGAAACACCATTACTAAATATTGGTTTTTCCAATGTGGGGGGTGATGAAGGGGTGGACTAACTATGGCATAACCTGGTGGCGTATCTGGACAAAATTGCTATTGTCAAACTTAGATTGGTTGTCTTGAGTGTGATAGGGCAAGTGTGACAGTGAAGTTCTTCCTATTCCACTGATCAATGCTTTTGCCTTCTGTTCAGGTTTAAACATATTTCTTTCTCTTTTCCATTATTTGGCTTCTGAGTTTGTATCTCCATAATTCTGCAGTCTCTGCAATACCAATGCCACTAGTAGGCAAACACTTCTTCTCCATGCTGAAGGGAAGAAGCACAAAGCAAAGGCCCGAGCATTCCATGCGTCGAAACAACCACCCAAACAGACAGAAGAATTAACTCCTAGTACCAAAGTGTCTGCTGAAAGCAATTTAAAGAGTCAGTTGGTTGGGAATGAACATGTAGAGGAATCAAAGGAATCATGGCTGTCAGAAATTGCCCCTGCGCATACTGGTTCTGAAGTTGAAACAGGAAGTTTGCGGTCGAGTAAGAAGAGAAAACCTGATAGTGCTAGCCAGAAAACTGGAGGTGATACATCTGGCGAATTAGGAAACGGTGAAGTGATTCAGGTAGAAACCAAGTGCCAAGTAAAGAAAGCCAAACACCGTGTGGCTAAAGATGAGAAAGCAGAGTCTCTCTCTCCCAAAGACGAAGTCAAGAAGAAAATAAAGTGGAAGAAACTGATTAGTTCAGCACTGAAATCAGTATGTAATCATGGATTACATCACTTTTATACTCCACTTTTTAATCTATTTAAAAGTGTAAAAAAATACATATTATGATTTATACATGATAAAATAAGGGAATTGATACTTCCACAAGCAAAAATAATAATTCTACAAGGTCCCTCTCACATGAATAGTAAATGGACCCCACACTCGTGAGAGGGAACTTGTGGAAATATCAAATTTTACTTGTGAAAATATCAATTTCCTAAAATAATACCCCCTCTGTTCCACAAACAGTCCGGTAGTACCATTTGCCAATTTTTTTTTGTTCCATAAAAGGAAACATCTTTTATGGAGGGTAATATAAAAAATTACACAATGCTCTCAAATTTATTATCACAATATCATTATCATCTTTAATATTTGTAAATTTTGCAAATGGGACTTTTTTTGTGAAACATACGGAGTAGATCTCCCTCCATAGGGGTAATATTAATTAGCTTCCTTCCCATAGTAATAGCTGCTACATCTAATATGTTGTTGAATGTTATGCATACAAGCATACATTTTCCTTTTAGATTCCTTTCTTTCGCTGCAACTTTTAGTTCAATAATATTCTTTTCTTTGGTTGCACGTGGGACAGAATCCAGATGGGGTTCTAAAAATGAGGAAAGTAAGAAAACTTGTCCAGGAAGCACTTGGGGAATCCGACTTCTTGGAAGATGAAAGCCAACTTGCTGATATTCTTGAGCGGAAGGTAAGCAAATCCTTGTGCTGGATTTTCCCTTCTTATGGGGGTGCTGAGAATAGTTGCTAATATTATGTGTTTTTCTTTGTCTTATGTCAGATTAATTCAAGCTCCAAATTCACGGTTGAGGGCAAATATGTTCGTCTGGTGACCAAAAGTTGAGAGGTGTTTCATGTCAGTGTACAACTGAATCTATATTAAGAGAGTGCATCGGTTATAATAGCTTTCTTTCAATTGCAGTCATTCAACAAATGCCCCTATATTTGATTAGACAAAATTAAAAATCATCAACCTTCATTTTGTTGTTCAGCTAGACCCAGTGGAGCATGAGTATTCTTCTCTGTTGACAAAAAAGCTCTCGAAAACACTGTCAAGTGCTTATGTTAACATGTGTTGTGATAATCTATTTATATTGTGAAAGACTACAGTATTGTCGTTTTACCTAGAAAGAAAGATGAATGAATTGAGATTTGGCTGTTGGTTTTGTTAATTGAAAATTTGAAATACTGCTAAGTTATGAGCACTGGGGTATGGTCATTTTTCGGGGAGCTGTCTTCTTGAGTTGTTTTTGTACTTAATTCTGTGAGTTGATTAAGTATTTACAAATTCTAATAATAAGTTTTGGCAGGACGGATTTGTTACAAATTTTCCAGAAACATTTAGGAGTACTTGGATACTTGTAAAATAAATGTATGACTTACAAATTATTTGTTATTAAAGATCATTTGTGACAACCTTGAAAAGAAAAAGCAGCACTAATATTCTTATTTTCTGGAAAAAGCTAGGATTATTTTTTCAGTTCAGAATTACCATTTGTATAAATCGTGTGTGACTATTGTTTCAATTATATTCCTTTTTCTATTATTTTCTAGAAAGAAGTCATAAACTTTGCCCACGGTTCTCAAGTCGCTTGATGTTTTTCATGGAAGAGCCTAAAGCCTCGCATTGGTAGAAAAATTATTTCCTGCTCTTGGAATGTGGGGAATAATATATTTTTTCTTTCACATGCATGTGGGTTTCTTTTGGATCCCAGGGTCACACATGCATGTGAGAAGGGACCAAACTATTCCCCGTGCTCAAGAAGTAGGGAATAATTTTTCCGCGTTGGTAAGGTTTTTTATATTTTTTGGTACCATTGAATTACAACATTACATTATTTAGTATTATTATGGGAAGTGGAAAAGGAATTGGAATTGAATTCGTGTCTTTGGGCACGGTGGTTTAGCGGCTAGCACACCACTGGACCAACGCTTGATTCCTACAAAGGTAAGGTTTGAAAGCTGTAAAACGAATTTTTCTTGGCTACCAAATTTCTCTTTTACTGGTTAAATTAATCAAATTAAAATCGGCTCATTTTCTTTTTTCCAGTTTAAATCTATGATACCAGAATGGAGAAGTAGAACTTTCATCAAGACAATTGGAGACGTTAGAACCGTGTTCTTAAAAAAAAACAGTTATAACTGTTTTATTGTACCATATTTCCTCCGTTCTTTATTATTTGTCTATTTAGAAGTGGACACACATATTAAGAAAAATAATTAATACTATATTTTCTAGTTAAAAATAACTTTAAATGTCAATATTGTTCTTGTATTAGAATAAGAGTGTTACTTAATTTGATAGAAAGTAGTGAGAGAATCACATTTATACTTAATACTTGGAATAATATTGAAAGCTAAGTAATTAATGCTTACTTGAAATTCTCAAATGACAAATATTAAGAGACAAAAACACTTATCTAAAACGATATTTAAAAAGGGACAGAGGGAGTATTATAAAAAGGAAAAGGTTTTAAATTTCAATTTACCTCTTAGCTAGGATAATAAATCTTGTTCCTTGTAGGAAAAAGAAACAAAAGTATACTTGTTCCTTGCAGGAAAAGGAAATTAAGTTATACACATGTATAGAGAGGTAGGTCTCAGGCATTCTCTTGGAAATTGTAGACATGCATACATTTAACACAAACTAAAGCTTCAAGATCGAGAATATATATATATATATATAGCTCTGCATTTATGCATATTGATTGTAATGTTTTCATGGTAATCCCTTGTGTTAATTGATTAATTCGTAACTTTGACCTATTTGTTGAATTGAATTTGTTAGCTAAAGGACATGCTTATTAAGATATATAGCGTATGTTTGATTTGTCATATTTATAGTGTTTAGATGCTAATGTATTTGAAATTGTACTTTTTAAACGCAATTTATTTAAGTCATAAATGCAACAAACTGATTACTGCATCAAAAAGATATAATGCGCCTAAAGGTTCAAAATCATTTCAGACGTTATAAGTCAACACTCCAAACCCACTAAACAAACTATCCTGTATATATTGGTACTTGAGCCCCTGACCCAGCCCAATAGGCTGGCTCTCCAACCCCTCATATGAACCCCTGACCCAGCCCCATAGGCTGGCTCTCCAACCCCTCATATGATGTCTTGGGGCATCGTAGCATCTCTAAGGGTGCTGCATGTTTATATATGAATAATTGAAAGAAAAGAACGGGGTGAGTCTTTGTTTTTCTTAATTAGTTGATTTCTTTTTTCATTGAAATCAATAAATGGCTTTTATTATATTATTTTTTGAAAGGCTGTTTTGCAAATTCTGGCCTATATATTTCCCATTCTTGAATGAATCTTTATTTCCAAAAACTAGCAATTTAACCAATATCGTGTTTTTCTTTAATTTTCTTCCTTTTCTTTTTCATGATACATATATATTTCAATGTGCAAATGTTCTAATATAAATTTTCATTGCCATATATATATATATAGGTTGTCCAACAAATACTACAACTACCAGTGTGAGATATTTGACTCAAAATCATGGGAATGGAAGGATTCAGAGGAAATAATATTGCCAAGTGGAGTTTTCATACACGACCCTTGAGTTTTCTCAAGTGGTGCATTTCATTGGCTCACCACCAATTCTTGGCTTTCAATCCAGTCTCTTACACAACATTCCCTTTGCCAACTTCTTCAGATTCATCATGCAGCAAAAAATGATCAAGATTATTATTACATTAGGGATAAAACACAGTTGGTAAAATTCAAAGGGCACCTTAGCTTTATTTCGGAAAGGAGGCCATTTGGAAATCTGGGTAATGGAGGATTATAGGAATTGTAAGTGGAAGAAGCTCTTAACCCCATTGTGTTTCATCTCCAGTAGCCCTATATAATACTGATACTGCACTCATGAAGGGTCATCAAGTCTTGTTCTACGACTTACACCGTTGAAGTATCAATGTGGCCAAGCTATATCATCTTAAGTGTCCCACAGCAGTTTTCGCCTTCCAATCAGACCTAGATCCAGTTCATCTAAGGGGTGGAAATTGATTATTTTCTTGCCATAAATATATTGTTTACTAAAATATTTTTGTAGTAGTTCATGTGCTGCAGTATTCACATTCCTTACAGTTCTAGGGGGAAAATTGGTTATTTCTTGCTGTTTTTAGGAGTAGAATGTTTTTAATTGGTTATTTCTTGCTATATTTTTTGAAATAGAGTATCTTTTTAGTAATTCATTTGTTTTTGCACATGATTTTAAGATTTTAGTGAAGAAAAACCTATAACTTGTATGAAAATGTAATAACTGAGTACTCAAAAGGCTGGAAATTAAGTTTATTGTGAAGTGGCCAGTGATCCCTCTGGTAACAGATTTTCCTGCGACATATAATGATAAAAGACTAATACAATGCTGGACTTTGTTTGTTATCTCAGCAGCAAAAGAGCTTGTTATTGTAATCATTAAGTTGCATCAAGTTTAATAGTAACATCATAATGTAGAACTTGTATACAATTTCATTGTCAAATGAAATAACTCTATATGATTGCCCAACAAAAGGGAGATGCTCGAGTAAAGATATCTCTGGTTTAAAAGAACACTTCCACTTCAGTTTGTCCATATAAATCATATCTACAAGGGCACTCAGAAAATCCAGTTCAACTTCCTATTCTATGAAGCATGCATATACACGACCAGAGTGCACATCGAAGTGGTGCAGCGCTGATTAGAATAGCATAACAGCTGCTACGATCAACAACACAACAGTACATGCCATTGCCTGTGAAAATCAGATGCCATGTGTTACCATGTATACAAGTCTAATATTATAATTCACCAAAGGAAGTGAAAAAAGTAGAGATTTCGTATTACGAGAACAGAGGCCAATAATTAAAGAAAAAGTTGAAAAAGTGAAGAGCTTTGCTATGCTATATTGAAGAAATAGAGGATGCAAAAGGGAGAGAGAGAGAGTACTAATACTTACAGCAATCGCAGAAGCAGCAAGGCCAGCTCGTTCTCTAGGGTCTTTACGGTAGTAGTTCCCGAGATACAGAATTGTGGCATAATACCACATCAACGGGAATGCAAACCCCAGCAGAAAACTGAAATAGAAAGAGATGGTGTGATGAGACCACGGGTCTTAGAACAGAGGGAGCAGAAGGAATGGAGGATGCTTACGAGAACCATCCTATTCCACAGCCAAAGCAAGGAAGTGGTTTGTCATAAATTCCTTGTTGGAAGTCATCTGCATCTCTTATAAGTGTATACTGGCCTTTTTCCCGGTCTGCAACATCTATTGTTTGCCCTGTCATCACCACAGTATCTCTAACTTGTCTGACCATTTAGCTCATAAAAGTGTGATGCTTTTGAATTGGCACAAAGAACATATAAGCTACGTAGTACATACATTTAATTCAGACAACTAATCTATGACATGGAAGTCTAGTCTTTTACTTATAGTGAAAAAACCCGTGTGACATTATCACCAATGTACAATCTCTGTGTCCATGGCATTTCCAAAATATGGAGGATCCAATTAAACCACGAGAGGTACAAACTAGTTAATCATTATGCAAAGGAATACAATTAACAAGGAAATCATTTTGTTCTCAGACGGTCAGTTTATGATGTCTCCATTCAGTAAAAAGTAGAGAAATCCAGTTGAAAATGAGGAAAACAACAAAGTTTCACACATCAAAGCAAATGGAAGATTAAGTAAGCTTTCAATGTCGAAGAAAGAAACCAAGAAATATCGAGAACATTTAGATTAACATCTGAAAAGCTAGAAAAATACAGATAGTAGCAAATAATCCTCGACTCAGATTAAAAACGGAGATCCTAACATGATATAAAATCACTTGTGATGAAGCAAGTGCATTTTGAACATGGGCACTCATCAAACACCATAAACAACAATTAATTTGGCAAGATATTAATAAATAGATACGAGGTGTATCCTAGTCATACATGTAACTAATAAGGTTCATTTACGGCTGGCAAACAGTTTGAGTTAAACAACTACCTATCCTTTATCTATTACACCTAAGTAGAATTACTACCTTTAAACATTGAAAAGTAGCGTGCTGATGGCCTCAAAAGATCAAGATGCTTATCCGAGGCTGATTTTACCAATTCAACGCCCTTTTTCAAACCCTCTCCCTCCTCAAGTGAAGCATCTGTGACAACAGAAAGTCTCAACTTACAGTCATTAGGAGGCTATAGCTGTCTATTAGTTTGTTTGTATCTTAATTATTATTTATATTGATCAGAAGTCTAGTTTACATGTCATAGCTTATATTCTAAAAGGGGACAAACAGGTAACATTAAAACATATGACATGCATAAGCTGCATATCCGAAAATAGGAATTGAAAACATTCTATGGACAATCCTTTTAAGTATGCAGTTTGTTAAAGTAATCTTGGTCCATTACTATATTAGCTTTACATGGACTACTTACTATCAGAGTGTGTATTTGCTTTCGACTTATTTCTGGTATGATTGGTTGATTTAATTGGAAAAAAAAATGTGTTGGGCATTCTTAGGTAGCCAGGGTATCTACACAAGGATGGAAGATTAAATATCTATTCGCCCTATCTTCACAATATTGATAGGATACATATTTTACAGATGTGTGAATCCTTTTCCTTAATTACTTCTTTCTCTGCCCCCTCCATTTTTCACGTTTATTATCCTTGCATTGGACAAGGTTTAGAAACTACACAATGATATCTTAACAGATAAAACATGAGAAGACGAAGAATAAGGATGTAAAATTTTCAAACCAAATAGTAAATTTTCAATTCTAGCTGAAAATGAAGCTATTTAGATGAACGTTGATTACTCTGATCCATGTGCACAAGTCTAGAGCAGATAGTCCAGTAGGTTGAGGTCCTCAGTTATGCTGCCACCCTTCCAACTACCTGCATCACATTAATTAAAAGAAATCTTCAAATTTAAGATTCTCCTAGCTACTTTCGGTTTGAAATTTCATTTACCCAATTTGGTGCTGGTCAAACAGTCGCAAAAAGAAAATATATATATTTTAGAACTAGCACAAAATTGAGGTAGAGGTCCAATCAATTCTCTGTTTATGTTGTAAAAATTATTAACAACTACCAAGTAACCACATCGACATCCTAGGGCCTGCATGTTAACACATCAGGGTTTTTAGGTGTAATAGACAAAGAGTTACCGACTACATAAAGTCCAGTTAGGCTCATTAGATCTTAGATGTACATGCCACGATACTTAAAACAAAAACTACATCTTAAGCCACACCCAAAATAAAATCTTTCGCTTTTGGAAGGAAGCACGCTTTTTTTTCCTTCGAATGACTAGAAAGCTTAAAATCTTTGCATTGATGTTTTTGACTTTATCACAACATGCATACAACATTTTGAACCTCAGCTCCTCAGCATTCTGAACTCTGTTTGACTGAGAACGAAAGTTTAGAATTTGATAAGCACAAGAGGGATAAAGATGCTTATATTGTAGAAGCCCATTAGAAATCGTAACAGAATAACAAAAAGTATATCATCCAATCAATATATATATATATATATATATATATACTCTTTTCATAGAGGAAATTAATTCAATAAATACTGAAAGTGAAGATTATGAATTACGGAACCCGTGCCAGTTATTCCCTGGACCATGTAATTCTTTATTTTTTACACAACTCAAAAAATTCATCCAGAGTCTAGAAAGTAACCCATATAATCCATATCCAAATTTGACAGAAAAAAGTTAGAATTAGCATTCAATTGCAGTCCTACCAACCCCACAAAATATATGTAAAATATATACAGAAAAAGAGCAGAAACTTGGTCTCTTAATGTAACCAAAGCATTCAATTAAAAAATTCCCAATTGACACACACAAATATATATATATATATATATATATAGTGAAATTGATATATAATTGAGAAACGTCATAAAATGAAACTTGCCCGTCAATGATTATGAACTGGGAAGTGAAAATTGGTTGATATATTTTTCCGTTTGCTCCAGATCAGAAGTTTAGAGAGAGAAAGGGAAAAAGAATTACAGAGAGAGAGAAAACGAAAGAGGGGTCTGCGCTACCAAAGCTATGAGAGAAGAGAAGAAGTTAATGACAAGAAAGCGGAGTCTGCCGTCTGTTGGCTACCAAATCTATCAGACTATAATTAATCACAACCAAGATGCTTCTTTCTAATCATATATCGCCTATAAAATAAAATGGTTTCTTATTTTATGGAATGAAATTAGTTTTGTTTTATATGGATACACTATTTATGAATTATTAGTTCCAAAGTTTAATTTTTTTTAAACTTACTCTCCGAATTTAAATATCTTTATACTTTTTACCCTCAAAATTTAATAATCTTGTTTTTTATCTTTTAAATAATTTCATTTTTTAAAATTAATAATTTATAATATAAATTACAATCGCAATGTGTCTCCGGATGACCTCTAAGTATCAATAATATCAAAATAAGTATGCTGAGCTCGATAAGTTATTCAATAGTCTTGAGACATCACGTGATTATATCCCAAAATTATAAAATAATTTTTTGCCTTTTCTCCAACTTTATAGGTAAAGTAACGCTAAATGCGATATAATGACCATTTTATCCTACTAACAAATAAAAAATTGAGTTCATAAAGCTTAAAGGGCGAATTTGAATAATTATACGGATGTAAAGCAAAATTATTAAAGCTGTGTAATTCGATGACTAACGTAATTTTAGTCACATACAAATAGGTAAAATTAATAAAAATCGTAAACGAAGGCAATGACCAAAAATATATGTACATACATTACATTACAATGATATCACCCAAATCAAACATGGCATGATATATTGGACAATATGCCCTCTTGTGTGGAAACTCCCCGCCCCCCGGTGTGGAAACTTTTAATGGTACTAGTCAATTACCTCATGGGTCTATCTAACCTTTACAACCTTTGGATTATAGGGTACTAAAACTTTGGCACGGCTGCCGGCGTGACTTGTAAAATTAGTTAAATATTTTAATATTGATAGTTTTGAAAAGTATATAAAGAATAAAAGAAATTTTGTAAAATCTAATTTTGAATTATATTCAATCCAGATTTCTTAGCTTGCCTGACGCTGAAGTTTCCAATTTGTGAAGTCAATTGAAAATGAAGTTATGATTGGAGTTAGGCACTGACAATCTAACATACCAACAACTATGATAATTTTCCCGATAACTTTTATATATATATATATATATATATATATATATATATATATATATAAATGGGATGAGAGAACATAATGCCTACTTAGTTGGTGGTTGATTTTTGTTAGCAAAGACTTAGAGAGTCAAATACTATTTACAATTATCATAGACAAAGTCAATTACTTTAGTTGACTTTGACCAATTAATCCGATCCTTACATGTGGATTGAGGGGTTGTAATTGTTATATGATACAATTTTATATTAATTAAAAAAATTTAAAGAGACGAAGGATTATAAAATAAATATCAATTTTGTTCATAATAAACCTCATACAAGCACATTAATAAATATTTATCTTTTTTAAACTTTTTTTAGTACCATTAATTTTTCATTACAACTAGGGAGGGGTTTTTGAACTTGCATCCTTTTGCATTACAAAGGTGTAGTTATACCATACGAGCCAAAACTCAGGTGATTTCTTTTTAAACTCGGTGCATCTCATTTTAGTATATTTTTTTTTAGAGTAAATTAGTTTTTAAACTTATTTTATATTTAGCTTGTATATTTTTAAACATTTTTTTGTGGGTAAAGTTTCTTAGGATGGAAAGAGTATGTGCTAATATATATATATATATATATATATATATATATATATAGCATATATTTGCTATGAATTTTTATAGGGCATATACCATCTATACCATTGAAAACAAGAATAAACGGTCAGAATTAAAATATGAAAATCGACGTCCACTACTATTAGTAACGGACGTTTTAAATTTTTTGAAACATCTGTTACTAATAGTAGCAGACGTCGATCAAAAAGTCAAATTCAAAATTAAATATTAGATTAAAAAATTCAACAGAAAACGTTAAACTCTAAAAACTAAACCCTAAACCTTATAAAACTAAATCCTATCTTATAGTGAGTAGGTCTTCTAATCAATACTAGAATTAGATGTAGTCAAGTGTCGAGTTTTCTGATATAATATTTAGGGTTTGACTTTTTGATCGACGTCCGTTACTATTAGTAACAAAAGCTTTAATTTTTTTTAAAAATTCGCTACTAATAGTAGTAGACTCGATTTAATCTTGACCGTTACTTCTTCTTTTCAATGGTATATATGTTGTTTGTCCATTTTTGATCCATAGCAACTATATTCACACACACACACACACACAAATATATATGAGGACCATTCTATTTACAACGCTGTAAATAGGAACTTATCTTTACAACATATCTCAGGCATCTATGTTGAGATCTAAAGGTTGAAAATTCTCTCGATCGTAGTTTAATTATCAATACACACAGTTTAATACTACGGACGAGATAAAATGTCAAAAATACCCTTGCACTCTTAATATACCAAGCCACCGTTCGCAGTTTAATACTGCGGACAATAGTATTTACAAAAATATCATTTCTCAGTGTAATTAAATTTACAAATGACATTTTTATAAATATTGTCGTCCGCGATATTAAACTACGAACGGATGTATTTATAAAAATATCACTCCCCAATTTAATTACACCGAGGAATGTCATTTTTATAAATTGCTGACACGATAGTATAATGATTTGAGATGTAAGAGGTGGTGGTTGCTGGTGATGGTGGGGGTGTGGGGGTTGGTGATGGTTTTTTTCTTTTTCTTTTTTGGTTATGTAGGTGGTGGTAGTTTTTCTTTTTTGGTGATGTAGGTGGAGGTGTGTGATGCCCCCAAATTCATATACATGTTCCTCGAATTTGGTGTTTCACAATTCAACTCATATAACATGCTAATAACATTAGAGAATGATACTATTGTAAATACTGTCTTTCGCAGTTTTTTGACATTTTCTCCCATTCGCATTATTAAATTATGCGTACTGGTAATTAAACTGCGGACGAGAGGATTTTCAATCATTAGATTTCAGCATATATATAAGACCCCGAATTTTATAAAATACAAAATTTAATTTTTATTCATATATATTTTTCCTGAAACAGTTGGTGGTTAAATTGATAAGGTTAAAAGTTAAGGATATTATGTGCAAATTTTTATTATGTCGGAGAATATTCGTTTGGTCGGAGAATATTCGTTTTGTCGGGGAATATTCGATTCGTACGACGGCGCCGAAATAACAAAATAATGGTGGACCCCCACAACGAATTATTATCAGATATAGAAAACGACACACGTAACCTTTCTAACTAAATATAGTCAATGGTACTATCACCTTGAACTGTTAAAATACCCGGTGGTAAAGGAATAGTAACATACAGTATTACATAGTAGCACACGGTATTGCACAGTAGCATACGGTATTGCACAGTAACACACAGTATTGCATAATGTTTCATATTATTAAACTGATAAAGTGGTTATTCTACTATATTGACTTTATTGAACCAATAATTGTCACATGCATAATAATTCATATTTTTGAGCTGATAATTGTCATAATAGCATATGCACAATAATTCACATTACTGAATTAATAATTGTCATTACACAGTAACGTGTTATTTTCTTATTTATTTTCAGTATTATTATTATCTCTTTTATGATATTGATTAAACTGTTATATTCTATTATCAGTTGATTTTTTTGTTTATCTAACTCGAAAAGCTAACTACACTGCATTTACAACAATTAGCCACAATAATGAATAATTGTGAATTATTGTTGAATAATTGAATTGATAAAGTTATTTATTTTTATTATGATAAATTATATAAAGTTATTTATTTTTATATATAAAGTTAATTGATTTATTTAAAGTTAGTTGTTTTATATATAAAGTAAATTGAATGGTATAGATTAAAAGATGATCTTTAAATGAATGGTTTAGATTAAGGAAATCTTAAAAGATGAAATGAGTGGTATGGATTAAACATTATCTTGAAATATGCGGTTTGGATTAAATTAGGAAATCTTGGTGATGATAAGATTTTTTGCTATAAATAGAGGTCTTAACTTACGAATTTTTCATAAAAAGCTTCATTGCTTATTCTTCCTTTCACTCTCTAAATATTTCTTTGTATAAATTCTCTTTGAGTGTGCTAAAGTCATCTTGAGTATTTGTAAAGATCTGTAGGTGTACGAGTACTGACCAAGTAAGTCTTTTTATAAAGGTTATATAAGTAATCAAACACATCACACGATGTTTATAAATCTTCCTTTAGAAGACTTTTCCTTTGGAAGATTCATTTTGAAAAGCTTCATTTGGAAGATTCATTTTGAAATATTATTTTCTTAAAAAACTATATTGAAGTTATTCTACTTTATTTTATTAAATCACTTTTGATGATTTCATACGAATTGATATACACCATAAAATTATATATGGTAGTTATTAATTAAATTATAAAAATATAGGTTGACCAACTTCATATTCAGTCATGTGTTAAGGTAAGTGATACCATTTTTTTCATCTTCCATTATTCAAACTTCTATGGTAAGAGATTATCATTATTTGATTCTTAAAAATAATATCATTTTTTTCTTACTCGTAATGTGACGCCCCGCGGAAAATCACCTGACACCATACTATGACTCCCGCTCGTCAACGAATAATCTCCACAACATTTAAATAAAAACACGTCGTTGAAAAACTCAGTAAATTTAAATTTTTATAACATTTACTTAACTTTGTCTCAGAATCGCAATCTTTACATAAATCCTACAACTCAGATCATTTATATTTTTATGACCTAATGTGTTACAACCATTGTGAGCAAATAAAACTCGCAACCTAACAATAAGTCGACATGACTATTTACTAACCGCTTTTAATTACACGAGTTTACAAAACCTTAACACTCGTCTTGATATACAACCGCCTTTCACTATTATTACAAGGCTTTAAAACAGGGATAATACCGAATGATAATTACTCCCAACATGGTACGACGTTATCTTTGAACAGTTCTAGTAACGTCTAGAATTATAACTAATCTTCAACACATCTTCGTCGCGATTACCAGGATCTTCAAATTTCTCGCTCCTCGCTGAAAATGTTTATTATAGCAAGAGTGAGCACGACGGCTCAGCAAATCTAACAGCTAACACATAACACGTAGGTTACATTTAACTTATGCTTTTATGCTCCATGTTTTGCATTTATATAGGCATCATGCTTATCATGCTTTGCATTTATATAATTAACCCATGCTTACCATGCATGTCAATATTTCCAGGTTATATAACTCATATAACATATCTCAACTCATAACATTCATTAAAATCAGCTATTAACAACATATGACTGTACGCAGGCACATTTAAAATCAGTTATCACATAAAATGAGTGCACACTTAATAGTTTATGCATATAGCAAACAGGTTCGCAAGTATAACACATAGTACTGAAAAACTTGCCTGATAGTCGCATTGACTTACGCTACCAGTCTGAAATCCGCGTTCCATCATTAACGCTCAACAAATTGAATTACTGCATTTGAAAGACCTAATTTACTTATCTGGCAATTAGTAAAGTACATAGGAACTCAGCTGTTATTCATAAAAGAATTGACTCTACAACACAACATCTCCTATTTATTAACTCATAATTTATAAGACAATATTATCCTCCTTGGATAATATTTTAATTATCGATTAATATTATTATACATTAATAATACATCACTAAATTTTCAACTGTACTTAGGTACCTAACAATACCGTAATTGGTTACTAATATTATTAAATCCTTAATAATATTTACCCAATCACCAATATTATTAACCCGTTAATAATATTTAACTACTTACCGTCAATTATAAACCCTTTAATGATAATTTATAATATTGGTAATAGCTAAACACTCCAACAATTACCCGTCAATTGTTTACACTTTATTACCTTAAATTCTTTCACATTATTTATTTAATATCATTTAAATAAATAATTAATTCTCTTAACTTTACTTGTTTATCTATCTTCACATAAACAATTATTTCATTAATTACTTCACATTATTTATTTAATATCATTTAAATAAATAATTAATTCAATTAATTTTACTTGTTTATTTATCTTCACATAAACAATTATTTCCTTAATTACTTCACATTATTTATTTAATATTATTTAAATAAATAATTAAATTAAATTAACATTACTTGTTATTTATTATTGCATAACAATTATATCATTAACCTTAATTCACTTTAATTATTATTTAATTTAAATAATAATTAATTAGTTCTCCTTAATTCCTTTAATGATTATTGAATATTAATTACATAATTATTTCTTAATTAATTTAACCTCATTTATTATTTAATATTAATTAAATAATAATTAGTTATTTTATTCATCTCACCTTCCTTTAATTACTATTTAATATCCTTTAAATAATAATTAAATAATTAATCACCCTTATTTATTAAATAATAAATAATTACCTTATTATCTTTATCTTCCTTTAATTATTATTTAATATCACTTTAAATAATAATTAAATAATTATTCATCCTTATTCATTATTTAATATTAATTAAATAACAAATAATTATTATATTAACTTTATCTCCCTTTAATTATTATTTATTATTATTTAAATAATAATTAATTAACTATTATCCTTATTCATTATTAAATAATAAATAATTAATATATTAACTTTATCTCCCTTTAATTATTATTTAAATATCATTTAAATAATAATTAATTAACTAATTATCCTTATTCATTATTTAATATTAATTAAATATCAATTAATTATTATATTAACTTTATCTCCCTTTAATTATTATTTATTATTATTTAAATAATAATTAATTAACTATTATCCTTATTCATTATTAAATAATAAATAATTAATATATTAACTTTATCTCCCTTTTAATAATTATTTAATATCATTTAAATAATAATTAATTAACTAATTTATCATAGTAATGACTTTTAATTTACCTTATTTATTATAAATAATAAATAATTATTAATTTTGGCTCTCAAATTAATTATATTAATTTTTAAACATTTTGACCCATTTTAGACTTAAATGACCCGACCCGATCCGTCCCGAATGGCCTGACCCGACCCGGATAAAAAAAATAACATTTTTCAAAAATCTGCAATCAAAGCCCCGGCTTTCAAAATAACACTGATTTGAAAGCCCCGACTTTCAAAACAGAAACCTTCTTGTGCGAAATTTTCAGATTTTTCCAATTTTGTCTCTTTGATTAAAACTTTCATAAAATCTTCAATATAAGTCCAAATGACCTCAAATCGGTGTCCATGGATTCGTATCTTTTTGAACTACAAGATTCCATCATTGAAACACATTTTTGGACATATTTTATCACGAAAAATGGGCTTAAAGTGGATTGTTAGGTTTAGGGTTTTGAAAAATGAACTTCATTAGTTCCAAAAATCATAACTTACTCATTTCAACCCCTTTTGATATGATTCCAACTAGGTTTTACTTTTTACTTACATATCTAGTATATAACGAAGTAAATCACACCTACGACTTGTAGGTTTCAAAATGTATAGCCTTGAATCATACGTTCGATTAGGGTTCTGTCGGTAGAAATCGTTTTCAAGCTTTTTGCTAAACTTTTCATAATAGATATCCATAAATACACATGTTAAACCCATTGAACCCTAGATTTACTAATCTAACATGAATATAAACATTTAGAGTTTTGAATAATGGTTTCTCACCATAGAAATCACTTAAAATACAAATGAAAGTACAAACTAGGATTTTATGGACTTTTTATACCTCTTGGGCTTGTGTGCTATTTTTCTCTTCCTTCCCAAGAATAAGATGAAGCTTGAAGACCTCCAAGACCCTCCTAGTTTCTGTGCATTCCTCCTCCAAGTCTCACTTGGTGATTTATTTCTATAGAAGCTCAAGAACACCAAGTGTTCTTTCATTTTCTCTCTAACATTTCTCTCTTTTGCTCTCAAACTTTCTCCCAAGCAACTTAGAAGAAATGAATAGATGATAGCAAATGTGAGAGAATGAGAGTGTATTATTTGTTATTAGATGATAGGTATACTTACATTTAGTGTAAGTATACACCCATCACTCATTAATGAAATAGGCTTACTAGCTTCCCATCTTTTTCCTTGCTTCTCCCAAGACATTGAGCTCCTAAATTAGCAACCAAAAATTAGTCTTTTGAAGACCTAAAAGCTGTCGGCTACTCCCCCATTTCCCATCAATTTCTATTTATTTTTCCCATTTCATTTAATAGCAACAATGTGGTAATATATATGTGTATTGATACATATACATAAATCCACCAATGAAATTATGCTTGGGCTTATGCTTAGGTCTCTAGACATTAAATCTATGGGGCCTTGGTTGCATTCCATTTGGGCTCAAATATTCCACCATCATTTGGGCCACTAGATTAAATTATCTCATAACCAATTTACAAGTCCATTAACAATTAAATTAAATTGGGCTTGTTTAAATAAATCAATTTGACAAATTCAAATTATTAATTTCCTAGTGGAATTATAAAATATTAATAATTCACTATTAACAACTTTTCAAATGGAAATAAATATAAAATTATTAATGTTTACGCATTCTCATTAATTAATAACCACATTAATTAATTTACACCTCAAATTTAACTTGCTAGCTATTTAATCAAATAATCACATAGCTCAATAACCCTATTAAACTTTGATATTATCCATCCTAGATTGGTCCATTAATTTACTAAATTCATTAATTGAACATTCCTTAAATTCATTTAATTATCTCAACATATAATTAAATAACCCCAAGTCATCATATAATGATTTAATTTAATCGCACAGAAAATTAAAATTACTGTTTAATAAATTCATTTATTTATATTAAAATATTTTGAGTCGCTACACGTAAGATGTGTCATTTATCTCCATATATTAATTTGTAGGAATAACCTGACTACGCGGATTACCGCATGTTTGTTGAATAACATTTCGTATTCATTCCTTATTAATTTGTGGGAATAACCTGACTACGCGGACTACCGCATGTTTGGTGAATAACCTTTCGTATTCATTCCTCATTAATCTCTGAGAATAATCCGACTACGCGGACTACTGCATGTTTGGTAAATTACTTTTCGTATTCATTTCTTATTTGTCTCTTGTTGGTAAAGTTTCCTAAAATGATTATATATTTTTTAATAGTTTGCGCTTCATCTAATATCATTTCAACTGAACTTTTCTATTTTTCTAAATCTTTCTATTGAACCTTAACTGTTATTCTGAACTGTGGATCTTAAATATCATTCTTGAATTTTAGTCCACATCATGTTGACAATTTGGCCATTATTTGAATCTGCACAAAGAAAAATTATAAACTTTCGATATTTATTGATCATACTGTTTCTTTTGATTCATCATCTATATGACGGTTGTTATTTTAATCATCAAGAACCATGTTGTTGTGAATATCTGTGGCCTGGGGCACAAATGATAGGATAAATGCGATATAATTGTTGTGTCTTTTAGGGCACGTGGTGAATATTCTCTTTGGCCTGAGGCAAAGATGAACTGTTGTTGGTATGATTATGACCAAAGGCTGAAAACTGGTATAATCATTACCGTTGGTGTTATATTTGAATATTTTTGGCCCGTAATGCAAAGATGAACTATTGACTGACATGATTATAATCAGGAACTGAAAATTTATATTATCATGACCAGTGGTGTTTAAGATGATAAAAGTTGATGATATTTTTCTCAAAAAGAGACGCGAGTAGACATTATAATTTACATTATTCTTCTAATAGATTATTTTTTGCTACTATTATTGATATAAAACTTATTTTCTATTATATTCAATTAAGAACTCAACTGTTGAAGGCTAATGATACTTTATTTGTCATTATCTTAGTCATGATATTTCTTACTGGGCTATTTGAGCTCACCCTTTATTTTGTTCCATTGTTTTTCAGAAAATGAGAGAATAGTCAGGTCTAGCAGGGGAATAGAATGACGGTCCGAGAGATAGCTATTGTAGTCTTCACATGTTGTATTCGGTGTAGCAATAATAGTAAAGACTTAGTTGTGTATTATTGAGTTCTGTATTTCTGTTCTATGTACTATTTATATTAGAAATTGTGTATTTTATGGCGTCTCAAATTGGGCTATGTAGGCCTAGATTTGGGGGTGTCACAATAGACGGCTAAGATCTGTTGTCAGGATAAATTCTCATTTACAACGTTGCAAATAGATCGATCTCCTATATATATTTAAGGATATAAGTAGATATAGTACCCCTCCCACCAAAGTTTTTGATGATATGTTTATTATATTACATGTTCAAACTAATATGGAGGGCAAAATTGTTAAAGAAGATTAAATTTGGACTTTCGGAGAGGTTTTACTTATAATTGTGGAAAAACATGTCAATTTGTTCTTCTATGCATTTCCCAGTTTATGGTAATTTGGTTACTTTATGCTTTGTTAGCCATTCACTTTACTCAAGTAGATTTTAGTTCACCAAATAACTTAAACTGTAAAGGTAATATATTACGATATATTTAATTGATTCATATTTAATATTTGTGTGAGAGGTGTAATGTTATTATATTATATTTAATATTATGTTTGATTTATTAAATATATGATTATATATAATAAATAAAATAAATTTAAAATAAAATATTAAATTAGTTATAATAATAATAATTTTACTTTTTATAAACTATTACATTCCGAATGTAATAACCTAATTATCAATGTAATAAAAACATCTAAAAATGATGGAATCGTTTACGCTCATAATGAATATATATAGCCAATGAATAATTATAAATACATAATAATCAAATATTACATTCATTTACATTATTAAAAAATAGGGCATGACATTAAAATTCGTGTCATACTTCACTTTTTAATGATATAGATAAATATAGTGTTTGATATAATATTTAGTTGTTGTATCTGTAGACTTGTCCATAACCAATGAATTGCACATAAAATATAATATTTAATTGTATTACAAGAATATTATATTATAAGTCTAGTATATTAGGGGTGCACAGTAATCGATTTGGTTAGTTTTGTATATAAAAAAATAATTAAATCATTTAAGGCAGTTATAAAAGTTAAAAATCAAAAGCACCAAAACCTTTACTTCGTAGTCGGTTATCGACCAATACGATTATCGGTTAAATCGATCGATTTAGACTGTTTAAACCATGAACAAATGAATAATTAAATATAAAATTAAACAATAAATTATTAAATAATCAAACACAATATACTATACTCTAGTATATTGTTCTACTACTCAAATTTTGACAAATGTTTATGGTTATTAGAAATAAAATTTTAAATTTCTTTTTAAAATAACCTAAGACCAAAATACTAATATAGAACTCAAAAAGATATTAAACATATATGAATAATAAACATCCATTAAGCATAAGTTTTCTAACATGTTAAATAAAATATTATATTATATATTAAAAATTTTGAATATTATTTTTTATAAGTGAAAGAATATTTTATATATAATTATATTTATAAATATAAATATATTTATAACTTTATATATTTAGACGATTCGATTGTCTTCAAATTTTTAATAAGTACAAACTGAAATCGGTTAACTAACTTTCAATTTTCTTTATCATGTAATTATTAGGTTGTTAATTTTTTAATTTTTAATTTAGTTTATTATCGATTTAATTTGGTTTGACCAATGATCAATTACTTGTAAATCCCTATATTATATATATGGATATATGTATATTTTGTGGGATATTGTTGAATCATTTCAGAAGTTTAATTAGTGGGTTGGTAAAACTCATCATCCAATAGGATGATAGTTCTAGTTCCTTCCTGATCAGCCCTGCCAAAATATTAAATTAAAACCTAGCATAGAGGTTTTGTCCAAAAGCCCACAGACCTCCCTCCAGAAATCCTCATCCTCATCCTCATCCTCATCCTTCTCCCTCCAAAATTTAAGTATATTCCGCGTCTGAATTACAGCATATGGAGATTGGTGATACAACAACCAATTTTCCGGCAGATAACGGCCACACTACTACTCCTGAGAATAGCGGCCGTCAAAGTAGCGTAATACAAATATACCCTCTAAGCAATTATTACTTTGGCTCCAAAGTAGCTCTCCCTTTCAAAAACGAGACCATATCTGATCGTGTTCTCCGCATGAAATCCAGGTTCTCCCTATGGATATGTAGAGTTTATTGCTTTTCCTTTCTTTTGGTCCTTTTAATTTGGAATACGTTTTTTTTCCAGGTATAATGTTTATGGGTTGAGGACTTGCGTGGAGGCTGTTATTCTGGTAATTCTTTACTCTTTCTTTACCATTTGTGTTTGATTTTTCATCTATTTGTGTAGCAAATGACATGTCTAACATAAATTTAATACTGCCCCCTACCATAATTAGAAATATATGTCTAAAACGACTCCTATAAAAAAACTTTGCTTTCCAAACAGATCTCTACATTTGCTTTCCAAACATTTTTGTACATTTGCTATAAATGTAGTAGCGGTGACGTGGTAGGCTACAATTGGCGAGTTAGGAAAAAATATTAAAGTATCTCTACCTGCCAAAAAAAAAGAAAATGTATCTCTAATTCCAGAATTGGAAGGAGGGAGTTGAATTCAATTCGGATATCTTTTGAAATACCGAATTTGTCACTGTCTGTATGTCGTTTCTTCATGAAGTTAATAAAATCAAGCTTAAAACTCCAACCATTTTTCTGTATGGTTTGGAGTACGCCCTCCATCACATCGAAAAATATTAGCATCTTTTAAATAAAGAATCTAAGACTTGCAACAATATAAATTGTGAATTGATATTTTCACAATCTAATTTGATATTTCTACAAAATCAAATAGGATCCACTTGTGAAAATATCAATTCACATATGGAATTGATATTTCCACAAGCTAATTTGATATTTTCACAAGATCAAATGGTACCACTTGTGGAAATATCAAAGCTTGTGAAAATATCAGTTCCCTATAAATTTATAATTTTCTCACAAGTAAACTATCCAATTTAAGTAGAAGTGAATTCACTCAATAATTATTCTCTCTTTTTTTTTTTTACTATAATTAGTAAATTGTAGAATCTTAGATTGAAGTTGGATATATGACTCTACTCTTAAACAAAAGAAAGGCATATGGTAGCTCAAAAATATTTGAAAGCTCTAGATCATTCTAAGTTGACTGTGAAAAACCCTCGTCTATAAATTTACAGTTAAAGTCAAATGCTATCTACTAGCACCTATTATGATTCTAATAATAAATAACTTTCTGCATAAAAACTTCAGCAAAATGGTATAGCCATCGAAGATAATTAACCAAAGAAGTCTTCCACTACAGTGATTAAGAGATCTTCAGCAGTTTCTCTAAAAGTGGCATTCAAAAATAAATAAAATGGCAAAGAAGAAATTAGACATAAGAAAAGCAAACAGGGTGGAGAAGAATCAGGTGTAACTGTAAGAAGTTGTATGAGATAGACAGCAAAAGTCTTTTATCAGGCCTCTTTGATCTCATGGGTGTAAGTGACCTTTGAAAATTAATAAAATCTGTTTTTTTGATGGGATGGACACGGACACTTCACTCACTTCCGGGAGGGATTAACTTGGAAAAGAATCTGTTTTATCAGCTGTCATTCCTGAGGTTGAGACATCCTGGCAAGGGACACCATCTGTTTTGTCAGCTCTATTCTTAAGGTTGAGGGAGCTTGGCAAAGGAAACCTTATGAGTTTTGGGTGACAAATTTTATTGCATTGAGATCTTCTTGGATAGATATAGGCCAATTTAGCTGTTCAAGCAGTGAATGACCGCGGTAGTTCACAACCTCCGAAAGCCCCCAAACCTAGAAATGAAATGGAAGCCTTTCGATTCATGTCATTTGTTTGTAGGACCAATCCCCATGTGCAAGCGAAACACATACTTTAGTTATGGTTATATTCCTATTTGTAACTAGGTGGTCTTAAAATATATCTCACATTCTTTGATTTATGTTCCAATTATGACATTATAAATTATCTCTTTTCCCCCCTGTTGCCTTGGTTATTTCTATTCATATAATTTACACCACTGAAAGTAGTGGCCTAATTTTCTGCTGAAAATCGAAATTTAACATTTTCCTCTTCCTAAACTGGGCTATAAATGATTGTATTTTACATAGTATAAGCATAATTGTCTAAGGTTAATTCTTTTTGGGTGCTCCATAAGATTTTTTAAAAATATGTTTCATAGTGTCACTTTATTATATCATAGTAATTCAATAATAAACTCAAAGAATGTTTAACCATTGCTGGACACAGGTTGAATTGTTCAAACATCCCCATTTATTGTTGTTGCAAGTAAGAAACTCCACTTATAAGCTTCCAGGTGGTCGCTTAAGACCAGGTGAATCAGGTAAGACAACATCTTATATATTGTGTCTCCTATCAATTGTAGTTGATAAGTCCACTAGAAACTATTACAAGGGTCAAAGAATTATATTTATTCTTATTTTGCAGATATTGATGGCTTGAGGCGCAAACTTTCAAACAAGCTATCCGAACATTGTGACGGTAGTGGGTCTGACTGGGAGGTACATGAACTCTAGTTATACCATTCTATTCTAGCACTGTTATATCTTCAAATGCGCTACTATTCTGAATGTTTAGGTAGGAGAATGTCTCAGCAAGTGGTGGAGATCTGACTTTGAAACATTGTTTTATCCGTACTTGCCGCCTAATGTGAAAAGTCCCAAGGTAAGTTTCTGTAATAAAATCTGCAAGTCTCTCTCTTATTTATTAGCTCTGGTAAATTGGTGTTCATTACATGCTTGTTTTGATATTTAGGAGTGCAGAAAACTCTTTCTTGTGAAGTTGCCAGAAAGTAGAAAGTTCATTGTACCGAAAAACCAAAAATTGATTGCAGTTCCTTTGTTCCAGCTTCATGAGAATGACAAAGTATGGAAGCTTCTGATCTTGCATATGTTTTAATATTTCATTTTTGACATTCCATGGAAATTGCATCAGTCCACTTTGTTTTTGTAGGATTGTGATTGAAGGCACTTGCTAGTAGGTACTCATATTAGGACATTGTAGTATTTCAATTAACAATCCCAATTAACTAATTGCCAAATTGATCTTAAAATGCAAACCCAAAACAAAGTGGATATCAAATGTAATTGGAATGGCCAACATGTAGTTTGTGGATGCTAAAATTGTGGTTCAAAAATGTGTTTGTGCAGACCTATGGACCGATAATATCAGGAGTTCCCCTGCTGCTGTCCAAATTTTCCATCAACATCATGGATCTTTAAGTTACACTGTTTCCTTAAAATTTGACTGGGCTCCGTGGTAAGCGTAGCTTGGAAAAATGCAATTGAAATGGTCCATAGAACACTAAAGCTTTATACATTCTCCTAAACAGTTGTACATATCCAAGGTTTCGCTTAGATAATGTCTCTGTGTTTTTACAGTTGAATGGAGCTATATATTAGTTGTTATCTTTATTCTAAACACTTTTTTCTTTCCCAAGTTCTTACAGGCAGCAAGTCACCATTGTCATTCTTATACTTATTCTTTGTTTGACTTTCTTTTTGTTGCTAATGGAAGAAGTAAATACTGCAACTGCCTTGGAGGGCTTTTAAAACAGTCACTCATATTAACAATTGGTTATTTGAAGCATATTTCCAGAGCTCAATGATTGGAAAGTTCTATGTCGATGAAGTATCATCTCAGAGTAGGGTTTTTAGAGAACTTTTATTTTTGCTAAATACTTTTTTCCTTTTTGGAGAACTTTGGATTTGTTAGACCTGTGTACAAGCTTTCATAAAAAATTTCACCCATTATTCATTGCATGATAACAGAGCTTGTCTACTTGAAGATGGGTTTTTTCATTAATTTCATGTTAATTTGCAAGTCTGAGCTTTTACTAGATTTTTATCAAGGTTGAAAAACTTAGAAAAATTCAGAGTGAAGTCAACCTATGATGCTGGCTATCCTGATGATTTTAATCATGTGGAGCATATGCTGTCACTGAAATTATATTGACTTCAATGCAAAGGTCTTTGACCCCTTTAAATTCTCCATTTTTATTTCAACTTCTGCAAATATCCATTTCAGTTTAATAATTCTCTCTTTAAAGATGCTCTCTAAGGTGATATGGCTTGCCCTCTTCAATCTTTATGGCATAATCATACTAATCTAATGTCTTTGTAAATATTATCAAAAGCAAGAAACTAATTATTTTTTGAAACTCCGATAATAACTTTCTTGTAGGGAGTCCGTAGTGTGGATTCTTTAGCCATTGCAAGTATTGCTCAAGTTACTATCTCTTGTTACATATCCTGCCAGTTCTGCTGTGCTAATTTCTGCTTCTCATTCTATTATATGTAATTTGTTGCTTTATATGCTGATTCTAGAATGTTGTTGTCTTACGTGATAGGTCATCGAGATACCAGTATCCAAGTGGTAGATTTTGCTTGTATTACAGTTTCCGGTGAAGGACTATTGGTAAAGACTAATTTGACTTGGGAATAGTTCGTTCCCCACTATTAATGGTATCAAAACTTTAGTTAGGTAAGCTAGGATAGGGTTCTTCGACTAGTAATTTTAGTGTAGAACTAATAAATTTAATGAATAGCTAATTAGAACTTGTCTTGTTGACAATGGCATGACTTTACCAGCAAGGAGCTCAGCTGGGCCCGTCTGATTATTCATAATGTAGCCTTCTCTAAGAAAGAAGAATGGTTTTTTAGATCAAAAGACGCCATGTTAGCGAGCCTTATGAGTAAGGGTGTTCAACTAGTAAAAATCGTTTCTAATTGGCTCAGTGCTGAATCGGATAGATACTGAAATTATCAAAATCTCTCGGTACCGGTTGAATTGATATACTAAACTTATAAATCGGTTCGGTATCGGTTTTAACCGAATATTAATATAATTATATTATTTTTATTATAATTATAATTATTTTTTATTATTATTTATTTATTAATAATAAAAATAAATAAATAGAAAATTGGTACGATTCAGCAAATATTGAATCATAAAAACCTCTTACTGGAACTAGAATCGAAAAATCGGTATATATCAAAATTGAACTGGATTTTTTTGTCCCAAATCGACCGGTTCGAAAAATTGAAAATATTGATTTTTATGCACACCTTTACTTATGATGACACTTTAGATGCACATAATTGTCCTGGGAAAGAGTGATATTTTAAGATTTAAAATAAAGGTATTAGAAGGTGACTTAATGTTTCTAGGAAGGAGTTTGATGTTGCTTTTTGTGTGTTGGGATTTGTTTATATTTTTGTAGGTTCGACTAATGTCCACTATGACAGGGTGGTCGTGTGACGCCCCCAAATCTGGGCCCACACAGCCCATACTTGAGTCGTCAAAAGACTACAACAAAATTATTACAACAAAGCACAACGTACAACAATACAGTGTATAATAATACACAACTAAGCCTTCACTATTATTGCCACACTATTTTACAAAACGTGAAAACTATGATAATTATTCCTCGGACCCTCACTCCATTCCCCGGCTAGACCCTGTTATGTTTTCATCTCCTGTTGAAAAACAATGGAACAAAAGAAAGGGTGAGCTCAAATAGCCCAGTAAAGAATATCATGACTAAGATAATGACGAATAAATTATCATTAGTCTTCAACAGTTGAGTTCTTGATAGAATACAATAGACTACAAGGTTTATATCAAAAATTACAGTTAAATTCTTAAACAACGTTCAGATCAATAATAGCAGCGGAATGAGTAATCTATTAGAAGAATAATGCAGACTATAATGTCCACTCGGTTCTCTTTTTAGGAAAAACATCATCAACTTTTATCATCTGAAATATCATTAGTCAAGATAATACAAATTCACAGTTCCTGATCATAATCATGCAGATCAACAGTTCATCTTTGCACTACGGGCCAAAGACATTCAATATAACACCAACGGTCATGATTATACCAGATTCAGCCTTTGGTCATAATCATACCAAACAACAGTTCATCTTTGCACTACGGGCCAAAGAGAACATTCACCACGTGCCATAAAAGACACCGAACAGATGTATCGCCTTTAACCTATTATATCGCCTTTAACCTATCATCTGTTCAACAAATATATCACATTTGTGCCCCCGGCCACAGATATTCACAACAGCTTGATTTTTGGATGATTAGAATGATATAAATGATGAACAGAAGAAATAGGATAACAATAAGTATCGGAAGTTTACTTTGTACAGATTCAAATAATGTCCAAATTGTCAACATGATGTGGAGTGAAATTTAAAAATGATATTCAAGATCCACAGTTCAGAATAACGGTTACAATTCAATAGAAAGGTTCACGTAAATAGGAAGGTTCAGTTGAAATAATAAAGTTCAACTATTATGGAACATATAATATTTTCAGGAATTATAGAAGCAATAGTTCCATAATAAATTTCGATTTAGGAGTATGAAAGAAAATAATATCCCTTACCGTAGCAGGTTTGATTAACAAAAGGTGAAGGAAATTAATACAAAGGGTTATTCACCAACAGGCGGCAATCCGCTCCGTAAGGTTATTCCCACAATTTAATAGAATTTGAGTACAAAGAGTTATTCACCAAACAGGCGGCAATCCGCTCCGTAAGGTTATTCCCACAATTTAATAGAATTTGAGTACAAAGAGTTATTCACCAAACAGGCGGCAATCCGCTCCGTAAGGTTATTCTCAGAGATTAATAATGAATGAATACGAAAGGTTATTCACCAACAGGCGGCAATCCGCTCCGTAAGGTTATTCCCACAATTTAATACATGGAAATAAAATGCACGTCTTATGAGTAAGGAAGAAACAATATTATTATCGAGAATCAAATAATGATAATCTCTTACCATAGTATGTTTGAATAATGGAAGATGAAAAAGATGGTATCCCTTACCTCAACACGTGACTGGATATTGATTTAAATGAGGTTGATTAACTTGAACAGTACACGTATACTTATAGATCTTCACAAATACTCAAGATGACTTAAGCACACTTAGAGAGAACTTTCACAAGAAGTATTTAGAGAGAGAAAGAAAGAACAAGTAAGGAAGTTTATGAAAAATCCTTAAGTTAAGGCTTCTATTTATAGCCAAAAATCTTATCATTCATTTAATCTAAACCATTCATTTAAAGATCACCTTTTAATCTACACCATCCATTTCAAATATTATATTATCTTTAATCTACACCATTCATTTCATATCACCTAATAATCACCTAACTTTATATTATAAACAAATCAATTTAATTATTCAACAATAATTCACACTTTAATCTACACCATTCATTTCATATCACCTAATAATCACCTAACTTTATATTATAAACAAATCAATTCAATTATTCAACAATAATTCACACTTTAATCTACACCATTCATTTCATATCACCTAATAATCACCTAACTTTATATTATAAACAAATAAGTTTATCAATTCAATTATTATGACTAATTGTTATAAATACAGTATAGTTAGCTCTTAGATATCAAGTCAATAAATTAATGAAATACAACTGTTTAAATAACATCATAATAGAGATAACAATAATGTAAAATAAAGCATACGTTACTGTGTAATGACAATTATTGATTCAATAATGTGAATTACTGTGCATATGTTACTGTGACAATTATTAGGTTCAATAATTTTAAAAACAGTGCAACAACAATTATTGACTCAATGATATAAAATACAGTGTAATGACAATTATTAAATCAATAATGCAAAATACTGTGTAACAACAATTATTGAATTGATAATATAAAATATTATGCAGTGACAATTATCGATGAAATGATGCGTAACAGTTACGGTGTCAATTATCAGACCAAAAATATGAGACACTATGCAATACCGTGTGTTACTGTAGAGTACCGAGTGCTACAGAAAATACCAATAACTACCGTATGCTACTATTCTTTTATCACCGGTATTTTAACAGTTCCGTTGACTATTTTTATTTAAAAAGGTTATTTCTGTCGTTTTCTATATCCGACAAATATTCCGTTGTGGGGTCCACCAATAATTTGTTATTTCGGCGCCGTCGGACCAAACGAATATTCCCCGACCAAACGAATATTCCCCGACAAAGCGAATATTGTCCGACAAAATAAAATTTGCACATAACATCCTTAACTTTTAACTTTATCGATTTAACCACTTACTGGTTAAAAAAAAATATCTATATGAAGAAAAATTAAATTTTGTATTTCATAAAATTCGGGGTCTTACAACCTCCCCTCCTTATGAAATTTCGTCCCCGAAATTGACGTACCTAACATATCGAAGAGGTTAGGATACTTAGATTTCATCTCAGATTCTAGCTCCCAGGTCATTTCCTCAGTATCTTGGTTCCTCCATAAAACCTTAACTTGAGGTATAACCTTTGAGCGTAGGATCTGCTCCTTCTTATCCAGGATCTTAACAGGTACCTCCTCGTATGTTAAATCCTCTGCTATAACGTCTGGTTCTAACTCAATGACGTGGTTTGGGTCCTTCACATATTTACGTAACATAGATATGTGAAAAACGTTATGGATGCGAGACATACTTGGTGGTAGGGCTAGTCTGTAGGCTACGGTTCCTATTCGATCGAGGATTTCAAATGGGCCAATAAATCGAGGGTTAAGCTTTCCTCTTTTTCCGAATCTCGTAACCCCTTTCCATGGAGAAACACGTAAGAATACATGATCTCCGACGTTGAAACTTTCGTCTCTCCGATGAAGATCAGCATAACTCTTTTGTCGTTCTTGTGCGGTCTGTATTCGTTGTCGGATCATTTGGATCTTTTCGGTCGTCAAGCGTACCAACTCGGGTCCCAACAATTTTGCTTCTCCTACCTCATTCCAACATATTGGAGAGCGACACTTCCTTCCATACAATGCCTCGAATGGAGCCATGCCGATGCTTGCTTGGTAACTGTTGTTGTAAGAAAATTCCACCAACGGCAAGTACTTATCCCAACTTCCTTTGAAGTCTAATACACAAAGTCTCAAAAGATCTTCGAGGGTCTGGATCGTCCTTTCCGATTGTCCGTCCGTTTGAGGATGGTATGCAGAACTAAAACGTAGTTCAGTGCCCATAGCTTTTTGTAGACTGATCCAAAAGCGTGAAGTGAATCTAGGATCTCGATCAGAAACTATGGAAACTGGCATGCCATGCAATCTCACGATCTCATTTATGTACATACCGGCAAGACGTTCAAGTGAAAAGTTTTCTCGTATAGGCAAGAAATGAGCAGATTTGGTCAATCTATCTACGATCACCCAAATTGCATCTAAGCCTTGAGAAACTTTTGGAAGACCCGTCACGAAGTCCATATTGATGTGTTCCCACTTCCATTCGGGAACTTCAAGTGATTGTAATGGACCTTTAGGAACTTGATGTTCTGCCTTGACACGTTGACAAGTTAGGCACCTTGAGATAAACTCCGCAATCTCTCTTTTCATATTGTTCCACCAAAATGTATGTCGAAGATCTCGATACATCTTGGTACCTCCTGGGTGGATTGCAAACGGCGTGTTGTGTGCCTCCATCATGATTTTATGCTTTAATTCAGGATCGTTAGGAACACAGAGTCGAGAGTTGACTCGAAGTATTCCTTTCTCGTCGATTCTTGCTTCGGGAATGGCACCTTCTTGTACTTTCTTTATCATGTTTATCAGTTCTGGATCGGTAGCTTGAGCAGCTTTAATTTTATCGATTAAAGTTGGTTCTACTTGCACGTGAGCAATCTTCGAGTGGGTCCCTGGTGTCTTTAGCTCTATCTCCATCTTTTGCAAGTCGTACAAAATACACTTTTGTGTTGTCAGCAGTGCACTTGTACTTGCATAAGATTTTCTGCTCAAAGCGTCAGTTACAACGTTCGCCTTTCCCGGGTGATACTGGATTGTGTGGTCATAATCCTTTAACAGCTCAAGCCAACGTCGTTGTCGCATGTTGAGTTCCTTCTGGGTGAAGAAATACTTGAGACTTTTATGATCCGTATAGATATCCTCTTTTCTCCGTACAAGTAGTGTCTCCAGATCTTTAACGCGAAAACGACTGCTGCCAACTCTAGATCATGAGTAGGATAATTTTTCTCATAATCTTTGAGTTGTCGAGAGGCATAGGCTATAACCTTTCCATGTTGCATAAGGACACAGCCTAGACCTTTGCCAGAAGCATCGTTGTAGATAACAAATTCTCCTGATCCTGATGGTATGGTTAGAACAGGAGCTGAAACAAGTCTCCTCTTGAGTTCTTGAAAACTCTTCTCGCATTCCTCGCTCGATATAAGTTTTGTACTAGAATGAATGATACCGATATCTAGTAATTAAACTTTCAACTCTTGGTGTTCTATGGGAGCCATTTGGTATGGGACTTTAAAAATGGGCTTAGTGTTGGGTTCAAGATCGATACAGAATTCAATTTCACGGTTTGGGGTAAGCCAGAAAGTTCCTCAGAAAAACGTCAGGAAACTCATTAACAATGGGAATATCATTCAAGTTTGACGTATTTTTGTTCAAATCAGTGACATGAGCTAAAAAGGCTTGACATCCGTTTTTCAATAAACGAATGGCTTTATGGCTAGAAATAACAGTTATAGATTTCAATGGTTTAGTTGCTTGAATTTGCATGACAGGTTGATTAGGAATATGAAAACTAATAATCTTATGAAAACAATCAATTTTAGCATGATGGGTAGTCAACCAATCAATTCCTAAAATCACATCAAATTCACGCATCTCCAAAGAAATAAGGTCAACAGGTAATGTGAGGTTGTTGATTTGAATTAGGCAAGATTTATAGATAGTAAATGTAATAGGTATTTCTCCCAATGAGGTTTCAACTGATAAGACAAGATTTAAGTTTTCAATAGTCAAATTTAAACGTTGAGTACATATAGGTGAGATAAAAGAGTGGATAGAGCCAGTATCTAATATGGCATAGACTTCACGAGAATTTATGAATAGCTTACCGGCTATCACCTCATTCGGTTTCTTGACTGTTATCGTCAAATCGAATCCCGAATACTTCATTCGGATCTTCACGTATTTCAACCATGGGAATACCACTGAATAATTTTCTAGCAAACTGTTTCTCGGGTTCATCAACTTCATCAGTAGTAAGGTACCAATGATTTCCATTAAAATAGTATTTTCGATAGACTGCAGTTTCCACGATAGTGACTAACTTAACCTGAATTCCTCTAAATTGTAACGCCCAAAAGTATAGAAACATCATTTTTAAATAATCTTGAAAATCATAGCTGGAACACCATAAATCCCAAAGACTAATATGAAAAGTCCATATATTATGATCCTTTGTTATAGAGCATAACCAGGTGATATCACTCTCCCAATTAGTGAGTAAATTAAAGGCAATAATTTCCGCAAGTTCGTTACTTCCTTTAATTGCTTCTAAGAATGGATCTGGAACGACTGTAATGTCCTAGAATTTCCACATCTTTATTAATTAAATTATTAATTTAATTTCCAACGAGTTATTTTTTTCGAGATTATTTAAATCTTTTTATGTGATTAATTAATTATGTGATTAAATAATTATGTAATTAATTACTAAAATTAATTAAAGGGGGTCACTAATATGTTATTAAATTAGTGAACAAACCCTAAAGTTTTAATATCAAATTAATTGATAAGTTTCCTATTAATTAAATATTCAATTAAATTGAATATAATGAGTGAATTAAATATAATAAATTAATTAATATGATTATTAATTAATGTAAATAATGTGAAATATTAATAATAATATTTATTAGTCCATTTAGTAATTTAATACTAATGGGTTAGAATATTTAATTATTTATTCAATTTAATTATTTATTTAATCATGGATTGAATAATTAATGTTTAAATTATTAAATTAGCCCAACATGGGTCAATTAGTAGCCCAAATGTAGAATAATAAAATTTGACAATTTAGTAGCCCAAACAATTTAATAGAAGCCCAATTGGTATTTTAAATTAAAGCCCAATGATTGGCCCACTTGGAAAATACTTAATTTAACTATTATTATTTAAAAAAATGAAAAGTGACTTGATTTTGGGACAAATCAAATGTCCATCAGCCGTGTGTAGGTGAGTGAGGAGAGAGAAAATGAATTTTTTTATTTTCTTTTATTTTTCATTTATTTAATATTAGGTTGCTTGTTTTGATTTTTGGGAAAGTCTTTTCCCACAAAATCCTCACCAACTTAGTATGGGTTAGCTAACTTGTGTAAGTATCCAATAGGTGCATGATGGGCTAAAATTATTAGATATAATTTATGTATCTAGTAATATTTCAAGTATACTTGAAATGTGAGATATACTTCATTTTATTTTTCAAGCAAAAGAAAGCTAGAGAGAGTTGAGAGAAAATTTTAAGTGAGAGCATAATATTTGAGAGATCAAGTAAGAAGAAGAAATCCTAAGTTAGTTCATGCCATCCTCCTTCACAACATATTTTGGAAAGAAGAGGAGAATAGCTATCAAAACAAGGTAGTTATTTTTAAACCCTAATCTTGCTTTTCTTTCAAGTTATAGTATAAATATTAGTGTAATAATTTCTATGGTTAATATCATGCTATGTATGTTTATATAGTTGATCATGGGTTTAACTTATGTGTTATGAGTTTTATTGAATGAAAAACATGTATTTGGTTGTGTGAAAATAAATCTCAATATAATGATTAACTATAATTTTTGATAATATTTAGATTTGATGTTCTAATATTATAGAACATTAAATCATGAGAAAAACAAAGTTTGAATCACTCAAAATGGAGTTTTATACAAAAAGTTATGATTTATGGTAGTTTATGTGATGTAAAAATTTTTATAAAAAAATATTGATATTAAATCATGAAAAATTAATTTTTCATGTTATAAATTAATATAAGATGATTGGTAATTTTTTTGGATTTTTATTGAAGAGTTAAAGATTTATTGAAGGTATATTTTTATTTAAAATGGGTAGCCGGAAACACTGTTCACGTTCTGTCGGAAGAAAAATTTTAAGGGTTTTCGCGCAATGCGCGGACCACTGTTCACCGAGAAAACGCGGAGCCAAAACGGCGTCGTTTTGGCAGAAGGAAATTTTACTCCGCGCGTAACGCGCGGAAGCCAGCGTTCGGGGTTACAAAACGACAGCGTTTTGACCCGTAAAAACTAAAACGCGCGCAATGCGCGGTAATAATTTTTCCGGGGAAATTACTTTTATGCCCCTCCGTGTTTTTCTTGGTAAAATTACGTTTTTGCCCTCCGATCAGTTTTCTGATTATTTACAGAATTGCCATCGGTCCGGATTTTTCAACTTAATTACGAAAATGCCATTCGGGTTAATTTTAATTAATTTAAATATTTAAAAATTAATTTAAAATTATAACAAAAATATTAATAATTCAAAAATAATATTGGGGAGGATATTTTTCATTAAGTTTAATATTTAAATATTTTAAATATTAATCTAGTTAGCTAAACCATGGTTAGGTTAAATAAATTTATTATTTATTTATTATTTTAAATGTTAATAATAAATAAAGATGATAAATTAGCAATTATTATTTAATGCCTATTAAATAATATTTAAAGAGAGATAAAATTTATAAATTAATTATTTATTATTTAAATATTATTAAATAATAAATAAAGATAATTAAGTAATTAATTATTATTTAATTAACATTAAATAACGATTAATGGAAATTAAGTTATTAGAGTAATAATTTATTATTTAATTTAAATAATAAATAAGAATGAGTTGATTATTATTTAATCTTAAATAATAATTAAAATTAATTAAATAATTAATTATTATTTAATTGACATTAAATAATAATTAAAGAGGATTAAGATTAGTAAACTATTATTTAATTTCCTTAATTAAATAATAAGTAAGGTTAATTACTTGGTTAATTATTGGTTGATTAACATTAAATTAAAGAAGGTTTAAACTAAGTTAATAATTATTTATTATTTAATTATAATTAAATAATAAGTAAGTACAATTAGTTATTATTGATTTTAAATAATAACTAGAGTTAATTAATTTCTATTTAATCAATATTGAATAGTAATTAAAAAGAGATTGAGTTAATAAAATAAATTGAATTGAATTAAACAATTATAATAAGTTGTTTAAGGGTTTAATAAGTGTCCAACACTTAAGAAAAATATTTTCTAACTTATTAAATTATTAACCTAAAATGATTAAGTGTCTATAAGGTTAATAATATTGTTTTGACTAATGTAAATTATGTGTTAGTACTTATGTGTGGTAAATAAGTTCGTTATTAAGCGTATAGTTATGCAAATACGCCGTACTAATTATTAGACCAACTTTATTAATGTTAGGTCTTTCAAAGCAAGTTAGTTAAAGCTAGACAATTATTGTAGCTGAGCAAACAGGCAAGTTCTCTAACCCTACTCAATTATTATCGTTGAACAAGTTTCCATACTTGTATTTATTGTTAAAGCTTGAAGTGGTTTAATTATTTAAAATTATTCCACATCCATAATGTTTATAAAATCGCACTTAGTGCATTTGAAGCTTGTTAGTTCTTGATTCATGAACTGTATTAAAAATGTCTGAAGCTAATAGTTCAGCTAGACATTGCGTTTCTAAATTCAATAACTTGAATACTTTTAAAAGCTTATCCAAACCATTGTTGGGTGCGGATTTCTTATATTAAGTCTGAGAATTGAACAACCCTAAATTAGGGGATTTTGTGTCGGGAAACCGACTTTGGGCGCCAGTGACTAAATGTAATGCATATACAGCGGGTTGAATAGGCTGATCCCCTTGAAAACCAAACAACTCAAAGGGTCAGAGGAAACTCTATTATACCCTAGTTAGTTCAGGGTCCTTAGTGACCACTCAGCATTTTAAGATTCAAATATTCTGTTATTAAAATTTGAATCCTGTTTCATTCACAATTGTTATATCTATTGTTGAATCATTAATGATATTTCTCATTCATTCATGATATATTAAATATATATGATTGTTCTAAACTTGCTGAGCAAACTAGTTGCTCATTCTTGCTATATCATGAACCATTTTTCAGATAATCCTGATTGCTCAAAGAAGGATAAAGGAAAAGGAAAGGCCAGAGCTTAAGTTAGTTATGCATGCTAATTAGAAGCTTAAATGTGTATTTACTATTATAATACCTTTTGTAATTCCTTATGATAGGAACTGTTTGATGTTAAGGTTGATAGACCCTGGTATTGTAACCTTTTGAAGGGAACCAATATGTATTATTCCGCGATATTTAAATGCAATGTATGTATTTAATTGTTAGTAATGTGTTGAATAGTGAGAACCAAACTCGAGGTTATGGAACCCGGATTTGGGGACGTCACAGGTTGGTATCAGAGCTGTAGGTTAGAAACGTTAGGATTTGCGAAACCTAAGTTATAACCTTAGTATTAAACTCATATCGAGTGCGTTAGGGGATGAATCGGGGAGATTCATCATGTTGTGTATTTTTGGAGATGGATTGAGAAAATCCATCGAGCCGAGATGTACATGATAAAATATCATTTCATTTCATCAATGAATATATTTTATTGCTGTACTAACGTGTGTTATTGTTTTATGTTATAGGATGACAGAGATCGGACAGTCGAGTCGCACTGCTGAGGAGGACTATATTGATATCCATATGGATACTGCACAGCCGCTGGTGGCTGCACCCGTAGAGGAGCCAGAGTCAGATCCTGAGGAGGGGGATCGTGTGGAGCCCGTCTGGGGCGGAGTCATGAGGCCTTACAGTGAGGATGAGGCAGAGTCAGAGGAGTCTGAGGAGGAGGAGTCAGCTGATGGCATGGGCACCACTGCCGCTGACATCATAGAGGGACTGACCGATAGGAACGAGGGGCTGGAGGCAAGGGTCCAGCATCTAGAGGAGCAGAATCTGACCCACCAGCACATGGAGGATCAGTATAGGGATGCGGCTTACCAGTTCTCTGGCGAGAACACAGAGCTGAAGGAGAGGATAGTAGGACTGGAGGATCAGGTACAGGAGTACGAGGATTCGGTGGAGCACTTTGCAGTGCTGACACATCAGCTAGTAGATCAGGATGTGGAGCTGCAGGCCAAATTGGCAGTGGTTGAGACTAGGTTGGCTGAGGCTGAGCTGAAGGTTCAGCAAGTACAGGCAGAGAAGGCCGCCATCCGTGCACACTGGCAGGAGGCGGTAGAGGACCGAATGGAGATGGAGAGACAGCGGGATGCCGCTTATGGTCAGATGATTGAGCTAGAGGAGGAGGTCCGCGAGAAGCGGGTGAGGACGGATAGACTTAGTTACGTCTACCGATCTTCATATGGTAGGCTTCAGAGCAGGGTGCACTACTACCCAGCTGAGGAGGGCCAGTCTATGCACACCATCAGCAGGAGTGTGGTGATGGCCATCGGGGATGAGGAGTATGACGACGCGATCCGTAGGGGGATGCACATTCAGTAGTAGTAGTAGTTGTGTTCTAATTTCGTATGTAAATAGATGCAGTAAAACCCAACTTTTGTTTTATTAGAGGGTTAATATGTCACTAAATCCCAACTCTAGGAAGTTGTAGGATATGTCAGATCCCATCTTTTGTAGCTTCTCTGGGATAGAAGCATTTATAGCAGTATGCTTTTGATGTAAAGTGCTACGCACTACTGTTTTAGCATATAAATATAAATGCAGTCAAATTTATGTTATATGCGTGTTGAAATAATTACTTGTATGTTAGCTAAACATTGCCTAAGATACAAAATAATGAAATGAAAAAGATGTAATAAGTATAATAATGTAAATTTTTGTTTATAACAGAAAATGCCGCCACGTAGACAACCACCAAGGAACCAGGGGGTAGAAGAGTCAGTTAACAACGACGCGGGGGGTCACAATGTAGACCCTATGCAAAACTTCGTCGACATGCTAGCTGAGGCAATGCAACACAGACATCCTGTTGTAGCAAATCCACCACCACCACCACCAACTCAGTTGGCAAATTTCAAAGATTTTAAAGCGGTGGGACCGCCAGAGTTTAGGGGAACGTCGGACCCGATAGAGGCCCAGTCTTGGATAAAGGAGATATAGAAGGCGTTCGTTATCGCAAGAGTAGCTGAGGAGCAAAAGACAGTTTTTGCTACCTACATGATGAAGGGCGAAGCCAATTTCTGGTGGGAAGCCAATCAGAATAGGGCTGGGGATGGTGTGGTGCCCTGGACAAAATTTAAGGAAATATTCGACGAGAATTATTTCCCGAAAAGTATGAAAAGTAGGATGGAGGTAAGGTTTCTAGAACTGAAACAGGAGAACATGTCGGTACCGGAGTACGCGGCAAAATTTAATGAGCTGGCCAGGTTCGCTCCACATCAGGTAGACACGGAGGAACGCAAGGCCAGGAGGTTCGAGAATGGATTGAGACCTTGGATATTCAACAAGGTAGCAGTACTGCAGATTGACTCGTTCGCAACTTTGTTGGAGAAGTCAATCATTGCTGAAGGTGGAAGCGACGCGTTGACCAAGTTTAACCAGGAGAGAAACAAGAAGAAAAATGAAGGGGGAAGCAAGAACAGTAACAGTGGAGGCAATAATAATAATAACAGTAATAAGCGTAAATGGGACAACAACAGTAACGACAAGAGCTCGGGGAATCAACAAGGAAGTGTTCAGAAAAAGCCAGCATGCAATATATGTGGGAAGAACCACTTCGGGGAGTGCAGGAAAGGGAAGAATACATGTTACAATTGTGGTCAGGTGGGACATATTTCTCCAAATTGTCCCCTCCCAAAGAAAGGGAGATGCTTTTCTTGCGGAGCATCTGACCACCTGATAAAGGATTGCCCCAAGAAGAAGAATGACGGGGGTAGCGGCTACAAGGGCAATAACAGCAGATTGGCTATCGGGGGACCGGTACCACAGAACAAGCCGACAGCCCGGACGTTCAACATGACGGTGCAAGATGCATGGGGTCAAAAGACGTGGTGTCAGGTATTATTCCGATCAATAATATAAATGCATATGTATTGTTTGATTCGGGTGCTACCTGTTCATTTGTGTCTGATGATTTCGCTAGACGATTAGAGTTGCCTAGGGACAAACTAGAAAACTCAATGAACATAGAAGTTGCTAATAAAGAAGTGATTCCGGTAGAGTACATACATAGAAATTGTTGTGCTGAAATCAGGGGTCAGAAATTAAATGTGAATCTAATTCCAATACGTCTGGGGGAATTTGATGTAATACTTGGGATGGATTGGTTGTTTAACCACGGGGCGATAATTGATTGTCAGAAGAAGTGCATACACCTTAAGACACCAAATAAGTCTAAGGTCGTATTTTATGGCAGCAAATCGTCAAGACAGTCTTCTTGTCTGACGATGATGCAGGCCAAGAAATTATTGAAGAAAGGTTGTGTAGGGTATTTGGCTCATGTGGTTGACACACAAGTGGTGAGTCCCGAGATGGAGCAAATACCAGTAGTTAGGGAGTTTACGGATGTTTTTCCAAATGTACTGCCGGGTTTACCGCCGGACAGGGAAATAGAATTTGTGATTGATTTAGTACCGGGGACAGCACCGATATCGAAAGCACCATATAGGATGGCTCCGGTAGAACTAAAGGAATTGATGGTGCAATTGCAGGAGTTGCTAGACAATAAGTACATTCAGCCAAGTGTTTCTCCATGGGGAGCACCGGTGCTGTTTGTAAAGAAGAAGGATGGATCGATGAGATTGTGTATGGATTATAGAGAGCTGAATAAGGTGACAATTAAGAACAAGTACCCGTTACCACGAATTGACGATCTTTTCGATCAATTGAAAGGGGCGAAGTACTTTTCAAAGATTGACTTAAGGACTGGTTATCATCAGTTGAAAGTCAGGAAGGAGGATATACCCAAGACGGCATTCAGAACTCGATATGGGCATTATGAGTTTCTGGTGATGTCGTTTGGACTAACGAATGCGCCAGCCGCATTTATGGACATGATGAACAGAATATTCAAGCAATACTTGGATAAATTTGTAGTCGTGTTCATTGACGATATTCTGGTGTATTCCAAAACGGAGGAGGAGCATGCTGAACACCTAAGATTGGTGTTGGAGATTTTACGGAAGGAGCGGTTGTACGCTAAGTTTTCAAAGTGTGAATTCTGGTTGGAAAGAGTTCAATTTTTGGGTCATGTTATTGACAAGGAAGGAGTTTCGGTTGATCCGGCGAAGGTTGAATCGGTAATGAATTGGGAGCAACCAAGGACGCCGACAGAAGTAAGAAGTTTCTTAGGGTTAGCGGGTTACTATCGGAGGTTCATTCAAGACTTCTCAAAGATAGCAACACCGTTGACCAACTTAACAAGAAAGACGGTGAAATACGTGTGGACAGAGAAGTGTGAGGAAAGTTTTCAGGAGTTAAAGAAAAGACTTAGTGAAGCACCTGTATTGACCTTACCAGACGATACAGGAGGTTTTACGGTCTACAGTGATGCATCGCACAAGGGGCTTGGCTGTGTGCTTATGCAAAACGGCAAAGTCGTTGCGTATGCGTCCAGACAATTAAAAGATTATGAGAAGGGATACCCTACCCACGACTTGGAGCTGGCAGCGGTAGTGTTTGCCCTTAAAATTTGGAGACATTATCTGTACGGAGAAAAATGTGAGATATTCACAGACCATAAGAGTCTGAAGTATATCTTCACACAGAAGGAGCTGAATATGAGGCAACGGAGATGGTTGGAATTGATCAAAGATTATGATTGTGAAATTCTATATCATCCCGGCAAGGCCAACGTAGTAGCGGATGCTCTGAGTAGAAAGAGCAGGGAGAAATTGTTCATATTGACAGATCAAGAACAATTGGTTCAAGAGATGGCTCGAATGGAGTTGGAAGTGAGAAGTCCAAACGAGTCAATAGAAGTCGAGGTGAGCCCAACCTTGTTAGATAGGGTGAAAGAGGCTCAAGACAAAGATGAGGAATGTGACAGAATCCGGAAGAGGATGACCGATGGAGAAGAGGTCAAGTTTAAAATTGATAGCATGGGATTGCTGAGATTTGAAAATCGTGTTTGGGTACCGCTAGTGCCTGAATTACGAGAGGAAATTTTGCAAGAGGCTCACAGTACTAGATACTCGATACATCCGGGAAGTACGAAGATGTATCAAGATCTACGTCAGCATTTTTGGTGGCCGAATTTAAAGAGGGAGGTTGCAGAATGTGTCAGCCGATGCCTAACTTGTCAGAGGGTAAAGGCCGAACATCAGAGACCAAGTGGATTGTTACAGCCGTTAGAAATTCCTGAGTGGAAATGGGAGCATATCACAATGGATTTTGTGGTAGGACTTCCAGCAACACAGAAGGGATATGACGCAATTTGGGTGATTGTGGATCGGCTAACAAAGTCAGCGCACTTTTTGCCGATCAAGATTAGGTTCAGTTTGGATCAGTTGTCCAAACTGTACATCAAAGAGATAGTTTCAAGACATGGGGTGCCGGTATCGATTGTGTCAGACAGAGATCCGCGCTTCACGTCAAAATTTTGGAGAAGTCTTCAGGAGAGATTGGGGACACAGTTAAGAATGAGTACAGCGTATCATCCGCAGACCGATGGGCAAAGTGAGAGAACAATTCAGACATTGGAAGATATGCTCAGGGCCTGCGTAATGGATTTCAAGGGCAGTTGGGAAATCCATCTACCACTAGTTGAGTTTGCATACAACAACAGTTATCATGCGAGCATAGGTATGCCGCCTTACGAAGCTTTATATGGCAGAAAATGCAGAACACCTCTATGTTGGGATGAGGTAGGAGAACGCCGACTGTTGGGGCCAGAATTGGTTCAACAGACGGTAGAAATTATCAAGGTAATAAGAGCTCGGCTAGTAGCAGCTCAAGACCGTCAAAAGAAATACGCCGATTTACATCGACAGAAACGAGACTTCGAGGTGGGGAGTTTTGTGTTCATTAAGGTATCTCCCTGGAAAGGGAAGATCAGGTTTGGAAAGAAGGGGAAATTGAGTCCAAGGTTCATAGGACCGTTCGAAATATTGAGAAGAGTGGGTGAAGTAGCATACGAGGTAGCTTTACCTCCTGAATTGGAACATATTCACAATGTGTTTCACGTGTCGGTATTGCGGCCATACAAACCAGACTACAAGCACGTTATCTCCTATGAACCAATTCAAGTCGGGAAGGACTTATCATATGAAGAAGTTCCTGTTCAGATACTCGATAGGAAGGAACAGAAACTGAGAAATAAGATAATTCATTCTGTCAAGGTACTCTGGAGGAATCACGCCATTGAAGAATCTACGTGGGAATTAGAGGAGGAAATGAGGGCAAATTACCCATTTTTATTTGAGTAACCTTATTTTTACAATTCCGAGGACGGAATTTTTTATAAGGAGGGGAGAATGTAATGTCCTAGAATTTCCACATCTTTATTAATTAAATTATTAATTTAATTTCCAACGAGTTATTTTTTTCGAGATTATTTAAATCTTTTTATGTGATTAATTAATTATGTGATTAAATAATTATGTAATTAATTACTAAAATTAATTAAAGGGGGTCACTAATATGTTATTAAATTAGTGAACAAACCCTAAAGTTTTAATATCAAATTAATTGATAAGTTTCCTATTAATTAAATATTCAATTAAATTGAATATAATGAGTGAATTAAATATAATAAATTAATTAATATGATTATTAATTAATGTAAATAATGTGAAATATTAATAATAATATTTATTAGTCCATTTAGTAATTTAATACTAATGGGTTAGAATATTTAATTATTTATTCAATTTAATTATTTATTTAATCATGGATTGAATAATTAATGTTTAAATTATTAAATTAGCCCAACATGGGTCAATTAGTAGCCCAAATGTAGAATAATAAAATTTGACAATTTAGTAGCCCAAACAATTTAATAGAAGCCCAATTGGTATTTTAAATTAAAGCCCAATGATTGGCCCACTTGGAAAATACTTAATTTAACTATTATTATTTAAAAAAATGAAAAGTGACTTGATTTTGGGACAAATCAAATGTCCATCAGCCGTGTGTAGGTGAGTGAGGAGAGAGAAAATGAATTTTTTTATTTTCTTTTATTTTTCATTTATTTAATATTAGGTTGCTTGTTTTGATTTTTGGGAAAGTCTTTTCCCACAAAATCCTCACCAACTTAGTATGGGTTAGCTAACTTGTGTAAGTATCCAATAGGTGCATGATGGGCTAAAATTATTAGATATAATTTATGTATCTAGTAATATTTCAAGTATACTTGAAATGTGAGATATACTTCATTTTATTTTTCAAGCAAAAGAAAGCTAGAGAGAGTTGAGAGAAAATTTTAAGTGAGAGCATAATATTTGAGAGATCAAGTAAGAAGAAGAAATCCTAAGTTAGTTCATGCCATCCTCCTTCACAACATATTTTGGAAAGAAGAGGAGAATAGCTATCAAAACAAGGTAGTTATTTTTAAACCCTAATCTTGCTTTTCTTTCAAGTTATAGTATAAATATTAGTGTAATAATTTCTATGGTTAATATCATGCTATGTATGTTTATATAGTTGATCATGGGTTTAACTTATGTGTTATGAGTTTTATTGAATGAAAAACATGTATTTGGTTGTGTGAAAATAAATCTCAATATAATGATTAACTATAATTTTTGATAATATTTAGATTTGATGTTCTAATATTATAGAACATTAAATCATGAGAAAAACAAAGTTTGAATCACTCAAAATGGAGTTTTATACAAAAAGTTATGATTTATGGTAGTTTATGTGATGTAAAAATTTTTATAAAAAAATATTGATATTAAATCATGAAAAATTAATTTTTCATGTTATAAATTAATATAAGATGATTGGTAATTTTTTTGGATTTTTATTGAAGAGTTAAAGATTTATTGAAGGTATATTTTTATTTAAAATGGGTAGCCGGAAACACTGTTCACGTTCTGTCGGAAGAAAAATTTTAAGGGTTTTCGCGCAATGCGCGGACCACTGTTCACCGAGAAAACGCGGAGCCAAAACGGCGTCGTTTTGGCAGAAGGAAATTTTACTCCGCGCGTAACGCGCGGAAGCCAGCGTTCGGGGTTACAAAACGACAGCGTTTTGACCCGTAAAAACTAAAACGCGCGCAATGCGCGGTAATAATTTTTCCGGGGAAATTACTTTTATGCCCCTCCGTGTTTTTCTTGGTAAAATTACGTTTTTGCCCTCCGATCAGTTTTCTGATTATTTACAGAATTGCCATCGGTCCGGATTTTTCAACTTAATTACGAAAATGCCATTCGGGTTAATTTTAATTAATTTAAATATTTAAAAATTAATTTAAAATTATAACAAAAATATTAATAATTCAAAAATAATATTGGGGAGGATATTTTTCATTAAGTTTAATATTTAAATATTTTAAATATTAATCTAGTTAGCTAAACCATGGTTAGGTTAAATAAATTTATTATTTATTTATTATTTTAAATGTTAATAATAAATAAAGATGATAAATTAGCAATTATTATTTAATGCCTATTAAATAATATTTAAAGAGAGATAAAATTTATAAATTAATTATTTATTATTTAAATATTATTAAATAATAAATAAAGATAATTAAGTAATTAATTATTATTTAATTAACATTAAATAACGATTAATGGAAATTAAGTTATTAGAGTAATAATTTATTATTTAATTTAAATAATAAATAAGAATGAGTTGATTATTATTTAATCTTAAATAATAATTAAAATTAATTAAATAATTAATTATTATTTAATTGACATTAAATAATAATTAAAGAGGATTAAGATTAGTAAACTATTATTTAATTTCCTTAATTAAATAATAAGTAAGGTTAATTACTTGGTTAATTATTGGTTGATTAACATTAAATTAAAGAAGGTTTAAACTAAGTTAATAATTATTTATTATTTAATTATAATTAAATAATAAGTAAGTACAATTAGTTATTATTGATTTTAAATAATAACTAGAGTTAATTAATTTCTATTTAATCAATATTGAATAGTAATTAAAAAGAGATTGAGTTAATAAAATAAATTGAATTGAATTAAACAATTATAATAAGTTGTTTAAGGGTTTAATAAGTGTCCAACACTTAAGAAAAATATTTTCTAACTTATTAAATTATTAACCTAAAATGATTAAGTGTCTATAAGGTTAATAATATTGTTTTGACTAATGTAAATTATGTGTTAGTACTTATGTGTGGTAAATAAGTTCGTTATTAAGCGTATAGTTATGCAAATACGCCGTACTAATTATTAGACCAACTTTATTAATGTTAGGTCTTTCAAAGCAAGTTAGTTAAAGCTAGACAATTATTGTAGCTGAGCAAACAGGCAAGTTCTCTAACCCTACTCAATTATTATCGTTGAACAAGTTTCCATACTTGTATTTATTGTTAAAGCTTGAAGTGGTTTAATTATTTAAAATTATTCCACATCCATAATGTTTATAAAATCGCACTTAGTGCATTTGAAGCTTGTTAGTTCTTGATTCATGAACTGTATTAAAAATGTCTGAAGCTAATAGTTCAGCTAGACATTGCGTTTCTAAATTCAATAACTTGAATACTTTTAAAAGCTTATCCAAACCATTGTTGGGTGCGGATTTCTTATATTAAGTCTGAGAATTGAACAACCCTAAATTAGGGGATTTTGTGTCGGGAAACCGACTTTGGGCGCCAGTGACTAAATGTAATGCATATACAGCGGGTTGAATAGGCTGATCCCCTTGAAAACCAAACAACTCAAAGGGTCAGAGGAAACTCTATTATACCCTAGTTAGTTCAGGGTCCTTAGTGACCACTCAGCATTTTAAGATTCAAATATTCTGTTATTAAAATTTGAATCCTGTTTCATTCACAATTGTTATATCTATTGTTGAATCATTAATGATATTTCTCATTCATTCATGATATATTAAATATATATGATTGTTCTAAACTTGCTGAGCAAACTAGTTGCTCATTCTTGCTATATCATGAACCATTTTTCAGATAATCCTGATTGCTCAAAGAAGGATAAAGGAAAAGGAAAGGCCAGAGCTTAAGTTAGTTATGCATGCTAATTAGAAGCTTAAATGTGTATTTACTATTATAATACCTTTTGTAATTCCTTATGATAGGAACTGTTTGATGTTAAGGTTGATAGACCCTGGTATTGTAACCTTTTGAAGGGAACCAATATGTATTATTCCGCGATATTTAAATGCAATGTATGTATTTAATTGTTAGTAATGTGTTGAATAGTGAGAACCAAACTCGAGGTTATGGAACCCGGATTTGGGGACGTCACAACGACTGTAGCAGAGCTTTCACCTTCATCCTTACTGGATAGAACACGCATAATTTTTGCCTTAGGCAAATGATTCAACTCTGAGTTTGTAGGAAGATTATTCGTCGTCTCTTGATTCGCAGGTACATTTGTTTCGGGCACTCCATTGTTAATTTCCTGATTTTCATATGCCATACTTAACTGTGGTCACAAAATAAATGTTAGTTCAAATAAACTGACTCATCACTTCATGTTCCTACATTCAAATCGACTCATTAGATAATAAAATCTATTTTAGGTAGGACACACTAGTGACTGATTCTATTCGTCTCTCCCCTCCTAGTTCTACCCCAGATCTCCATTAAAGACCATATCCCTAAGCTCTGATACCAACTGTGACGCCCCCAAATCTGGGCCCACACAGCCCATACTTGAGTCGTCAAAAGACTACAACAAAATTATTACAACAAAGCACAACGTACAACAATACAGTGTATAATAATACACAACTAAGCCTTCACTATTATTGCCACACTATTTTACAAAACGTGAAAACTATGATAATTATTCCTCGGACCCTCACTCCATTCCCCGGCTAGACCCTGTTATGTTTTCATCTCCTGTTGAAAAACAATGGAACAAAAGAAAGGGTGAGCTCAAATAGCCCAGTAAAGAATATCATGACTAAGATAATGACGAATAAATTATCATTAGTCTTCAACAGTTGAGTTCTTGATAGAATACAATAGACTACAAGGTTTATATCAAAAATTGCAGTTAAATTCTTAAACAACGTTCAGATCAATAATAGCAGCGGAATGAGTAATCTATTAGAAGAATAATGCAGACTATAATGTCCACTCGGTTCTCTTTTTAGGAAAAACATCATCAACTTTTATCATCTGAAATATCATTAGTCAAGATAATACAAATTCACAGTTCCTGATCATAATCATGCAGATCAACAGTTCATCTTTGCACTACGGGCCAAAGACATTCAATATAACACCAACGGTCATGATTATACCAGATTCAGCCTTTGGTCATAATCATACCAAACAACAGTTCATCTTTGCACTACGGGCCAAAGAGAACATTCACCACGTGCCATAAAAGACACCGAACAGATGTATCGCCTTTAACCTATTATATCGCCTTTAACCTATCATCTGTTCAACAAATATATCACATCTGTGCCCCCGGCCACAGATATTCACAACAGCTTGATTTTTGGATGATTAGAATGATATAAATGATGAACAGAAGAAATAGGATAACAATAAGTATCGGAAGTTTACTTTGTACAGATTCAAATAATGTCCAAATTGTCAACATGATGTGGAGTGAAATTTAAAAATGATATTCAAGATCCACAGTTCAGAATAACGGTTACAATTCAATAGAAAGGTTCACGTAAATAGGAAGGTTCAGTTGAAATAATAAAGTTCAACTATTATGGAACATATAATATTTTCAGGAATTATAGAAGCAATAGTTCCATAATAAATTTCGATTTAGGAGTATGAAAGAAAATAATATCCCTTACCGTAGCAGGTTTGATTAACAAAAGGTGAAGGAAATTAATACAAAGGGTTATTCACCAACAGGCGGCAATCCGCTCCGTAAGGTTATTCCCACAATTTAATAGAATTTGAGTACAAAGAGTTATTCACCAAACAGGCGGCAATCCGCTCCGTAAGGTTATTCCCACAATTTAATAGAATTTGAGTACAAAGAGTTATTCACCAAACAGGCGGCAATCCGCTCCGTAAGGTTATTCTCAGAGATTAATAATGAATGAATACGAAAGGTTATTCACCAACAGGCGGCAATCCGCTCCGTAAGGTTATTCCCACAATTTAATACATGGAAATAAAAGGCACGTCTTATGAGTAAGGAAGAAACAATATTATTATCGAGAATCAAATAATGATAATCTCTTACCATAGTATGTTTGAATAATGGAAGATGAAAAAGATGGTATCCCTTACCTCAACACGTGACTGGATATTGATTTAAATGAGGTTGATTAACTTGAACAGTACACGTATACTTATAGATCTTCACAAATACTCAAGATGACTTAAGCACACTTAGAGAGAACTTTCACAAGAAGTATTTAGAGAGAGAAAGAAAGAACAAGTAAGGAAGTTTATGAAAAATCCTTAAGTTAAGGCTTCTATTTATAGCCAAAAATCTTATCATTCATTTAATCTAAACCATTCATTTAAAGATCACCTTTTAATCTACACCATCCATTTCAAATATTATATTATCTTTAATCTACACCATTCATTTCATATCACCTAATAATCACCTAACTTTATATTATAAACAAATCAATTTAATTATTCAACAATAATTCACACTTTAATCTACACCATTCATTTCATATCACCTAATAATCACCTAACTTTATATTATAAACAAATCAATTCAATTATTCAACAATAATTCACACTTTAATCTACACCATTCATTTCATATCACCTAATAATCACCTAACTTTATATTATAAACAAATAAGTTTATCAATTCAATTATTATGACTAATTGTTATAAATACAGTATAGTTAGCTCTTAGATATCAAGTCAATAAATTAATGAAATACAACTGTTTAAATAACATCATAATAGAGATAACAATAATGTAAAATAAAGCATACGTTACTGTGTAATGACAATTATTGATTCAATAATGTGAATTACTGTGCATATGTTACTGTGACAATTATTAGGTTCAATAATTTTAAAAACAGTGCAACAACAATTATTGACTCAATGATATAAAATACAGTGTAATGACAATTATTAAATCAATAATGCAAAATACTGTGTAACAACAATTATTGAATTGATAATATAAAATATTATGCAGTGACAATTATCGATGAAATGATGCGTAACAGTTACGGTGTCAATTATCAGACCAAAAATATGAGACACTATGCAATACCGTGTGTTACTGTAGAGTACCGAGTGCTACAGAAAATACCAATAACTACCGTATGCTACTATTCTTTTATCACCGGTATTTTAACAGTTCCGTTGACTATTTTTATTTAAAAAGGTTATTTCTGTCGTTTTCTATATCCGACAAATATTCCGTTGTGGGGTCCACCAATAATTTGTTATTTCGGCGCCGTCGGACCAAACGAATATTCCCCGACCAAACGAATATTCCCCGACAAAGCGAATATTGTCCGACAAAATAAAATTTGCACATAACATCCTTAACTTTTAACTTTATCGATTTAACCACTTACTGGTTAAAAAAAAATATCTATATGAAGAAAAATTAAATTTTGTATTTCATAAAATTCGGGGTCTTACAACCTCCCCTCCTTATGAAATTTCGTCCCCGAAATTGACGTACCTAACATATCGAAGAGGTTAGGATACTTAGATTTCATCTCAGATTCTAGCTCCCAGGTCATTTCCTCAGTATCTTGGTTCCTCCATAAAACCTTAACTTGAGGTATAACCTTTGAGCGTAGGATCTGCTCCTTCTTATCCAGGATCTTAACAGGTACCTCCTCGTATGTTAAATCCTCTGCTATAACGTCTGGTTCTAACTCAATGACGTGGTTTGGGTCCTTCACATATTTACGTAACATAGATATGTGAAAAACGTTATGGATGCGAGACATACTTGGTGGTAGGGCTAGTCTGTAGGCTACGGTTCCTATTCGATCGAGGATTTCAAATGGGCCAATAAATCGAGGGTTAAGCTTTCCTCTTTTTCCGAATCTCGTAACCCCTTTCCATGGAGAAACACGTAAGAATACATGATCTCCGACGTTGAAACTTTCGTCTCTCCGATGAAGATCAGCATAACTCTTTTGTCGTTCTTGTGCGGTCTGTATTCGTTGTCGGATCATTTGGATCTTTTCGGTCGTCAAGCGTACCAACTCGGGTCCCAACAATTTTGCTTCTCCTACCTCATTCCAACATATTGGAGAGCGACACTTCCTTCCATACAATGCCTCGAATGGAGCCATGCCGATGCTTGCTTGATAACTGTTGTTGTAAGAAAATTCCACCAACGGCAAGTACTTATCCCAACTTCCTTTGAAGTCTAATACACAAAGTCTCAAAAGATCTTCGAGGGTCTGGATCGTCCTTTCCGATTGTCCGTCCGTTTGAGGATGGTATGCAGAACTAAAACGTAGTTCAGTGCCCATAGCTTTTTGTAGACTGATCCAAAAGCGTGAAGTGAATCTAGGATCTCGATCAGAAACTATGGAAACTGGCATGCCATGCAATCTCACGATCTCATTTATGTACATACCGGCAAGACGTTCAAGTGAAAAGTTTTCTCGTATAGGCAAGAAATGAGCAGATTTGGTCAATCTATCTACGATCACCCAAATTGCATCTAAGCCTTGAGAAACTTTTGGAAGACCCGTCACGAAGTCCATATTGATGTGTTCCCACTTCCATTCGGGAACTTCAAGTGATTGTAATGGACCTTTAGGAACTTGATGTTCTGCCTTGACACGTTGACAAGTTAGGCACCTTGAGATAAACTCCGCAATCTCTCTTTTCATATTGTTCCACCAAAATGTATGTCGAAGATCTCGATACATCTTGGTACCTCCTGGGTGGATTGCAAACGGCGTGTTGTGTGCCTCCATCATGATTTTATGCTTTAATTCAGGATCGTTAGGAACACAGAGTCGAGAGTTGACTCGAAGTATTCCTTTCTCGTCGATTCTTGCTTCGGGAATGGCACCTTCTTGTACTTTCTTTATCATGTTTATCAGTTCTGGATCGGTAGCTTGAGCAGCTTTAATTTTATCGATTAAAGTTGGTTCTACTTGCACGTGAGCAATCTTCGAGTGGGTCCCTGGTGTCTTTAGCTCTATCTCCATCTTTTGCAAGTCGTACAAAATACACTTTTGTGTTGTCAGCAGTGCACTTGTACTTGCATAAGATTTTCTGCTCAAAGCGTCAGTTACAACGTTCGCCTTTCCCGGGTGATACTGGATTGTGTGGTCATAATCCTTTAACAGCTCAAGCCAACGTCGTTGTCGCATGTTGAGTTCCTTCTGGGTGAAGAAATACTTGAGACTTTTATGATCCGTATAGATATCCTCTTTTCTCCGTACAAGTAGTGTCTCCAGATCTTTAACGCGGAAAACGACTGCTGCCAACTCTAGATCATGAGTAGGATAATTTTTCTCATAATCTTTGAGTTGTCGAGAGGCATAGGCTATAACCTTTCCATGTTGCATAAGGACACAGCCTAGACCTTTGCCAGAAGCATCGTTGTAGATAACAAATTCTCCTGATCCTGATGGTATGGTTAGAACAGGAGCTGAAACAAGTCTCCTCTTGAGTTCTTGAAAACTCTTCTCGCATTCCTCGCTCGATATAAGTTTTGTACTAGAATGAATGATACCGATATCTAGTAATTAAACTTTCAACTCTTGGTGTTCTATGGGAGCCATTTGGTATGGGACTTTAAAAATGGGCTTAGTGTTGGGTTCAAGATCGATACAGAATTCAATTTCACGGTTTGGGGTAAGCCAGAAAGTTCCTCAGAAAAACGTCAGGAAACTCATTAACAATGGGAATATCATTCAAGTTTGACGTATTTTTGTTCAAATCAGTGACATGAGCTAAAAAGGCTTGACATCCGTTTTTCAATAAACGAATGGCTTTATGGCTAGAAATAACAGTTATAGATTTCAATGGTTTAGTTGCTTGAATTTGCATGACAGGTTGATTAGGAATATGAAAACTAATAATCTTATGAAAACAATCAATTTTAGCATGATGGGTAGTCAACCAATCAATTCCTAAAATCACATCAAATTCACGCATCTCCAAAGAAATAAGGTCAACAGGTAATGTGAGGTTGTTGATTTGAATTAGGCAAGATTTATAGATAGTAAATGTAATAGGTATTTCTCCCAATGAGGTTTCAACTGATAAGACAAGATTTAAGTTTTCAATAGTCAAATTTAAACGTTGAGTACATATAGGTGAGATAAAAGAGTGGATAGAGCCAGTATCTAATATGGCATAGACTTCACGAGAATTTATGAATAGCTTACCGGCTATCACCTCATTCGGTTTCTTGACTGTTATCGTCAAATCGAATCCCGAATACTTCATTCGGATCTTCACGTATTTCAACCATGGGAATACCACTGAATAATTTTCTAGCAAACTGTTTCTCGGGTTCATCAACTTCATCAGTAGTAAGGTACCAATGATTTCCATTAAAATAGTATTTTCGATAGACTGCAGTTTCCACGATAGTGACTAACTTAACCTGAATTCCTCTAAATTGTAACGCCCAAAAGTATAGAAACATCATTTTTAAATAATCTTGAAAATCATAGCTGGAACACCATAAATCCCAAAGACTAATATGAAAAGTCCATATATTATGATCCTTTGTTATAGAGCATAACCAGGTGATATCACTCTCCCAATTAGTGAGTAAATTAAAGGCAATAATTTCCGCAAGTTCGTTACTTCCTTTAATTGCTTCTAAGAATGGATCTGGAACGACTGTAGCAGAGCTTTCACCTTCATCCTTACTGGATAGAACACGCATAATTTTTGCCTTAGGCAAATGATTCAACTCTGAGTTTGTAGGAAGATTATTCGTCGTCTCTTGATTCGCAGGTACATTTGTTTCGGGCACTCCATTGTTAATTTCCTGATTTTCATATGCCATACTTAACTGTGGTCACAAAATAAATGTTAGTTCAAATAAACTGACTCATCATTTCATGTTCCTACATTCAAATCGACTCATTAGATAATAAAATCTATTTTAGGTAGGACACACTAGTGACTGATTCTATTCGTCTCTCCCCTCCTAGTTCTACCCCAGATCTCCATTAAAGACCATATCCCTAAGCTCTGATACCAACTGTGACGCCCCCAAATCTGGGCCCACACAGCCCATACTTGAGTCGTCAAAAGACTACAACAAAATTATTACAACAAAGCACAACGTACAACAATACAGTGTATAATAATACACAACTAAGCCTTCACTATTATTGCCACACTATTTTACAAAACGTGAAAACTATGATAATTATTCCTCGGACCCTCACTCCATTCCCCGGCTAGACCCTGTTATGTTTTCATCTCCTGTTGAAAAACAATGGAACAAAAGAAAGGGTGAGCTCAAATAGCCCAGTAAAGAATATCATGACTAAGATAATGACGAATAAATTATCATTAGTCTTCAACAGTTGAGTTCTTGATAGAATACAATAGACTACAAGGTTTATATCAAAAATTGCAGTTAAATTCTTAAACAACGTTCAGATCAATAATAGCAGCGGAATGAGTAATCTATTAGAAGAATAATGCAGACTATAATGTCCACTCGGTTCTCTTTTTAGGAAAAACATCATCAACTTTTATCATCTGAAATATCATTAGTCAAGATAATACAAATTCACAGTTCCTGATCATAATCATGCAGATCAACAGTTCATCTTTGCACTACGGGCCAAAGACATTCAATATAACACCAACGGTCATGATTATACCAGATTCAGCCTTTGGTCATAATCATACCAAACAACAGTTCATCTTTGCACTACGGGCCAAAGAGAACATTCACCACGTGCCATAAAAGACACCGAACAGATGTATCGCCTTTAACCTATTATATCGCCTTTAACCTATCATCTGTTCAACAAATATATCACATCTGTGCCCCCGGCCACAGATATTCACAACAGCTTGATTTTTGGATGATTAGAATGATATAAATGATGAACAGAAGAAATAGGATAACAATAAGTATCGGAAGTTTACTTTGTACAGATTCAAATAATGTCCAAATTGTCAACATGATGTGGAGTGAAATTTAAAAATGATATTCAAGATCCACAGTTCAGAATAACGGTTACAATTCAATAGAAAGGTTCACGTAAATAGGAAGGTTCAGTTGAAATAATAAAGTTCAACTATTATGGAACATATAATATTTTCAGGAATTATAGAAGCAATAGTTCCATAATAAATTTCGATTTAGGAGTATGAAAGAAAATAATATCCCTTACCGTAGCAGGTTTGATTAACAAAAGGTGAAGGAAATTAATACAAAGGGTTATTCACCAACAGGCGGCAATCCGCTCCGTAAGGTTATTCCCACAATTTAATAGAATTTGAGTACAAAGAGTTATTCACCAAACAGGCGGCAATCCGCTCCGTAAGGTTATTCCCACAATTTAATAGAATTTGAGTACAAAGAGTTATTCACCAAACAGGCGGCAATCCGCTCCGTAAGGTTATTCTCAGAGATTAATAATGAATGAATACGAAAGGTTATTCACCAACAGGCGGCAATCCGCTCCGTAAGGTTATTCCCACAATTTAATACATGGAAATAAAAGGCACGTCTTATGAGTAAGGAAGAAACAATATTATTATCGAGAATCAAATAATGATAATCTCTTACCATAGTATGTTTGAATAATGGAAGATGAAAAAGATGGTATCCCTTACCTCAACACGTGACTGGATATTGATTTAAATGAGGTTGATTAACTTGAACAGTACACGTATACTTATAGATCTTCACAAATACTCAAGATGACTTAAGCACACTTAGAGAGAACTTTCACAAGAAGTATTTAGAGAGAGAAAGAAAGAACAAGTAAGGAAGTTTATGAAAAATCCTTAAGTTAAGGCTTCTATTTATAGCCAAAAATCTTATCATTCATTTAATCTAAACCATTCATTTAAAGATCACCTTTTAATCTACACCATCCATTTCAAATATTATATTATCTTTAATCTACACCATTCATTTCATATCACCTAATAATCACCTAACTTTATATTATAAACAAATCAATTTAATTATTCAACAATAATTCACACTTTAATCTACACCATTCATTTCATATCACCTAATAATCACCTAACTTTATATTATAAACAAATCAATTCAATTATTCAACAATAATTCACACTTTAATCTACACCATTCATTTCATATCACCTAATAATCACCTAACTTTATATTATAAACAAATAAGTTTATCAATTCAATTATTATGACTAATTGTTATAAATACAGTATAGTTAGCTCTTAGATATCAAGTCAATAAATTAATGAAATACAACTGTTTAAATAACATCATAATAGAGATAACAATAATGTAAAATAAAGCATACGTTACTGTGTAATGACAATTATTGATTCAATAATGTGAATTACTGTGCATATGTTACTGTGACAATTATTAGGTTCAATAATTTTAAAAACAGTGCAACAACAATTATTGACTCAATGATATAAAATACAGTGTAATGACAATTATTAAATCAATAATGCAAAATACTGTGTAACAACAATTATTGAATTGATAATATAAAATATTATGCAGTGACAATTATCGATGAAATGATGCGTAACAGTTACGGTGTCAATTATCAGACCAAAAATATGAGACACTATGCAATACCGTGTGTTACTGTAGAGTACCGAGTGCTACAGAAAATACCAATAACTACCGTATGCTACTATTCTTTTATCACCGGTATTTTAACAGTTCCGTTGACTATTTTTATTTAAAAAGGTTATTTCTGTCGTTTTCTATATCCGACAAATATTCCGTTGTGGGGTCCACCAATAATTTGTTATTTCGGCGCCGTCGGACCAAACGAATATTCCCCGACCAAACGAATATTCCCCGACAAAGCGAATATTGTCCGACAAAATAAAATTTGCACATAACATCCTTAACTTTTAACTTTATCGATTTAACCACTTACTGGTTAAAAAAAAATATCTATATGAAGAAAAATTAAATTTTGTATTTCATAAAATTCGGGGTCTTACAACCTCCCCTCCTTATGAAATTTCGTCCCCGAAATTGACGTACCTGACATATCGAAGAGGTTAGGATACTTAGATTTCATCTCAGATTCTAGCTCCCAGGTCATTTCCTCAGTATCTTGGTTCCTCCATAAAACCTTAACTTGAGGTATAACCTTTGAGCGTAGGATCTGCTCCTTCTTATCCAGGATCTTAACAGGTACCTCCTCGTATGTTAAATCCTCTGCTATAACGTCTGGTTCTAACTCAATGACGTGGTTTGGGTCCTTCACATATTTACGTAACATAGATATGTGAAAAACGTTATGGATGCGAGACATACTTGGTGGTAGGGCTAGTCTGTAGGCTACGGTTCCTATTCGATCGAGGATTTCAAATGGGCCAATAAATCGAGGGTTAAGCTTTCCTCTTTTTCCGAATCTCGTAACCCCTTTCCATGGAGAAACACGTAAGAATACATGATCTCCGACGTTGAAACTTTCGTCTCTCCGATGAAGATCAGCATAACTCTTTTGTCGTTCTTGTGCGGTCTGTATTCGTTGTCGGATCATTTGGATCTTTTCGGTCGTCAAGCGTACCAACTCGGGTCCCAACAATTTTGCTTCTCCTACCTCATTCCAACATATTGGAGAGCGACACTTCCTTCCATACAATGCCTCGAATGGAGCCATGCCGATGCTTGCTTGGTAACTGTTGTTGTAAGAAAATTCCACCAACGGCAAGTACTTATCCCAACTTCCTTTGAAGTCTAATACACAAAGTCTCAAAAGATCTTCGAGGGTCTGGATCGTCCTTTCCGATTGTCCGTCCGTTTGAGGATGGTATGCAGAACTAAAACGTAGTTCAGTGCCCATAGCTTTTTGTAGACTGATCCAAAAGCGTGAAGTGAATCTAGGATCTCGATCAGAAACTATGGAAACTGGCATGCCATGCAATCTCACGATCTCATTTATGTACATACCGGCAAGACGTTCAAGTGAAAAGTTTTCTCGTATAGGCAAGAAATGAGCAGATTTGGTCAATCTATCTACGATCACCCAAATTGCATCTAAGCCTTGAGAAACTTTTGGAAGACCCGTCACGAAGTCCATATTGATGTGTTCCCACTTCCATTCGGGAACTTCAAGTGATTGTAATGGACCTTTAGGAACTTGATGTTCTGCCTTGACACGTTGACAAGTTAGGCACCTTGAGATAAACTCCGCAATCTCTCTTTTCATATTGTTCCACCAAAATGTATGTCGAAGATCTCGATACATCTTGGTACCTCCTGGGTGGATTGCAAACGGCGTGTTGTGTGCCTCCATCATGATTTTATGCTTTAATTCAGGATCGTTAGGAACACAGAGTCGAGAGTTGACTCGAAGTATTCCTTTCTCGTCGATTCTTGCTTCGGGAATGACACCTTCTTGTACTTTCTTTATCATGTTTATCAGTTCTGGATCGGTAGCTTGAGCAGCTTTAATTTTATCGATTAAAGTTGGTTCTACTTGCACGTGAGCAATCTTCGAGTGGGTCCCTGGTGTCTTTAGCTCTATCTCCATCTTTTGCAAGTCGTACAAAATACACTTTTGTGTTGTCAGCAGTGCACTTGTACTTGCATAAGATTTTCTGCTCAAAGCGTCAGTTACAACGTTCGCCTTTCCCGGGTGATACTGGATTGTGTGGTCATAATCCTTTAACAGCTCAAGCCAACGTCGTTGTCGCATGTTGAGTTCCTTCTGGGTGAAGAAATACTTGAGACTTTTATGATCCGTATAGATATCCTCTTTTCTCCGTACAAGTAGTGTCTCCAGATCTTTAACGCGAAAACGACTGCTGCCAACTCTAGATCATGAGTAGGATAATTTTTCTCATAATCTTTGAGTTGTCGAGAGGCATAGGCTATAACCTTTCCATGTTGCATAAGGACACAGCCTAGACCTTTGCCAGAAGCATCGTTGTAGATAACAAATTCTCCTGATCCTGATGGTATGGTTAGAACAGGAGCTGAAACAAGTCTCCTCTTGAGTTCTTGAAAACTCTTCTCGCATTCCTCGCTCGATATAAGTTTTGTACTAGAATGAATGATACCGATATCTAGTAATTAAACTTTCAACTCTTGGTGTTCTATGGGAGCCATTTGGTATGGGACTTTAAAAATGGGCTTAGTGTTGGGTTCAAGATCGATACAGAATTCAATTTCACGGTTTGGGGTAAGCCAGAAAGTTCCTCAGAAAAACGTCAGGAAACTCATTAACAATGGGAATATCATTCAAGTTTGACGTATTTTTGTTCAAATCAGTGACATGAGCTAAAAAGGCTTGACATCCGTTTTTTCAATAAACGAATAGCGAATATTGTCCGACAAAATAAAATTTGCACATAACATCCTTAACTTTTAACTTTATCGATTTAACCACTTACTGTTTAAAAAAAAATATCTATATGAAGAAAAATTAAATTTTGTATTTCATAAAATTCGGGGTCTTACAGGTCGGGGGTTTTGCTTCCCCGTGGGCGAGCGGTTGTGTAGCTCGTCGATGAGCTGGTGAGGGTAAGGGGGCAGCGCCCCTGAAAGTCAAACGCAAGAGTATAATTGGGTTTAGAGATTTATTAGTGGTCTAATCTTTGGTTTACTAATGTATTGAGCTCGAGGTTATATTATAGTAGTTAGGATTTCTAGTTACTATAAAAGTAATTGTTTGGTGTGTGAATTATTATAGAGCGTGTGAGGTATCTAATAAATACGTCAGACAAGCAGGATTAGTCAAATCGGTGAATTTGAATATATCGCGTGTTCTAATTTTTTTTATTTTTTATCTAATATTTTGTGTGATTGTTCTATTATTCAATCTTAAATTTTAACATTATGGAATATGATTGTATCTATATGGAGTCTAGGCCAAGATCAAGGATGCCTCAGAACTGTTAAAGAAATAGTAGATCAAGATGCCTCATCTTCTATGTCGTTTAACTTTTCTGAGCCAACCTTGATTTTGGTCTAGACTTTACTTTCGGTGGTCCTGTAAGTTCTGGCCTTGTTAATTGGGACGGGAAATGTATGATTAATTACTGTAATTTGGCTGTAGTTTTGATTTTTGATTGTGTTTTGCACTGGTTTTGATGGCATAAAAATTCTTTGACCCATGCCAGCTCTATGTGACTTGTTTTTTTTTAATTATTTCTTATTATAAATGTAGAAAACTTTATTCATAAATTGTTAACTACATCAAAATAGTTAAAGAGAATTGATATTTTCACAAGTTAATTTGATATTTTTATTAGTGAATTTTATTTAATCTTGTAGAAATATTAAATTATCTTGTGAAAATATCAATTTTATATGAAAATTGATATTTTTTACAAGTAAATTTGATATTTTTACTAGTAGGTTTTATTTGATCTTGTGAAAATATAAATTTTTTAAAAAAAAAGAAAAAGAAAATGGTTAGAACATGAGCAACTTGAGAGGCAAAAGGAGTAAAAATTAACACACTATGACTAACGACAAAGTGGCAACGACTTCCAAACACGCTCAAATAGTCAAAATCATTTTTCTTTAGCCAAAAGTGCCCCTGTATATAATATTGTGAGCAGACATCAATAATTTATTAATTCAGTTGCATTTTCAGATAAATATTTTGATATTGTTTACTCACAACAAAGTTTAATATTTTATTGCAAATTTAAAATAATTGACTTGGTTTGCCCAACCCCCATATATTAAATGTTTGAAAAAAAAATATTAGTGGGTTAATAATTATATTTTTTAGTCACATTAAATACACAAAAAAAGAAAAAAAAGAAGAGTCAAATATGTAATAGCATGACTTTATTTTCAGGCAGGCAAATTATCAAAAAGAAAAGTCGTAGTCGCGCGTTTGATAGAAGAAGTTGTTGTAGGTTTGGCAGTCAAATTGGACCAGAGACTTGCTTTTTTGAACAAACATCTCTCATTCCTTTGTCATTTTTTTTGTTGTTGACAATTTAGTCCCTGGTCAATGTTATAAACTATCACGTATTAAAAAAAATAATTTAATCACAATTATTAATTATTGAAAAAAAAAATTGTTTATAATGATGAGAAATAATATTTTTATAAATAAAAATGATAATTTCACAATTTTATTTTTTACATGAGTGTAAGGTCAATTACTATTTATGTGAGAGCGAGTTTGTGAAATTATTGTTTTTATTTTTAAAAATATCAGTTCTCAAAATGATATATTTTATAACATTATATTTTTGTCATTTGATTGATTGATTGATTGATTTTTTAGTCTAGTCTAATATGCAAGAGTGATTTTTTTTTCCAGCTTTTAATAAAATCTTGAATAGAAAGTTTAACTGTTATTCATTACGGACAGTGATTTTCTTAGTCATTTATGCATAATTTATTATAGATTTTTTCGAATTATGTTGGTATTACATATTATTAAGGTTAACACATACACACATGCATATGTATGAGACTTAATATATTGATGATTATTTAATTCACTGATATGATTTATTTTTATCCATATAAAAGTAAAAAGTTCAAATGTTATCAATAACAGATTATGAAAAATAAGTTCAGGTGCAGACATCAGAGCAATAAAGTTATTTTTTCTTTCATTTATATCTCTCCCCTCTAGGTTAAGATAATTTATCCGGTCTATCATCTAGACCTCTCTTCCTTAATTATAATAAATTATTTTAATATATATAGAGAGAGAGTAAAATTCAAGAGCATACCTCTCTAAATGACTTACCTAGTATATCTCCTTTAGTGACGGATCTGACGACGGTTTGATCCGTCGTCATAGGTTCGTCCGTCACTATATGTTTGTCCGTCGCGATATATTATCTGTCGTTAAAGGCTTTAGCAATGGACGAATTTATGGCGACGGACCAAACCGTCGTCGGGTCCGTCGTTAAAGGGGATATGTTTGGTATGCTCTTTAAGGACGTATGTTCTTGAACCAAGTCATATATATATATATATATATATATATATATATATATATATATATATATATATATATGAGAGTCAGGATATAAGTTAACTTTTACAAGAATTTCTTGCCAGAGTTAGCTCACTGTTTACATTGATGAGCGTCTTTCTCCATATATTATATACATATATATTTATTCGAAAATTGGCCACAGTATATTTATATTGATTTCTTTTTTAAAAACTGAGAGTTAATGTTAGTAGAATTGTGAAAAAAAAAAAGAAGGAAAAGAAAGAAATAGAAAAGAAAAAAAAAAAGATAGTATGCACTAAAACTGAAAATTCTAGCAGAGTAAATTGAAATGAGAAAAGTAAACGACTGTCATCAGCTTGCACCTTTTTTTTCTGGTATACATATGACTCGTCTCTTATACCAACCATTACTCCTCCTTACCAATGTTCTAAAATTTAAAATTATAATTTTATTACTCATATTATTATTATTAAATTAACAAATTATTTTAAAAGTTAAATATGAAATTGTAATAAAAACAAAAAAGGAGACGAGAGACATATATATAATTGAATGAGTTATCACACAAAAATATCATTATTTTGTATATATAAAAAGTACACTTTTAACTCACTTTGTGTATAAAATGGTTGTTTTATAGTCGAGAATAACTCACGTCGGTAGAAATGTGAGGTGTCTCTTATTTGGACATTATTATATACATAAAAATTAAAATTATATTAATTTTAATTATTAAAAAAAAATTTGACATAAATTTTTATGTTAAATCTTATTTTTTAATAATTAAAATATATTTTATATTTTATTTTGTCATATTGATTTTTGTCGAGTCATACTTTTCCTTCTTACCTTCAGTATTCTCTCAAATAAATCATTATTTTTAATATATGTTTTTTGTTCTAAAAAATTCTCTATTTACTATATATCTACTAGTCTAGAGAGAGAAAGACAGGTTGAGTTAATTTGAGCGGAGACTTTGCAACGACTTGGAAGGAAGACTGTGCGAGTATATAATATATAAATAAAGCGCAGAGCAGAAAAGAAGCAAAGCAAATTAAATTCCAAGATGAAGAAGGGAAGCTTAGGCCCAAGCCTCAAGCTCTCTCTCCCTCCTGCTGAAGATTCTCTCTGCAAATTCCTGTATGTGTTTTCCTCTCTTTCTCTCTCTCTATACACGTATATGCATATGTATGTATTTATTACTCCATGTCTAATATTTTTGCTTGGGATTAATAACTTGTATTAGAACTCAATCGGGGACGTTTATTGATGGCGATCTATTAGTCAACAGAGACGGCGTTCGAATTGTCTCAAGGACTGCTGAAGCGGCTGTAAGAATGAACCTTCCTTTCCCGATTTCCTTACATTTGTTTGAATTTGCTTGAATTGCAGCTGTTTATGTGTCAAAATGTTGCAGATTTTACATTGAAAAAAATTTAAAAAATTGTAGTTTCAAAATGCTCAGATCGATTCCTACCATAAGTACTTTCATCAAGCCTGTTCGGCAATAATTTATTGTAAGACCACTTATAATTTAAAATGATTTATAAGTCATTTTAAGTTGTTATTTATAAATTAAAGTGTTGACACCATTTTTACTTATAAGTTTGAAATTAAGTTAAATCAATTTGTGAAGGTGTTTGGGTAAACTGACTTATAAGTTAAAATGAATTGTAACATTACTAAAATAAGGGTAAAAGAGTCATTACATTTGGTCAAACATACTTTTTTTTGTGAAGTAATAAATTGTTACTTTAAACTACTTATAAGTCAATTTATAAGTAATAAAATAAGTCCCACACGATGACACAAACACTCCAACAGTAAAAAAATACTTATAAGTTAGTTTGTCTCTTAATAGAACTGATTTAATTGTAAATTTTATAAACTCACTGGAAGAAATTTAATAAGAATTTATATTAAAGGTTGTCATTGTGGAACACTAATAATACTGGTATCTTCTGAGACAAAAATAAACTCAGATGTTGAGGGGTATTCATTCATATCTAGTGTTTTTTCAAAACTGGGAAAGGAAAATTTAGTGTATCAGCTTGAAAGAAGTTCATGTAGTCATGTTTATATATAGACATAAAAAACTGAGAGATAAGACTATATAATAGTATAAGATAGCAGCTTACATATCAGCGTGGGTAGCTTATTACGGCTAGCAATATTAGGGTTGCTTGCTGTTAACATTTGCAACTGATAAGTGGTCCGTTGCTCGGTATGTCTCTTTTTTTGTGCATAGTACCTTAAGTGAATGCCAGGTGTGTGCAATGAGCTTATTTTATGCAAAAAGCTCAATTTTGCTATAACTGGGAACGTTTAATTAATACTATTGGAGTTTGGAACATGCCTGATGATTGCAGCATTGATAATGATTTGAATTTATTTACTAGCATCAAAGTATTACTCTATTCCTGTATTGAAAATGAGAATTTCCATCGCTGTTAAACTCTCACTATTGTTTTTTGTGTTTGCAAATATATTCAATAGCCACCTCCTATACAGCCTTCAGACAATCAGTTAAGCTTAGCTGATTTTGATGCAATTAAAGTAATCGGAAAGGGGAGTAGTGGAATAGTGCGATTGGTTCAGCATAAATGGACTGGACAGTTTTTTGCTTTGAAGGTACTCTATAGACCTGCTTTATCTCCAGTTCATTCATTGAAAAAAGGGGGATGGGGGAGTAACATCTTTCCTATGAACGTTCAGAGCAATTGCATTGTACTCTTCTATATCTGCCATGATCATGGACAAAGTTATGATTACATATCAAAATATATCATCATCTTTAATCTCTTTCTATGTTCTTTGACTAACGCAACTATCAAAATGTCAGATTTCTTTTATGTTTTATATGGCTTGCTGTCAACAGTTGTGGGACTGGTTTGAACACTCTTATAGGCAAAGTATCAACTTGCTTTACATGATTTATGGGCACCAATATGCTCTTAGATTGATAATATATGACTTCCCATCTAATTTTTCTTTCTCTTCACTAAATGCCACTGGGCTTTGGCATTCTCTGGGAGGCTTGCTTATAATATTATGTCAACCTTCCAGGTTATTCAAATGAATATTGAGGAGTCTTCTCGGAGACTGATTGCACAAGAACTGAAAATTAATCAGTCATCACAATGCCTATATGTTGTCGTGTGTTACCAGTCTTTCTATGATAATGGTGCCATATCGATACTCTTGGAGTACATGGATGGAGGATCTCTTGCTGATTTTCTGAAAACGGTCAAAAACATTCCAGAGCCATATCTTGCTGCTATCTTCAAACAGGTGTGGATCCAATTTTTATATTTTGTCAAGAAATTTAATTAATTCTAAGACGATTTTTTTTTTTTTCAGAAGTTAAATTCGAAGAACTATAAATGTACTATATATGATTAAGTCCCCCCCCTCCCTCCTCCTTAAAACTGATTCAGGTGCTCAAGGGTTTGTGGTATCTTCATCATGAAAAACATATAATTCACAGAGACTTGAAACCCTCCAATTTGTTGATAAATCATAGAGGGGAAGTGAAGATCACCGACTTTGGAGTGAGTGCAATGCTAGCAAGCACTTCTGGACAAGCTAATACTTTTGTTGGCACGTACAATTATATGTCTGTAAGTAGTTTATGTATTTACGTTGTTTATATATTGTCGGTCATAGAGCTCTCCTGTTTTCTGTCAGCTGTTTAAACTGCATATCTAGCAGTCCAAACTTGAAAGTTAACTGCTTATTCTCATATGTATGCTGCAGCCTGAGAGAATTAGAGGTGGCAAACATGGCTACAGTAGCGACATTTGGAGTTTGGGGTTAGTGTTGCTCGAGTGCGCTACAGGTTATTTCCCATATTCCCCGGCAGAGCAAGACAAGGGATGGACAAATGTTTTTGAACTTATGGATGCAATTGTTGGTCAATCACCACCTTGTGCACCTCCTGATGAGTTTTCTCCAGAGTTCTGCTCATTTGTTTCTGCATGGTAAGGATCACATCTTCGTCAAAATGGACATGTTTAAGTAACTTAGTTTGATAATGAGTTAATAACTCCCAAACAATACCGTTATCAGAAAAACTTCCATGTAATATCATGCACCTTACCTCATATGGCATCCTACCTTTTCTTTCATGGCACTCTTGATTGTGAAAGTGAAAATCATGTTATTGTACTTTGACATGGTTAGCTCACACCTGGAATTTTTATTTTCAACGAAGTCAGGCTCTATTTTTTATTGGTTTTCTTCTTTCAGCACCGTTTGGAATTTGCCTAGAGCAAGGGAGGGGAAAGGATTATGATTCGAAAGAGCGTAAAGTAACATAAGATTTTCTCTGTGAACATAATCCAACTATGTACTAACTCTCACACACATTTCCTGCATCCTAATTGGGGTGTTATTATAAATTAGGCACAGTTGAAAAAAATAAATGTTGACTGATTAATCCATATATATGTCCTTGCTTACAAATATGCAAAACATTGATTTTTTGAAAGTTGGAGTCCATACAACTGCTTTTCTCCATTTTAGAGGGTGTTATGGTACATGAAGCTAAAAGTGCATCAGATTTATAAATGTCACAAACATTTTGAGACATCCCAATGTGAAAAGCATGAAAATGACGCACAAAATATAGGAATATAACTTTTACATAATATAAAATCTAATATGCTAAACAAGTCCAGTGGATTTTTGAAAAATAATATTTTAATTTTATTTCTTTTACTTTCTTTTCACTCTCTTTTTACAGCTTCAAACATAGCATTCAGGAAGTTGCATGTCTGAATATTCACAGATTTGAGAGTTGTACCCTGCTTTTGTATTTTCTATTCTGTCCTTTATAGAAATGACACTGACAACCTTTCTCGAATCATCTAAGTTTCTAACATATTATGAGTGAATTAGTTGTTAATTGCAGTGGAGTTGGCTAATTAATAATTATATTACTTTTAGCTCCACACCCTTGTGGTATAGTTACTGATTTTTTATATAGTGCTTTTCGATTATATGGCTTTGTATCTCCTCTACCATATGAAGTTGGTTTGATTTGTTTTCAGTGTGCAGAAGGATCCAAAGGATAGACGGTCAGCAAATGAACTGATGGTACCCATATATATATATATATATATATATATATATATATATATATATATTATATTACCTTTGCTATCTTTTTTCACTAATGGATCAGGGTTTTTACTAACTAGTCAAAACTGATGATACACAGAAACATCCTTTCGTCAATATGTATGATGACCTGAATGTTGATCTTGCGGGCTACTTCACTGAAGCTGGGTCTCCACTTGCAACATTATAGAGAATGTGCACGGTATGTCAGAGCTTGGATTGTTTTTCTATTGTATACGGTATGTCAAAGCTTGGATTGTTTTTCTATTGTATACCCAAATGTATGATTTTCCTTTTTGAGTTTTTAAATACAACCGAGTGTAGTCTAGAATCTACACCAAATCAATTTTACATAGTAGTGTAAAATGGTGTTTTGGGCATTATCGATGATAGAAACTATAGCTGAGCTCTTTTAACCTAGCCAAATCGTACTTATCTATTTAAGACATTAGAATAATTTCTTACTTATATGCGTGTATATATATGAAATATGTTCTCGTTTGTTCTTCAGCTGAATATGGTGTCATCAATTATGTCGCAAATACCCCAATGATTAATTTGCAATTTCATTTCGTCAACAATACAATATACGCAAGTCATAATTTTTGTTGAATCACACAGATAAAACCAGAAACTCTACTTTTGCTACGTGATAGGAGTATTATTTATACTTTCATGAGCGTGTATATTTTACATGATACAGGCATCATGGAGCATATACAAAGTACTAATAGTAGGATGCATATTATTGCCAAGTTTGCAAGAAGCAGCTTAGGATTCTTAGGTCTCTTCCATCTCAATAAATGGCCTTGCTTCCTGTGTGGCTGACTACTGCTTAAAATTTTGTTTCTACTGCATTGGTAAAGAAAAGCAACACAAGGGCATCAAAAGAAGAGGGCAATATAGCAAAAAATACACACAGGGGTCCGTATTTAGGAATCCTTCAGACCTTCACCCTCAGCATCGGAAACATGTCAACCATATTCACTTGTTGATCTGTCAGCTGACCTACATTTTGGCGTACAAGGGCTTTTCAGTCAACTCCTTGACTTTATACACTTGAGCAAAAAAATTGTAAATGGGTATATAAATCAGCTAGTTAAATTATAAGCCAAAAATAAATTCCCGCAGCAAAATAGTTCGAGGATAAAATAATTAATTTAATTAATAATTTATAACATAAACATACAAAGATTTTCAAATAAGTAATCCATCAGCAATCGAGCAGGCACATGTATACACACACAACGCCTGTCAGATTATTTTTTTGTGTGGGTAATTTAAACACACTCACACACCCAATATTTGAGCTCCCGATCTCATGGTAACCATGAGGTTGGACATATCACTTGAGCCAAAGGCTTTCGAAAAAAGCAATGAATTGAAAGGTGAACAATCTCACATAATGTGTTACCAAAGAGAAAATTTTACTAGTTGACCGAATGAATAATCTTCCTGTGTGAACCAAGCAAGGAACAGATGTTAGCTTGATATCTAACAGAAACCTGCAAGTCTATAACTCACGAGTCTGCAACATTTTTGGCACGGTAGGCATCATGCTATGGTGTTAACAGTGCAAGAGTCGGGGGTTAATTATTGTGTTGCCAAACAGATTGATTATGGCAAACCATTTTCTGAAATTACCAAGAGAAATTGGGCATACTTGGTACAAAAAACTCCCATAAATAGCAAGGTATAGGGAGGATCAGATTTTATGGAGCGGCTGTTTTCGGTACTTGAACCCATGACTAAGCATTCACAATCTAAAGTGGTTATATTAAATATCTAATAATGTAAGTCGGTTATTTTTATAAATCGTGTTTGTTACACTAATAGTTTTATATTCTCAATAATTAGATATCTAATAAAGCGTCAAGATTTCAATAATTAGATTATCAAAAAATAGGTGGTAGTATGCACATAGTGGTCATCTTGAAATTTTTATTTAGACAAAAATATTATTTATATTTAATTGTTGAGACATAAATATCCTTATTAGTTATATAATTTACATTTATTTTTTAAAACATTTTGCCTTTTTGTTTTTGTTTGTCAACATGTTTAGTTTAATTAAAATAATTCATTGTCCATACAAAATATGTGGTGTTGTTTATTATTTTTTATTATAAGTTTAATTTATTATTAGCTACCTACACTTAAAAATTTTGTGCTGAATAATTGAATAAATCATGAATTGTTATTTTATAAACATATTAAAATTTTTAATATGATTTATTAACTAATACATAATTAATTAGTTCAATAGTACTTTGATGATTATTGATTACATTTGACAATAATTATATGAGTGAATTATTCCATTAAAATTAGTAAAAAGATATTTTAGTAAAAAATTAATATTAAAGAAAATATATGCAGTAATCTTAAATTCATATCAAATGTTCACAATAGCAATTACCGATTATCACATATTTTTTATCAAACAGAAATGATAATTTTTTATTATCAATAATCAGAGATATCCAGTAATATCAGATATCAAGTAATCTGTGTTGTGGGTATATCATCTACTAGTACCCCTTGTCCCAACTCCTTTTAAGGAAAGCCACTGGAACTGACTCTAATTCCACTAGGGTCTAGCAAAGATTACATATCTACCCCATTAACTTTCCTAGCGAAACTACATCCTTATTTCCTTATTACCAGGTCCAGGATAAACAACAAACTCACATCGTAGTCAGAATTCAGAACTGGAAAGGGTGAAAGTACAAGGGTAAAAAGGAGAAATGAACGACAATGAAACATCCTCCTCGTAAGCCGGTGTCCAACTCTCAATGACCTGCCACTAGAACCAATATTCCAGGAGAAAGGAAATCCAATTAGATAATTGTTTATATTTTCACACCACTTTTTAATATTTTCATATAAAAATCATTGTTATAGGTTTATAACGACGGTTTTGACCGTCACTATAAGTCTTTAACGATAATTTTCATGTAAAAATATCAATTCCCACTATATATTATGTACATATATATTCATTCGAAAATTGGCCTTATTGTGAATCTTTTTAAAATATTGAGAGTTAATGTTAGTATATTATGAAAAATACTAAAAGAAAAGGGAAAGAAAGAATAGAAAAACAAGTATATAATTTAGTAGGTAAAATAGAAAAAAGGAAAGATGGTAAGCACTAAAATTGAAAATTCTAGCAGGGTAAATTGATTTTATGGTTAGATGTTCACTTATCCATGAGAAAAGTAGACGACAATCATCATCTTCCACCCTTTTTTCTTATCTTTGATATAACTCATCCCTTTTACCAACCATTACTCCTCTCACAAATGTTCTCAAATTAAATTTTATATTTTTATTACTCATATTATTATTAAATTAACAAAATATTTTTAAAGTTAAATATAGAATTATAATAAAGACAAAAAGATAGATGAGGGACGTACGTATATAATTGGATGAGTTATTACTTTGTTTCGTATAATTATATATACTAGTTACCTGACACACATTATATGTGTAAGTAGAAGAAGTTAGGGTTAAATGCAAGGATGATCTCTGAACTTTAACATTTTTAAATTTTGAGCCCTTTTTTTGTCAATACAAATCGAGTCTCATACTATTTAAAAATTTAGATATTAAGTCCCCAGATGTCACATGTGCGTTGACTGCTCACGTGGCACCTGTGACGTGGCACCTGTGATGTGACATTTTAGAGTTAATAAGTGAAAAAAAATTGCTTCTCGAACTTAAAACCTTAAGTTTGAATCTTGAAAACTAGAACCACTCGAGCAACATAAGGATACATAGAAACTTAAGATAAGAAATTGTTCATTTACTTTAAAAGCATATTTACCCAAAATAATAATAATAATAATAATAGTAGTAGTAGTAGTAGTAGTAGTAGTAGTAGTAGTAGTAGTAGTAGTAGTAATAATAATAATAATAATTGTAAAAATAGTAATAGTAATAATACTAATATTAATAATAATAATTGTTTCTTGTGCGTAAATATGCATGTTCCTATTAGTGTGCATAAATATTCCTTTTCCTATTCCACCTACTTTGATCATATATATATATCCATTTGGTGCTAGATTTTAATTTAGTATATAATTAAGTTTTTAGATAGTTTAAATAGTTAAGCATGTGGTGCTTAGGTGGTGTCATGTGTAAAATTTTTAATTTAAGGTTCTGGGAGCAAATCTCGTTTAGAACAATTTTTTTTGTTCATATTAAGTTCAGATGTCACTTCAACGTGTCACATGGGCAGTCAACACATATGTGGTACCTGATAGCTTAATATTTAAATTTTTAAATAGTATGAGACTCGATTTGCATTGACTAAAAGAAAGAGATTCACAATTCAAAAACCCTAAAGTTCAGGGGTCATCCTTGCATTTAACCTGAAGAAGTTATGAGGGAGTGAGAGAATAAAAATAGGAATAAAAGAGTAAAAAAGAAAGAGAAAAAATAGGAATAAAAAAGTAAAGAAAGAAAGAAAAAAAAAAGAGTGACACAATATCAAGAAGACAAGAAAGGTGTTTTTTTTAATAGTACTTTCATGACAAAGAAATAGTTACAAAAGATGAATACAAAATGATGTGGCTGATTGTGATTGATTATTATCATTAAATTCACCCATGTATGGTGGATTATCAACTAATTACACTTTACTATTTCATTTTTTAATTTAGTTTTTATAAGATTCTTTTGTCACTATAACAATACTCATTTTTTCCTTCCTGTCCCCTTTATAAAATAGATGAAACGTACACTTTAACCCATGTTGTGTACAAAATGGGTGTTTTGTAATTTTTTTAAAACAGTGATATTTTGAAGACAACTCACGAAGAAATGTGAGGTGTGCCTCACCTCTGTGCACTGAAAATAAATTATTATTTTAAATATTTTTTTTGAAAAAAAAGAGGTATCTTTAATAATCCTATTTTTTATTCTAAAAAAATCTCAATTTAATATATATGTGTGTGTGTGTGTGTGTGTGTGTGTGTGTGTGTGTGTGTTTGTGGAGATGATCCATAGCCACCACTGGTCAGTCAACTCATCTTGAATCGTTTGTTGCAATATTGAATGACCCAAATTAGAAAGCTATCATTACTATCCATAAGAAATTCACGCGAAAAGTAATTAGTATCTGCAAGAATTTCTTACGGATAGTAATGAGGCTTGATTTTTCATCTTTGCCCCCCAGTTTAAATTCATAAATATATTTTTTATGTCTTATTTGAAAGAAGTTCTTACGGATAGTATGAAGAAAACTAACTACAAAACCCAGTAAATTTAACTTGGTCAAGAACATTTTCTACAAACCAAACCCTAGCCGCATCCCACAAACTTAGCAGCTGAAATTGAATATTAATTGCAATCAGTTTAGGGTATTCATCAATATTTATTCTTGCTCTATTCATCAACTTTTCTTAGTAATATTTCGACCATGGTTGAGAATATGTTTAATTTGATTTCTGATACGTTTTCTTCATCATCTAGTATGCAAATTCAAGATGAAAATGTTCATGTTTAAGATTCATTCAATAGTAATACTATAATTCCTTATGTTGGTCATAGTGTTGTCACACTTGAAGATGTTGAAGATTTTTATAGAACTTATGCACACAAAAAAATGATTTTGAAATTAAAATTTAGACAACTAGAAAATATGTGGGTTCAAATGATATTTCTTCTAGGTTATATCAACGTCGCAAAGCGAAAAAATAAAAAATTAAAGTTCAACAAATTAACAATGATGAATATGATGATAACATGGGAAAGAGACAAAGAGACCATATAGGTCATACTTTGTGCCAATATAAAATGTTTGTTGTCTATAAAAAAAAATAAAAAAAATTGGGCTATTTTAATCTTGGAGTTGAATCATAATCATGAATTAGTTAGTTCGAATAAGGTAAATCTCATCTTGACACATAGAAATATAACCCATGTTGCAAGTAAGGTAAATCTCATGAATTAGTTAGTCTGAATAAGGTAAATCTCATCCAGACACATATAATATAACCCCTGTCTGGAGGGTGCAACTTAATACTAAAAATAAAAGTTTGGGGTATAAGTACACACCTTTTAAAGATAGGGGTATGACAGGTGTTTGACATTTAAAGTTTGGGGTGCAAATTGTACTTTAGTCTTAAAATATTGAATAAATCTGGGGCTGGTGCAATTATGATGATGAATGTACTTGGTGAGATTAATGGAGGGAGGGGCAATGCAAGTTTCACTCCTACAGATATATGGAATGTTGTTCAGAATATAAGACGTGACACAATGGAAGAGCATAATGCATAAGCTCCAGTAGATTATTTGACGGAGATACAACGACGAAGTCTTAGCATTTTTTTTACCATATTAAGTTTGATTCTGAGAATGATAATCATATTGGCAGTATTATGTAAACTATTATTGCATATCAAAATTTCGGTGAAATAGTTATCTTTGACATTATGTATCGCACAAACAAGTATTCATTGTTGTTTGCCCTTTTCACTGGTGTGAATCGCCATTATTATTCTATATTGTTAGAGTTTGCCTTGTTGAAATATAAGGTAGAAAACACTTTTGAATGGTTATTCCAAATAAGGTTAGAAGCGATGGAAAATAAGGCACCCATAACGATTATAACATATCAGGATAAAACAATGTCTAATGTATGTTGAATATCGATCCTACGTTCAAAGATGATTTTCAAACGTGTGTTTATAAATCATCGGCGATCAAAAAAATTCAGAAACGTTGGGAGTATTTAATTATAGAGTATAAGTTGCAAGGGCATGATTGACTATGTTTCCTTTACAAAATTAAAGAAAGTGGATCAGGGCCTATACGGAGAGGTATTTTTCAGCTGGGATGGCCACAGTGTTAAGGACTGAAGGAATGAATAACTTATTTAATGAGTATGTTAATACCACGACAATTATGAAAGAGTTTATTGTAAATTCCCTAAAATCAATTGAAAGTAAATATTTGAGAGAGAGGATGGTTAAATATGAAACCAAGCATTGAAGGCGGAGTATGTATCTTGGTTCAACTTTAGAAAAATATGGGGCGGTGATTTATGCAAAAGAAATGTTTAGGGGTTTGCAAATTGAATTGATAAAATCACAATAGTCCAGTATCCCAAAGATTTCTAAGTTGACAGAAATGCAGTTGAAGACATACTCGGTATACAAGTCAGATGTGTCAGAGGGTTTACAGATGTATTTTACCATTGTTCACTATCGTCATATTGGTCGCATTCGATATACATGTCAAATGTTTCAGCATGCGGGAATGATTTGTCGACACAAATTGAGGTTCTTGAGTGCTTAGAGTTTCAATGAGATTCTTGAGAATTTGATCATGCATCGATAGACCCCAAAAGCTAATAAAGTACAAGGTAAAATGTCTTATGAATTCATGAAAGAGCTGATTTTCGACAGTCACAAGTCATGCAATATAATCTTCTTTGCACGCTTCTACAAAATATTGACATTAAAGGGGCAAGTTCGATCAGAGCGTATGACCATGTTGCGGATTTGGTTGAGATAGAGATACTAATTTTGGATGCACCCTCCTGAACAGTCTATTGAGACAGAAATACCAATTCACACTGACAAGGAGGGGCAAACTGAAGTTCCACTGTTATTGGATCCAATATGTTCGTAAACAAATGGCCTTAAAAAATCACAAAGGAGCGGTAACTGCATATCTAGCAAAAACTTTCTTACGGATAGTAGAGATACCTTTTAATTTGTACCATTTAATATTACAACGAACGATGTTGCGGGAAAATGATCGAACTTTCAAATTTTTTTAACGTTTTATACGGTCTATTGACTGTCAACCGTTGTACGGACTGGTTCGAAAGTTCAACTTACTCTTATGTGCAAAGGATCAGCTTGCTTTACATTTATGGGCAACTACATGCTGTTAGATTGATAATATATAACGTCCCATCCAAATTTCTCTCTCTCGTCACCGTGCTTTGGCATTCTCTGGGAGGCTTGCTTACTACAACAATAGGTCAACCTTCCAGGTTATTAAAATGAATATTGAGGAGCCTGCTCACAGGCAGATTGCACAAGAACTGAAAATTAATTAGTCATCACAATGCCTATATGTTGTCATGTGTTACCAGTCTTTCTATGATAATGGTGCCATCTCTATAATCTTGGAGTACATGGATGGAGGATCTTTTGCTGATTTTCTGAAAACGGTCAAAAAAAATTCCAGAGCCATATCTTGCTGCTATCTTCAGACAGCTGTGGATCCAATTTTTATATTTTGTCAAGGAACTTAATTAATTCTGTGTCTATTTTTTTCTTCTTTCGGAAGTTAAATTATCTGAGAACTATTAATACTCGATAGATGATTATGTCCTTTTTTCTCTCTTTTAAAACTGAATTCAGGTGTTCAAGGGTTTGTGGTATCTTCATCATGAAAAACGTACATATAATTCACAGGGACTTGAACCCCTCAAATTTGCTGATAAATAATAGAGGGGAAGTGAAGATCGCCGACTTTGGAGTGAGTGCAATGCTAGCAAGCACTTCCGGACAAAAAATTCTTTTGTTGGCACATACAATTATATTTCCGTAAGTAATTATGTATTTACGTTGTTTATATATTGTCGGTCATAGAGCTCTCCCGTTTTCTGTCAGCTGTTTAAACTGCATATCTAGCAGTCCAAACTTGAAAGTTAACTGCTTATTCTCATTTGTAAGCTGCAGCCTGAGAGAATTAGAGGTGGCAAACATGGCTACAGTAGCGACATTTGGAGCATGGGGTGAGTGTTGCTCGGGTGCGCTACAGGTTATTTCCCACTCCCCACCAGAGCAAGACAAAGGATGGACAAATGTTTTTGAACTTACGATAACAGTTGTTGATCAATCACCTCCTTGTGCACCCCCTGACGAGTTTTCTCCAGAGTTCTGCTCATTTATTTCTTCATGGTAAGGATCACATCTTCGTCAAAATGGACATGATTAAGCAACTTAGGTTGCTAATGAGTAAATAACTTCCAAACAATACCGTCATCAGAAAAACTTCCATGTACCATCACGCACCTTACCTCATGCATGGCATCCTACCTTTTCTTTCATGGTACTCTTAGTTGTGGAAGTGAATCGTGTTATTGTACTTTGACATGGTAAGCTCACACCTGCAATTTTTATTGCGCACACATTTCCTGCATCCTAATTGGGGTGTTATTATAAATAGGGCACACAGTTGAAGAAAATAAATGTTGACCGATTAATCCGTATATGCCCTTGCTTACGAATGTGCAAAACATTGATTTTGTAAAAGGTGGAGTCCATAGAATCGTATTTCTCCATTTTTAGAGGGTATTATAGTACATCAAAGCAAATCAGATTTATAAATGTCAACCATTTGAGACATCCCATGAAATAAAACACAAAATTGGTAGGAATACAACTTTTACATAATGTAAAATCTAATATGCTAAACAAGTCCAGTGGATACCCTACTTTAGTATTATTTCTTTCACTTTCTTTTCTCTCACTTTTTATACCTTCAAACATAGCATTAATTAAGGAAGTTGCATGTCTGTCCTTTATAGAAATGACAGAGGTACAACCTTTCTCAAATCTAAGATGTTTTGAGTGAATTATTTGTTAATTATGGTGGAGTTGGATATATATAATTAATAATTTCTCACTTTTAGCTCCACACCCTTGTGGTATAGTAACTAATTTTTTATATACTGCTTTTGGATTATATTGCTTAGTATCTCCTCTACCCTATGAAGTTGGTTCGATTTATTTTCAGTGTGCAGAAGGATCCAAAGGATAGACAGTCAGCAAATAAACTGATGATATATATATATATATATATATATATATATATATATGCAATTATGTCGGGAATATCTCAACGATTATTTTGCAATATTCACAAGTCATAATTTTTTGTAAAATAACACGAAGATAAAACCAGAAATTCGACTTTTGCTATGTGATTGTGTTATTTATACTTTCATGAGCGGTATACTTAACATGATACAGGCATCATTTGCGCATATACGAAGCAACTAATAGTAGGATCGATGCTCTTGGCTTGAAACTTGGACAGTCTAGTTCATAATTTCCAATGTCAGTAATATACAGATGAACTGCAAGCAACTGTTATCAATCAGGAACATTTATTATCAAAAATAAATAAATTAAGAGGCCACCGGAAGGCGGGTACACGAGGTTGAGTATATAGACGGTTAAAATGCTTGTTTTGGATATTTTCTTTTCCACAAAATCTTCACTTTGTGATACTTTCTATTTGCATATGAAGACTGTGTAGGGTTTGTTCAGTTTGTGCATTTGGAACTTTAAGGTCTTGGTATTTATTTGATTTTACTGTTTTTGAAACGTTCACTTAAAGTGAAAAATTCATTCATTGCACCTTTTTTTGTGTAACGAGTTTGTTGCGTTTCTGAGTTAAATAACTAGGTTTGTGTAAAACAAGCACTCACTTTAGGCGTTTACCGAATCAAAGAAAAATATCCGGTATAACAACGGCAAACAAATCATCACCAAGTGAAAAAGTATTATACTGACGTATTGCAAGCAGCAGCTTAGTATTCCGAGGGATTTTAATAAAATTCAATAGTCACCCAAGCTGGTGATACCATGGAGCAGGGATTTCATCTCAATAAATGACCTTGCCTCCTGTGGCTGGCTACTAAGCCTACTTACTATCCTTGAGCGTGGCTTAAAATTTAGTTTCTATTACATCGGTAAAGAAAAAAGCAAAACAAGGGCATCAAAGGAAGAAGGCAATATAGCGAAAACTACACACTAGTTTGCGGTCTACTAACAAGGCCAGGGTTCGTATACTTTTTCACGACAAATTAAAGGACCGTCTTTGGTAAATGAAGTCTCAACCTGATGGTTAATACGAATGTCCTTATTATGAGGATTCTGATTCCACATTATAATTGAGAAATTCTTGACTTAATTCATTTAACTTGTACTTTGATGTCCCGTAGGGTGTTCAAAAAATAAGAAAAAAAATCTAAAATCTGCCCATGAGTCACCATATTGAAAAAATAACGCTAACAACAGCTTTAGTGCCAACAGCTTCTAAGGCTCGGGTATCAACGGCCCCCCACCCCCTAAACCTCCAAAAGGCAACGTTCGACAGAAATTAAGCATTGGTGATCAAACTGCTACCCATCAGAGCATGATAATATTAAACTATGTAATAACTAGCACGTGTGGAAATTGAATAAGAGAGCTGGAGGAAAGAAGGGACAGCAGGAGAAGTAATGTCACGGTAGCAGTTAGCAGCAGTTAACAATTAGACCAATAGCAGTTATCAGTTAGGCCATTCAAATTTGTAACAGAATTTGAGAGGGAAAGTTTGTTCTAACAGTAGAGTTAGGAATAGTTTAGTGCTTTATAAATAAACTGATATGGGAAGGGAAATGGCAAGCTGAATGTACTGAATTCCTTCTTTTGTAATCTTGTAACTCTTCTTCTTTTTCAATAAAATTCTCTATTTTCTGTTTTTCTTTTTAATTCCTTGAATTTGCATTACAAATTCATCTGATTTCTTAACAAACTAATGATGACTGCTAGAATAGGTTGCGACCACCTTTTTGGCACGATAGGCAACATGCTATGGTGCTCACAGCCAACAGGTGCTACGGTACATAAGTAATGGACAACAGCAAACCATTTTCGGAAAGTACAATGAAAAAAAATTCATTTTGAATAAAAAGAGCGTACCCAGTACAAACATATACAGGGACACAGGGTCCGGGGAGGGTTAGATGCATGCAGCCATATAGAGCGGCTGTTTCCAGGACTTGAACCCCTTACCAAGCATTCGTAAAGTGAGCATCTATCATCTCCAGTCCCACCTCCTTTTCAGGAAAGCCACTAGAATCGATTCTAATTTCCACTAGGGTCTAGCAAAGATTACATATCCCATTAACTATCCTAGCTGGAAACTACATCCTTAATTCCTTATGACCAGGATAAACAGCGTAATCACACGTAGTCAGAACTCAGAACCGGAATAGGTGAAAGTACAAGGGTAAATAAGAGAAATGAATGACAATGAAACATCCTCGTAAGCCGATGTCCAACTCTCTTCTCTTGTATAAATGACCTGCCACTAGAACCAATATTCCAGGAGAAAGGAATTTAATTAGATACTCTCAAATAACAAAATTGTACTTAAGGTCAGTACAATATCATATGAAAATGGATATACAAGTCCTGGAGATGATAGACTAGAAAAGATGAAACCTCTAGGAGATGTCAAAAGTCTAATCTGAGGTAATTAAAGAAGTGGATCCCTGGTATACCTGGAGTGAAGATTCCGTTCTCAGATATTTGGAGCCACTGGGAAAATACAATTGAAACCAACAAAAGTTATGCCAACATCCCTGCATGTTCACAATTGCGAGCACCTTTGCTCTAGCATTCACAGTAATAGCATCATTTGCAACAATAATAAGGGAGGCGAGGGACAGACACCTCATATAATTGCGTGAGTTATCATATAAAAACAACGTCATTTTATATAATTGAATACACTATTTCCCATGTTATGTACAAAATGATGTTTTATAATTTTTCAAAACTTTGTTATTATAAGGGACACCTCACGCAAGAACGTGAGGTCCCTCACTCCCGTCCCCTCTAATAATAATATAATAGTTCTAAACTTAACTCGTGTTATTTTCAACAATTCTAAATTAAACTAGTTATTTCCCCATGGAAATAGCCTTTGTTCTGGATGATTCAACATACTACTCATAAGACCAGACCATTTACAATCCCAATAACCATTCCCCCACATCAAGTCGATAAAGATTTTGCATCATTGATAATGTGATTGTATCTTGACATTGTGAAATCCATTAAATATCATACCCTCAACTTTTCTAACTCAACTTTTCTAATATAGTTTATAAATCTATTAACATCTCAAATACATGGCAGCATTCACTCGCAAGCTAGCCACAAAGTAACAGCAAAATAGCTCCTCCACTGTATTTCACATTTTATCCGGCTGACAGCTATTACGGGACCTGGTCAACAATAAGTTTGACTTTTGACAGAATTTGACATGATAATACTAGTGCTTGAACCCATAGTAGAGTCGTGCACAGAAAGCAAGTTCTTCTTTGCATAGTAGAACAATATAGGTGTACAGAAAATGTGAGCAAAATGGCACAATCAGTTTACAAATACATTTCACAATTCAGACTACCAACTAAATTTGCAGTTATTCTAGAACTCAGAAAACCCTTCACTTTGTCCTAAAATATTTGTGTCCAACTAGATACTCGGACAAAGGTATGGGTACTAGACACTTCATTTAAGCATGTCAAATGTTTGACCATGCGGGAATGATTTGTCGACACAAATTGAGGTTCTTGAGTGCTTAGAGTTTCAATGAGATTCTTGAGAATTTGATCATGCATCGATAGAACCCGAAAGCTAATAAAGTACAAGGTAAAATGTCTTATGAATTCATGAAAGAGCTGATTTTCGAAAGTCACAAGTCATGCAATATAATCTTCTTTGCACACTTCTACAAAATATTGACATTAAAGGGGCAAGTTCGATCAGAGCGTATGACCATGTTGCGGATTTGGTTGAGATAGAGATACTAATTTTGGATGCACCGTCCTGAACAGTCTATTGAGACAGAAATACCAATTCACACTGACATGGAGGGGCAAACTGAAGTTCCACTGTTATTGGATCCAATATGTTCGTAAACAAAAGGCCTTAAAAAATCACAATGGAGCGGTAACTGCATATCTAGCAAAAACGTTCTTACGGATAGTAGAGATACCTTTTAATTTGTACCATTTAATATTACAACGAACGGTGTTGCGGGAAAATGATCGAACTTTCAAATTTCTTTTTATACGGTCTTGCGACTGTCAACCGTTGTACGGACTGGTTCGAAAGTTCAACTTACTCTTATGTGCAAAGGATCAGCTTGCTTTACATTTATGGGCAACAACATGCTGTTAGATTGATAATATATAACGTCCCATCCAAATTTCTCTCTCTCGTCACCGTGCTTTGGCATTCTCTGGGAGGCTTGCTTACTACAACAATAGGTCAACCTTCCAGGTTATTAAAATAAATATTGAGGAGCCTGCTCACAGGCAGATTGCACAAGAACTGAAAATTAATTAGTCATCACAATGCCTATATGTTGTCATTTGTTACCAGTCTTTCTATGATAATGGTGCCATCTCTATAATCTTGGAGTACATGGATGGAGGATCTTTTGCTGATTTTCTGAAAACGGTCAAAAAAAATTCCAGAGCCATATCTTGCTGCTATCTTCAGACAGCTGTGGATCCAATTTTTATATTTTGTCAAGGAACTTAATTAATTCTGTGTCTATTTTTTTCTTCTTTCGGAAGTTAAATTATCTGAGAACTATTAATACTCGATAGATGATTATGTCCTTTTTTCTCTCTTTTAAAACTGAATTCAGGTGTTCAAGGGTTTGTGGTATCTTCATCATGAAAAACATATAATTCACAGGGACTTGAACCCCTCAAATTTGCTGATAAATAATAGAGGGGAAGTGAAGATCGCCGACTTTGGAGTGAGTGCAATGCTAGCAAGCACTTCCGGACAAAAAATTCTTTTGTTGGCACATACAATTATATTTCCGTAAGTAATTATGTATTTACGTTGTTTATATATTGTCGGTCATAGAGCTCTCCCGTTTTCTGTCAGCTGTTTAAACTGCATATCTAGCAGTCCAAACTTGAAAGTTAACTGCTTATTCTCATTTGTATGCTGCAGCCTGAGAGAATTAGAGGTGGCAAACATGGCTACAGTAGCGACATTTGGAGCATGGGATTAGTGTTACTCGGGTGCGCTACAGGTTATTTCCCACTCCCCACCAGAGCAAGACAAAGGATGGACAAATGTTTTTGAACTTAGGATAACAGTTGTTGATCAATCACCTCCTTGTGCACCCCCTGACGAGTTTTCTCCAGAGTTCTGCTCATTTATTTCTTCATGGTAAGGATCACATCTTCGTCAAAATGGACATGATTAAGCAACTTAGGTTGCTAATGAGTAAATAACTTCCAAACAATACCGTCATAAGAAAAACTTCCATGTACCATCACGCACCTTACCACATGCATGGCATCCTACCTTTTCTTTCATGGTACTCTTAGTTGTGGAAGTGAAAAATCGTGTTATTGTACTTTGACATGGTAAGCTCACACCTGCAATTTTTATTGCGCGCACATTTCCTTCATCCTAATTGGGGTGTTATTATAAATAGGGCACACAGTTGAATAAAATAAATGTTGACCGATTAATCCATATATGCCCTTGCTTACGAATGTGCAAAACATTGATTTTGTAAAAGGTGGAGTCCATAGAATCGTATTTCTCCATTTTTAGGGGGTATTATAGTACATCAAAGCAAATCAGATTTATAAATGTCAACCATTTTGAGACATCCCATGAAATAAAACACAAAATTGGTAGGAATACAACTTTTACATAATGTAAAATCTAATATGCTAAACAAGTCCAGTGGATACCCTACTTTAGTATTATTTCTTTCACTTTCTTTTCTCTCACTTTTTACACCTTCAAACATAGCATTAATTAAGGAAGTTGCATGTCTGTCCTTTATAGAAATGACAGAGGTACAACCTTTCTCAAATCTAAGATGTTTTGAGTGAATTATTTGTTAATTATGGTGGAGTTGGATATATATAATTAATAATTTCTCACTTTTAGCTCCACACCCTTGTGGTATAGTAACTAATTTTTTATATACTGCTTTTCGATTATATTGCTTAGTATCTCCTCTACCCTATGAAGTTGGTTCGATTTATTTTCAGTGTGCAGAAGGATCCAAAGGATAGACAGTCAGCAAATAAACTGATGATATATATATATATATATATATATATATATATATATATATATATATATATATCCAATTATGTGGGAATATCTCAACGATTATTTTGCAATATTCACAAGTCATAATTTTTGTAAAATAACACGAAGATAAAACCAGAAATTCGACTTTTGCTATGTGATTGTGTTATTTATACTTTCATGATCGGTATATTTAACATGATACAGGCATCATTTGCGCATATACGACGCAACTAATAGTAGGATCATGTTCTTGGCTTGAAACTTGGACAGTCTAGTTCATAATTTCCAATGTCAGTAATATACAGATGAACTGCAAGCAACTGCTATCAATCAGCAACATTTATTATCAAAAATAAATAAATTTAGAGGTCACCGGAAGGTGGGTACACGAGGTTGAGTATATAGACGGTTAAAATGCTTGTTTTGGATATTTTCTTTTCCACAAAATCTTCACTTTGTGATACTTTTTATTTTTGCATATGAAGACTCTGTAGGGTTTGTTCAGTTTGTGCATTTGGAACTTTAAGGTCTTGGTATTTATTTGACTATAGTGTTTTTGAAACGTTCACTTAAAGTGAATAATTCATTCATCGCACGATTTTTGTGTAACGAGTTTGTTGCGTTTCTGAGTTAAATGACTATGTTTGTGTAAAACAGGCACTCAGTTTAAACGTTTACCGAATCAAAGAAAACTATCCGGTAAAACAGGCACTCAGTTTAAACGTTTACCGAATCAAAGAAAACTATCCGGTATAACAACGGCAAACAAATCATCACCAAGTGAAAAAGTATTATACTGACGTATTGCAAGCAGCAGCTTAGTATTCCGAGGGATTTTAAAAAAATTCAATAGTTACCCAAGCTGGTGATACCATGGAGCAGGGATTTCATCTCAATAAATGACCTTGCCTCCTGTGGCTGGCTACTAAGCCTACTCACTATCCTTGAGCGTGGCTTAAAATTTAGTTTCTATTACATCGGTAAAGAAAAAGGCAAAACAAGGGCATCAAAGGAAGAAGGCAATATAGCGAAAACTACACACTAGTTTGCTGTCTACTAACAAGGCCAGGGTTCGTATACTTTTTCACGACAAAATTAAAGGACCGTCTTTGGTAAATGAAGTCTCAACCTGATGGTTAATACGAATGTCCTTATTATGAGGATTCTGATTCCACATTATAATTGAGAAATTCTTGACTTTGTTCATTTAACTTGTACTTTGATGTCCCGTAGGGTGTTCAAAAAAAAAGGAAAAAAATCTAAAATCTGCCCATGAGTCACCATATTGAAAAAATAACGCTAACAACAGCTTTAGTGCCAACAGCTTCTAAGGCTCGGGTATCAACCCCCCCCCCCCCCCCCCCCCCCCCCCCCCCCCAAAACTCCAAAAGGCAACGTTCGACAGAAATTAAGCATTGGTGATAAAACTGCTACCCATCAGAGCATGATAATATTAAATTTGTAACAGAATTTGAGAGGGAAAGTTTGTTCTAACAGTAGAGTTAGGAATAGTTTAGTGCTTTATAAATAAACTGATATGGGAAGGGAAATGGCAAGCTGAATGTACTGAATTCCTTCTTTTGTAATCTTGTAACTCTTCTTCTTTTTCAATAAAATTCTCTATTTTCTGTTTTTCTTTTTAATTCCTTGAATTTGCATTACAAATTCATCTGATTTCTTAACAAACTAATGATAACTGCTAGAATAGGTTGCGACCACCTTTTTGGCACGATAGGCAACATGCTATGGTGCTCACAGCCAACAGGTGCTACGGTACATAAGTAATGGACAACAGCAAACCATTTTCGGAAAGTACAATGAAAAAAAATTCATTTTGAATAAAAAGAGCGTACCCAGTACAAACATATACAGGGTCCGGGGAGGGTTAGATGAATGCAGCCATATAGAGCGGCTGTTTCCAGGACTTGAACCCCTTACCAAGCATTCGTAAAGTGAGCATCTATCATCTCCAGTCCTACCTCCTTTTCAGGAAAGCCACTAGAATCGATTCTAATTTCCACTAGGGTCTAGCAAAGATTACATATCCCATTAACCATCCTAGCTGGAAACTACATCCTTAATTCCTTATGACCAGGATAAACAGCGTAATCACACGTAGTCAGAACTCAGAACCGGAATAGGTGAAAGTACAAGGGTAAATAAGAGAAATGAATGATAATGAAACATCCTCGTAAGCCCATGTCCAACTCTCCTCTTGTATAAATGACCTGCCACTAGAACCAATATTCCAGGAGAAAGGAATTTAATTAGATACTCTCAAATAACAAAATTGTACTTCTTAAGGTCAGTACAATATCATATGAAAATGGATATACAAGTCCTGGAGATGATAGACTAGAAAAGATGAAACCTCTAGGAGATGTCAAAAGTCTAATCTGAGGCAATTAAAGAAGTGGATCCCTGGTATACCTGGGGTGAAGATTCCGTTCTAAGATATTTGAAGCCACTGGGAAAATACAATTGAAACCAACAAAAGTTATGCCAACATCCCTACATGTTCACAATTGCGAGCACCTTTGCTCTAGCATTCACAGTAATAGCATCATTTGCAACAATAATAAGGGAGGCGAGGGACAGACACCTCATATAATTGCGTGAGTTATCATATAAAAACGACGTTGCTTTATATAATTGAATACACTCTTTCCCATGTTATGTACAAAATGATGTTTTATAATTTTTCAAAACTTTGTTATTATAAGGGACACCTCCCGCAAGAACGTGAGGTCCCTCACTCCCATCCGCTCTAATAATAATATAATAGTTCTAAACTTACTCGTGTTATTTTCAACAATTCTAAATTAAACTAGTTATTTCCCCATGGAAATAGCCTTTGTTCTGGATGATTCAACATACTAATCATAAGACCAGACCATTTACAATCCCAATAACCATTCCCCCACATCAAGTCGATAAAGATTTTGCATCTTTGATAATGTATTTGTATCTTGACATTGTGAAATCCATTAAATATCATACCCTCAACTTTTCTAATATAGTTTATAAATCTATTAACATCTCAAATACATGGCAGCATTCACTCGCAAGCTAGCCACAAAGTAACAGCAAAATAGCTCCTCCACTGTATTTGACATTTTATCCGGCTGACAGCTATTACGGGACCTGGTCAACAATAAGTTTGACTTTTGACAGAATTTGACATGATAATACTAGTGCTTGAACCCATAGTAGAGTCATGCACAGAAAGCAAGTTCTTCTTTGCATAGTAGAACAATATAGGTGTACAGAAAATGTGAGCAAAATGGCACAATCAGTTTACAAATACATTTCACAATTCAGACTACCAACTAAATGATGTTTGCAGTTATTCTAGAACTCAGAAGACCCTTCACTTTGTCCTAAAGTATTTGTGTCCAACTAGATACTCGGACAAAGGTATGGGTACTGGATAGTTCATTTTAGTGTGAAAATTTGACAAAATTGAGGAGTACTTATGTCGGACACTTCAAAATACTGTGTCCAATCGGACACTCCATCCAAGTCCATGTACATAGAAGTTGAATAGGTAAACTCACAATTTTTCATGATCAAGAACCGGGAAATTCTGCGATCTACAAAGCAGCTACAGCTCTGATTTGATTAAAAAAATAGTAGTTGTGAGACTAAGTGACTTGAGCTACATATGCAACTCTGTTAACTGGCAACAGAGCCAAGATCAATAAGTGATCATAGATTTAAATGTTTACTAAACATCATATTTGTCAAATCTACTTGCAAAACAAAATGTTGTTGAAACCATTGCCTATAGAATTGAATCTGCAGCAATAAACAGATTTTCCACACATAAAATGCCTATATGGCATGTGGTTGAATAGAGAAGCAAAACTAAAGTAAAAACAGCACTACAGTGAGACACATATATAAGGATACCTATAAATGCCCTTGTGGAGAAGTTGATTCAATTATCCACAATAGACAGGAGGACATTATCTATATAAATCAGAAAGGGCCAGTGGAGAAGCGCCTTCGAATGACTGCAATTGTCAAGCTCCTGTTGAACAAGAAATATATTTTTAAATTAAGAAATCATATGACAAAAGTATGTAGTAACTAATTTTGAAAGATTAAAACTGGCATGTACAAACATGTATGTCACTAAAATGAGTATTTTGAGATGGATCAATGGTAGTACAAGAACTTATAAATGCAACAAACAAATTCTTTAGAGTTTAGAAGTGTTGGGGAGTTTCTTTTCTTCCATCACATCAACATCATCTGAGAGCTGGTTTTTACCAAATGACACTTGATAAACATACTGGTTTAGAGACGTAGTTTGTTTCAAGACAGGCCAATTCAAAGGACAAGAGAAAGATCAATTAAAACTTGCACCGAATCCAGAAGACATATATAAACCCCCCCCCCCCCCCCCCCCCCCCCCACCCATATATATCCATCTATACAGATTGTAGATGCAGAAATGATAGAATGACTTTTGATTGGACCAAACGTATACCATGAATCTCAATGACCAAGAATTCGGCAACTTACACTTAATCTCGCCAAAAGACTTATTTTCATGAATTGAGTATTCCAAATATTAATTTAGATAAGTTGCATCTTGCGGATAACAATCAAACCTTACTAGCATAACCAGTAGGGCTGAGGAGAAAATGGATCTCTCGAAAGGCTTACCTTGTGCCCTCTGTCCTAACCTTGTTGTACTTGAGTGTAATGCGCCTCTCCTTGCCATAAAGAACCAAACTTGTGATCAACAAATAAGGATCAAAGACAAAAGCAAGATATTCTTTACAAAATACCTTAGCTATTGAGAGCACATGACAAGTTGATAGACCTTGAACAACCCCAATAAGTCATGTATGGATACACTCTTTCAGAACATATTAACGCAGCCATCACCTTGACCATTTTACCTGCAAAACTCTCAAAAAATAAAAACAAAAATAGAAGCCAAAAAGTTCGATAAGTTCAATTCAAGAAGCATAAGGCAGTTCCATCAATAAGATTGGCTACCTAAAAAAGAAACACTTTAGTCAGCTGACCTGAGATATGAAAGAACTGCATCCTGTACAATGCACTTGCAGTAAGCTATTGCAAGAGAGTTTTTCAAGCAAAAAGGCAAATCCAAAATCTTAATAATCATATGACTTGAGAAAACTGGGCCAATAATCAGTTCTATTTCAGTAAAAGATGCTATAATTAAGTTTTTAACTATGGAAATGTTGTGCAGAGTATCAAAATAAGAGGGTTCTGCACATATAAAGAGAATTTTTTCCCCACAACTACAATGCATAACCAGAAATGGAGGGAGAAAGAAAATAATGTAGATTCCCTCCGTCCAAGGTTCAAAGTTGCTGTATTGGAAGATGTATTGGACGATAAATTCTTGATTCGATATAGGTAATCGGTATCAATATTGGGCAATAAGCAACAAAAAGTTACATTTGCTTAAACGAACTGAACAAAAATACTAAAAATAAGTAAATAATAAATTAAAATATATACAAACTTGTCATTTAATACAAGTTATACTAGTATCGGACGATACCGTTACGTATCATCCGACGCCGTTACGTATCTTCCGACGCCGTTACGTATCGGCAGGTGCGTGTCAGCATCAACCAATGATTCAGATAATTTGAATCACACTTCTGCCCCAATATGAGAGTCCACTATATCTTTTTAGCGCATTAGTAGAGAGGTAAAATCAATTTATTAAATTCTTTAATACATCGATAACATTAATATCAAACTCTTTAAAAAAACTTTGACTTCTAAAATTGGACTCCCATTTAGAGGACTGAGTATTAATGATATATAACATTTTGTATTCGTCAAGCAGTGAAACGACTTACTTAAATTAAGCTGAACGACTATTGCTTAAATTAAGCTGATTTTATTGAAAACAGAAAACGTATGTACAAAAGGCATTGTGCCCTAATCCGTAAATGCTACAACCAGAATACAGTGTTTGCTAAGATATAATGATCAGGACATACTAGCTTGGAGGTGAACAAAAGATTTTTACAGTCAAAGTCACCAACTAGAACAGGAGCAAAATCCAAAAGATCTGAAAGGTTTACTCGATAACTTATGCAGGGTTTTCTGAAAGAATCTATAGCCTAACTATGGACTGGGCAGTAACATGACCATCCACGTAATTTGTCACTTCTTAAAACAGTGATTCTGTTTCCTCTGTAAAACTGTATAATGAACAGGTCTATACAACAAAAGCAACTTCAAACCATCATATTTAAGTCTGATAGATCATCCATTGGAATTTCAAGGCCCATGAAGTCATGATCTGGTAATCCATCATCGTCAATATTCAACCATGAACCAATGTCCTGTCCTTGATCACCAAGATCATCAGGAACATCTAGGTCACCATCCAAGGTGGGGAAATCAATGGCCTCAGAACTGTCCAATACATCCAAGTTAAAGTTGTCCTTTTCCTTGCCACTACCACTCGAAGTCATCTCACCCGGCTTTGGCATTGAAGATGATGATGTTTTCGGTAGCTCGGACATCTTTCCAATAAGGCCATTCACAGCAGATAATTGAGTTGTTTTCTGCTTAGGCTTTGATTTAGGCTTCCTTTCTCCCTTAACATTGCCAGGAGTAGTCCGACCAATTTTAGTGGTTCCATTTCTGGATAACACGTCTCTACTGCTCCCCTTCCCTTCTCTGTCTCTCTCACTCCTCTTTCCTTTTGCACTACTCGAAAGGGAAGTTCCCATGCCTGAAGGAGCACCTGATGACGTGCCAACACCCCCAACAACATCATCGAGCAACAACTCCCTCTTTTTCACCTTGTTTGACCATGTATCTTCTTTGCCAATAGTTCTATCAGATGAGTGGTTCACAGAAAATAGTGAACCAGAAGAATAAATGTCATGGTTGCTTAATGAAGGGCTTTGCTGTGTACCTACAGGAGCTGCAGAAGATAAGTAATGACAATCTAAAACAGAGATGTGCAATTTCAATATGCCAACCAAAAATATTCAAATATCAACAACCAGTAGCCTACAGATATCACAATGAACTTTAACCATTTAAAAGACGGAATATGGTAAAAGAATGCAGTAATGTCAGTATAATGGTGTATGTAATGATAACGAAATTTTTCTCCTCGTGGCAACAGAACAGTACCTGATACTCTACCTTCAATGGAACATCCAGATGCGTTGACATAAAGTTTTCCAGATTCAACATCTGCACTAGCATCTATTTGTTGAGCATCACTAAATTGGGAAGACCTAGAGAGGAACATTTCCCTAAATAAGGGCTCGCTGAAGCAGCTCTTGCGCGTAATTTCAAATTCATGGCTTCGTTCCAATGTTCGTTTAACAAAAGCTAGAGCGGCTTGCTTGGCCATTTTGCTACTGGCACTCTTCCCCCCAGGAGCATGAGGACCCCAACAACTCTGTCAAATAAAGAGTGTATCAATTTGCTGCCCCTTATATATGAATCAGAAAAATGAAAGGTTTTATCCACGCTACTGGTATGTAAGCTCCTTGAAACAATAACCAGTAGAGGTAAAGTAATTCTTTTTTCCTTTCCTTGCTAAATTTAAAACACAAATGATAGTTGATATTAGAGTCCTAACTGATAATGAACACGACCACAAAAGGGTAAAAATAAACAATTCCCAGATATATGAGAGTTCCGAAATTATAGATTCATAGTTTCCAACATTAATATATGGTTACGATCACACCCCAAACCAACAATCGGAAACGCCCCACATGGTTTGCAAAGTTTATAATCATTTTATGAAATGGTCCACTTGGAGCATGGGTTCTAAGACCAAATATTACTAGCTGATTTCCTGAACAAAAGACCAAAAGGTCCACCAGATGTTGAATATTGACAAATTAGTTGTAGTAAAACAAGCTGACGATTCTACATATAAAGACATACATACACATAGATACACACACATACAAACATAAACGTAGCTGGATTATTCTAAAACTAAGATATCAGATCATCTTTAGATTAAAAGAAGTCAACAATCTCTAACAAGATATCAGATCATCTTTAGATATAGTATTAAAGATTTTAATAGCAAAGAGTCTTGGCCAGCTTAGTGGCTCAGTGGACATGGATTCCATGTTAGAATAGAGATTATTGACAATACCAATACTACCATGAAAAAGAGTGCTAATACTACAAGGACTATGAAGGGTCACTAAGAATAAGGATCGAAATACTTGAGGAATACTTGATCAGGTATGAAAATTTGCACCACACAGAATAGAGAGCTCAAGAAGGAATCCTGCAAACCCCAAGTAGTTGAAATTATAACATTTTAGCTTTAAATGATGTGTGGTCATACAAGGTTGGATACTATTGGACATGAGGATGCTTGAATTTAATTTGGAATAGCACCGATTGAGAAGGAAATGAGGAAAAATGGGTCGAGATGCCAACGGTGGTGGGATTCCTGTGGGATGCTAAGATGAGAAGAGGTATATTGCATCAGGAGGAAGATATAAGAAGAGTGAGGGGTAAAACTAAATTACTTGGGGACTTGAAGGAGCATAATATAATTGAGGAATTAAAATTGGGATAGCATCGACTGAGAAGGAAATGAGGAAAAATCGGTTGAGATGGCTTGGTCATAACCAACTCCGATCTTAATGTTTGAAAATAGTGAGGGATTAGCTCAAGGAGTACTAAAAAAGAAGCTAACGGCAGTGGGACTCCCTCGGGATGCTAGGTGAGACGAGGTGTATTGCATCAAAAGGAAGATATAAGAAGAGAGAGGGGTAAGACTAAATTACTTGGGCAAAAACTATTCAAAGAGACTTGAAGGAGCAGAATATAATTGAGGTTATAGCTCTTGATAGGAGTGGAGGAATTTAATCGCATATCGTTGCCCGAGTAGGGCTTTCCACCTTTTTGTTGTGTTTTTTCAGTTTTTCTCTTTCCCCTTCCTTTTTTTCTTTGTTTTCTTCTTAGCTTTGTGTGCGCGTGTTCATAAATGTGGGCCTATTTTTACTTTACCTATTTCCAATCATTTTTATTATTTTATTTTAAACTATTTTTTATTCAATTTTTATTACTCCCTCCATTTCAAATTATTTGATTACTATTGACTTTTGAAAGTCTATTTGAGAGTTGAGACATTTTCAAACTCAAAAATTAAGATAGATAACTCATTAAAAATTATGAAACAATAAATGTTACAATGAGTAATACTTTTTAGATAGTTTACAATATTCATCATTGTATTGATTAAAAATAAAAGAATCTATGTCAATTTTGAGTTTTAAAATCTCTTAAACTAACTTTAAAAAGTCAACAATGATCAAATAATATGGCGTAGAGGGAGTATGTTTTATTTTTCTAATTTTCTGCTTACCTTTCTACTTTTTTGTTTACAAATGGGATTCATTTTCATTTTACCCCAACTAGTTTGGGACAAAAGGCATTGTGTTGTGTTGTGTTGAGTATGATGACTAGAGTTGATTTAGATACTTGTAGGGACCTAAATTTCCAATTCTTATGCTTTTCAAGGAAGAGTACCATAAACGTGTCAAACAGATATTTACTACAATCTCGAACAGATTATGCACAATAAGAAAAACAGGTATAAATTTAATTGACAAAAGGCGCCAATTAAGATATCAACAGATCATCCTGCAGGGAAAGCAGTAGCTCAGCCCAGCTTCAGTTATTCTCTTCTTAAAACTATTTGCTTACTTGAACATCGTGCAGTTGTTAAATAGAATTTGTTAAAGATTTTTAATAAAACAATTAAAAAATTCGTACACAAAAAAAAGGTATCCAAATTCCCGTTTTTGACTATGACATGGATAGAAGAGATAAAAACCAAAACTCATATAAAACAAAAGTTATGGACTTAAACCTTTGAGCTTAAAAAATATACTGAAAATAAAAGGGCATAAACATCAAAATAAGGACTGAAAATAAAAGGGTATAAACATAAGAATTTAGACTAAAAATAAAAGGGTATAAACATCAGAATTACCATGTACTTCTGATAAGCCATTCCAATGAGTTTGTCAAGAGCACTCCTTTCAAACTCCCTACAAGATTAAAGTGTTTAGCTTAGCACCCTGATGTTCAGACAATCAAGAAAATACCAAAAGGCAGGTGTATTGAATGAGATGATCATTACTTCTGTTGCAGCTCTCTTGCTTCCAAAGTACACCTCAACAGTTTGACAAGCATGTCTTTCTTCCTGCAAACCTATTTCATAACTAAACAGTGAGATGAGGCTCCTGACAAAAATAAGTATACACATAGCAATACAAGTCTTATATCTATTAGTTACGAGCTAAAATCTACCTATAACTTGTAGAATCGAGAAACAAACAAGTTCAAATATATATATAGTTGCAAGAAAAAATACGAAAGATAGGAGGGGGAAGAAATATCCTACAAATTTGACGCGATGCCTCCCATAGGTTATTATGATGGACCACATAATTAACTAAATGAATGGGTGGAATAAAGTTAGCAGATCAATGTAAAATTTTGATCATGACTTAATGGGTAAGTTTGGCCCCAAGTATAGAAATCAGAACCAGTGACCTTGAGGTTATTCTTCAGTGCTTCTTCCATATCTCCCACCCCCTGGTGGTTTATGCAATAACAAATTAACTCGGATAGAATCATGTGGGAGGAGGGGAGAGAGATTTTGTTTCAACAATTACTCTAAAGAAACGATGAAAGCGGAAAACAAAATGGAGAACAAGACACAACAATTACATGGTTCAGCTTTTCATCTGCATCCATATTATTCCACCATACTAAAACTGAGTAGTTCAACATTTGTGAAGAGGACTAGCCTCTGGGATCACATCTCTCAAAATCTCTGGACCCCAAATCACACCCAATGTCTCTCACAATAACTCGATCCATAATCTAAAATAAATACAACATACTACGGTTACTCCTGAGAAAAGTCCTAATCCTGAAATTAATAGGTCCAAGACCTCTGTTACCTTCAAAACCTCAGCTTTCTTTCTCTTAAAGTTGTCACATCTTATTCTGGATCAGGTCTTGGATCGGATTGGACATGGGTCCATGGCATACACAACAGATTTAACTCGAACTAGACATTGAACTAATTATTCCAATCATCCAATTTTATGTGGCCACGTGAAATGGTTTAAGGAGAGAACAGTTTATGCTTGCATAATTGTACTTTCCTTTAACACATGATAGGGTCCACAAGCTTCTTTTTAATCACTTTGTAAAAGGTCCAAGTAGGTTATTCTAACCAAGAAGTCCATTAATGTTAGAAGGTGGTCACATAAAATTGGACAGGGGTTTTGGCATTACTAGCAGTACATGGCTTTCTTTCAACAGTCTTGGCAGAAGAGTGATCTTTTAGCTTTTCTTAGTGAGTTTCATCCAAATGGTGTGGTTAGGAAAAGCGTTAATTCTTCTCTTGCAGTTTAGTGAATATCAGATTTAGAGGTTTTGGGAGAGAGAAGTACAAGTAAAATTTTATGGCAATGTGCGGTGTTTGCTATTCTTTGGGACATTTGGAATAGGTCAAACACTTCCATGAATGTTGCTTAATTTGGTTATAGTGCTGCTTTGGACAATGGAATCAAGTGAAGCAATGAAAGTATAAAATGATATTAGACAGAAGAACTGGCCTGGTCAAGAATCTAGTTCTTTGCTTTACCGGTTATACCAGATGACAAAGAACAAAGAATATTTTCAATATGCAATCAAGCGTTACCTGCTCATGGTAATTTTCTTCTAGTCTACAGATATCTTGACTAATTTCTTCATCCCCTGTTTGTGCTAAATCAGGCTGAAAAAAAAAGGAAGCAATCAAATAAAAATATTAGGACTTTTAGTACCTGCTAAAAAATCATGAACCATGAAGTTTTTTTGATAAGTGAAACAATGAAACAGAAGTATGAACCGTGATATTTTTTGGATAAGTAAAAGTATGAAGCAGGATGTATCCTCCTTAAAAAAAATTGCTGTCACTTAAATAAGAAGAAAAAGAAAAAGAATGTGTATACCACTGGTTCTGGGAAAAGTCCAATACTCTGAATCTCCACGAGTGCTCTTTCATTTATGGACATTTTGTTATACTGAAAATCAGAACTGGATAACACAGGTTTCACAGTTTGATCTGAAAGAAAGCCATTTTGGGAATGATCGATGCCAGATGTAATCCACATGTCAGGCCTGGACAAAATGTCCTTATCTGATTGATTATGCTCCAGTTCACTATAGGATCTTCCACCAGCGGTTATCCTATATCCACTAAAAGCAGTACGTCCAGCAATCTCAAAGCTTTGTAATGAACAGTGATTGAAACCATCGGATTCTATGTCTCCGTCCAGCTCACATTCAGATCCATAAATATTGAATTCAAGTTCTTCACTTCCACTACAGCAAGGCTCTTCATTTCCATCTTCCGAAATTAGAGCAGCAAGAAGTATCTGGCAAAGGGGAATTTCACTGGACACCACTGGTCCTGAGGCTATATGTTCTGGACTAAGTTCAGCATACTTTGTTTCAGCCACATCTCTCATCTGTTCAATCATACCAACTCCATTATATACCAAGCTATCTAAAGGTGCTGGGTTTGGTGTTGCTGCAGTGCTATGTAGATTTCTCTATAAGAAAAAAATTCGGAATTTTTTTAATATGATCAATTCAAAGATGTTTAATTGATAAAACAGTGCATGCTAATTCAACATTTTGATAGTTGGTTAGGTAGAAAGATGGAAGACCAAGTAAAGGCCAGAGTTTCATATGAAAGGGAGGAAATATATCTCTTCCATGCAAAGGGAAGGTTTTCCCCTCCTTGTGTTAGTTTGAGCACCATAAATGGTTTTTTTCTTGATAATCAAAAATAGAAATGGGAAAAAAATAGAGACAACTACGAGGACTTTAATCTCAGAGGAAATATAGAAAGCCTGGACGGAAAGAGAATGATTCCTGCCAACTTATCATGGTATAAGCGCTCTTATATGGCCTAATGTAAGTCCAATTGTATCATTTTCAGTTTGGTCTTCAGAATACATCTTTATATGCCACTACAAGTGAGAGAGGAGGTTTTCATGTGACAGGTAGTGTGGCAGGATCTACATTATAGGAATTATTCCTCAACAAAGTAAGCATTTTAGTAACCACCAAGTTACCAAAATGTGTAGTGAATGATAATTAAAAGAGTGCGAGAACATACAACTAGGAATATCACAAAGCACATGTCTCGCAAAAGATAAAAAACAACAGCAACAATAAGGACAACTACAGATAAAATGATCTCAACTCCATAAACACAAGGAAGACATGAGAACATCACTAAGGAAAAAGATTATATATGACCAAAGTGAAATTTGAAACAAGTAAAAGAATTATTTCCTTTCTCCTTCCATCTTTCTGGAAGATAATGAAACTGTTATCATATCAAATACACAATAAATATTATGGCAACAAACTTCGAAGCAACATACGAGCGGTGCATTTTCAAGTACTAGCCCACTTCCCAGAAATTGCTATCACATGGATATATTCATACCAATAAAATTTAATGATGTTGAATAATTCATAATAACTGCAGAAATTTTGCAATAAGACTCGCTAATATATTTCGAATGTATGTTCAAGATATTATATTTTGCAATGAACTAAAGAAAAAAATAAAGAACGTCACCTGCTGCTTTAAATAGGCCATGTCAACATCAGAAATAATACCAAATAATGGCTCTATCTGTCTCCAAAATGGGCTTGAAAAGGTATAAGCTACAATAATAGTGATATAAATCAGTAATATATATGATTTAATCTTCAAAAGTAAATGAATATAATCTCAGAGAGAACAGTACTAGGATTAGTAACAGCATTTGCAGCAGCTAACAGCTCTTCATGCCCATCATCTGAACCAACTAAGAAAAATAACAATAGCAATCAAAGATCGAGAAAAACAAGTAATCACAAAAACAATATTAGTAGTATTGGAGGGCAAGTACCAAGAAAATCCGCTGCAGCATTTACTGTAGTATGCTTCTGACGTGTATAAGCCTTACGGTCTGAGAGTTTCCTAGTTGGTGGTCGACCTGCTTTGCTGTGAATATTCCATAAAATTGTAAGATGTTAACAAGTGTAACCCAAGTTCATGAGAACAAAATAAGACAGCTATTGAAAGATCCAAACACAGGAAGGGAAACAAATATTTCAACCTCTCTGTCTTATCAAAACCAAGTTTAACAGTTCTAAGCTGCTTTGCAGTTCCCATATTTCCATGCTTTTCAATGGTCACTGGTATGAGAGACCTTGTGGAAGTGAAACCTCGTCCAGTCCTCCCTTGCCTTCGAATGACATCTCCCAGGTCTTCCCCACTAGCCACTTTATTCTTCCTTGATGGCAGGAAAAGAGTTGATACTTTTTGAGTATTCGGCCCAGATTTATCATCTATCCCATCAGACTTCTTGCCCTTATCTTTAGATTTAACTTCAGCTGCCCCAGACTCCTCACTTTCTGATAATGCAGTTGATGGGAAATGGTCCCCTTTTAATTTAACCTGCTGAGGAGAATTGCCAGACAAGCGCCTTGGAAAGCCTGATCCATTTTCGTTACCACCGGCATCAGATATGGTATCTAAAGAAAGGGTTTCATCATTACTTGAAACAATGGGGACGAAATTTGTTCTTCTTGCTGTACGGGACATCTTCTGAGGCCTATGACTAGCCCACTGAGCAACTGGCGGCGATGAAGACCGTGTTGAAGGAGTGCGTTTCCGATTGTTAGCCCCAACAGCAGCTGGATTCTTGCTTGTACAATGAGAAAGCTCCCAATCACTACCAGCAGTTGCCCTTTGAATCACTGGGGACAACTTAGGAACAATGCCTGAACCTGATCGTGGAGCCCGAGCAGCTGCATTTAATTTTGCGCTTGAAGTAGGACTGGCTGAACTGAATTCCTCCCGAGTATTTGTCCTGGTGAACAGGAAACAATGAAAATATATGTAATACAGACTGATCTGACTTCATTAACAAAGAAAAATAAATATGAGTATGGGAAACAACAAAGGGACCGGCAAAGCTAAAGCCATTCTAACAGCTTATAAGTGCAAGGCTCTCGAACGAAAGTAATTATCAAAGTAGAAAACATTAGTTGTGGTTATAATATAGACAATAAAAACGAATAGCATTTACGATGAGGATACTTTACATACTTGTTGACAACTCTGGAATTAACCCTTTCCTTGTCGGCATTAGTAGTACGGTCTCTTCTCTCATGGAGAGCAGGACTACCGTCTTGGTCAGACCTAGGGATGGAAGAACGCATGCCCAAGCTGGTCTGCTGTGAGGTGCCATCAGTCTTTACAACTCCAACAATTCCATTAACGGCTCCTGGCCTACATCAGAATATAAGCAGGACCTTTGAATAAATTTTCATTTCATTCAGATATATTTGCTGAGAAGGGACAAGAAGTTTTCACATAAATTTTGAAAATATCATCATTTTCTGAAAAGTACAATGATCTTTAATATCTAATGACAACAAATGCAGACCACAAAGAGTCTTTGGACTGTGGTGTTTCCACTGTGTGGTATCGCTTGGGTAATGCCGCGGTTGGTGAGAGATATGTTGCAGGCATGGAGTGGGGTGGAAGGAGTGGATAAAGAAGATGGATTTAGTTCCACGTAGTATTTGGTGACGACTTGGAGGGAGTGGAACAACCAGTATTTTGAAGGCTCGTGGGCATATTTACTTTCTTTTTCTTAGCCTTTTGTTCTTTTGACTTCATGAGGTGTTTCCGGGCTCTCTTGCGCATTTTTTGGATTTTCTGGGAGAATGTTCTTTAGGAGTCTAATGTAGGTATCTTTTTGGATGCTTCTTGTATAGGATGGTGTATAGCTTTTTCTTCGGGCATAGGTGGCCTTTTTTTCCCATTATGCTTCTATTTATTGTGTGATGTGCTTGGGATGGCCCTTTTCAGCGCTTTTCAATGAATTATATTTGCTTATCAAAAAAAAAATCAAATGATGACAAATGTAAAAATCAGAGACCTGAATGCAAAAGTTACCTCCGCCAAAGATTACCAGCAAAAAAACTATTAACATATATGAATTTAATTGATAAAAGTATGGATTACACTAATAACTTGGTAATTTAAGAAATGAACATATGCTAATAGTTGATGCTTGAAGAAGTAATACCTGAAACCATATGAATCATTCAACCTAGAACGCGAATCAGAAAGAATTCTTGGCTGCATTCCTTGTTTCGGTTCCCTGTATCCATCAATAGGTTTTGTTGCAACAGAGGTTGGAGCAACATCTGCCTTTATCCCAGAACGTTTCTTCTTCATTTTTGACTTTTCCCAACCATCAACACCAATTGGTAATGTTCGATCCTCAGCCTGAGCTGAACCATTATTTGGAAGTCTTAACCCCTCTTTATCCCTATCGGCATTCCCAGATGTCCTTGCAGGAGTATTTGGCCGTACATCCATCTAGATTGATCAAAACTCATACATCAGTCCTCATAAAAATATTGGTTTTCATTATTAAACAAATTAAAGAACAAGAAATCAATTCATGGGCGATGAAGTTATTCACAAAAGATTGAGAGCCAGCTCAAAAGCAAATGAATGATATTGTGATGAAGTAGACCAGATAATGAGCAATAAACTCAAAATACTTATGATTTACCTAATTCTCGAAAAAGAAAACTTAGTTTGTCAACTATAAATCAGAATTACAAACATCTTAAGCACGTAACGAGCAAAAGAAGGACATTTATCAATCAGAGACACACATGGACATATATCTGGGAACTAGTACATTTTCCACAACAAACTGAATCCAAGATTATGCAAGAAAAGGAGAATCAATCTGAGGGACATCATTTTCATCCCCTTTGCATTACTACTCGATGTCCTGTGACCTTAACCAGAGACTTAATAAAGAAAATAAAGGTAGAAAAAGGAAATTTTCTGAAAGCAGTATATCAACTGAAAGTTTCAGGCATGAGCAAAGGCATGATTATTGGACTATCAGTTAAGAAAGAAAGATGTATAATGTCCTTGAGTTTGTCCCAAAGTAGTACAGAAAAACTTGAGCAGGGAAAGAGGTGGCAACTGATTAATGGTATCATGGTTATAAAAATCTAAAAAGGTAGTAAATCAACAGATGAGCAATTAGTGAAGCACATAAAGAACAAAAAAAATCAATATACAAACCCTAGGGTCCACCATAGACGTTCGAGTGCGTTTGTTAGGGATAGCATTCTTGGTCTTTTCTTCCGGCTTCTGTTGGTCAAGTTCAAAACCAGTAGCAATAGTATGGCTCAGCGCACCTATTTTACCTACACCTGCCCCCAGACCAGAACGATCACTTGGGAATAAGGCACTGGATCGCTCGCCAGACAAAACATCTGATCGTGATCGTTTCCTTGATGGTATGCTTGGGAAACACTTGTTGATTACTGATAAGCCTTCGTTAAAGATCTTCACACGCTCCCTGATAATTAATATACTGTAACTTTATAAACTAAAATTCACCTGTCAAACAAAGCAAAGAATATCACAAACTACCTGGCCCTTATAGTGCTTTCACGCAAACCATGCTTGAACCGCTTAAGATCATCAGGTGATGAAGAACAGAGTTTGATTTTTGAGGAACCAGAGGGAGAGTCATCTGGTGGAACACCAAGTGCAAGACCTGCAAGTCGCTTAAAATCCCCTTGTCGGTTGAATTTATAATCTGCCACCATTTGTTTTGGATCAAACCGCAAGCACTGTAAGAAGCTCGTCACATCTCCTTGTGTGACAGCCGAAGTGCTTCTTGACATGCTTGGAAGAGCTGATAAAATAGGATTCTCCATGATCTCACGAAAGCTACTTGATCTGTCCAAAGAAGCACCAGCGTAGGATCCACGCTGCCCAGAGGCATATAAGGGCCTATCCGGGCTATCAGAAGACAGATCAAATTTACTAGACGCTGCCATTGCATAAGTTTCCAAACTCCTCTCTGTTACAAACCAAGTAAAAACAATTGTGCATGACAATATATAATACTGCAGGACATGAGAGCTATGCTCAAACCCTTAGCGACAGCAACCAAAGCAATAACCTACAAAGAATAATAAGTTCTATAGTAAGAACCAAATTTCCAAATAAATAAAACCAGCACTAAAAGATCAACCAAAATGAGAAAGCTAAAATTTATTCCACAAATTTGAAAGTTCTTTAGCGATTTATATCACAGAATTGAAGCTAAATACCAACCTGACTACCTGAGTAATTAATTAGTTCAAGCTATAAACAGAGCCAGACCACCAGCTACTGAAAAGCAGGGTCAATACAAGCAACTGGACTAGGACTCAAAAATCTTCAACAGCCTGCAGCATAAATTACTTGAGTTAAAAATTACAAATATCTACACAGGACATGCAATTATATATGTCTGAATGAGTTGCTTTTGCATATCTAAGATTTCTGAGATAGATTACTGAGTACTCCATATAAAAGGTACATGCAATAATAATAATCGTCAGGATGCACTCCATAAGTGCAGCATAGAGAATTTATCAGATACTCATAATAATTTATTTCACACATTTTACTTGCAAGAACCTTTGCTTTACAAGATATATTGGATTTTAGAAGTGTGAATCCCATGTGTGACAATGAAGGATGTGTTGAATTCTCAGAGGCTGCCCTGTATATCCTCCTTTCACTAATCAAAAATATATTATTATATATAACCTCCTTTTATATTAATGCCTTCATCCTCTGATTTGATGAGAAGTGAGTGTTTTGTCCCCAATATGACAATATATTCTCTCTCTAATTTGATGGATCTGAGTACTAAGTCTATATCTCAATTTCCTTAATTTTTTTGGTATATATTGTTTTTCCTTTACTAGAATTACCACTACTGTTTTCACACCTAAGATCAACATCATCATTTACTATTATGGACACATGCATCAAGGATTCCCTTTATGGTGAATGCAACTACAACTTATCCTAAAATCTTACCAAAACATCACAAGATAATAAAAAGGTTTTTTCATCAAGGAATTGTGATAACGGAGAATATCACCCTAAAAAAGGTCATTTTGACTAGAAGGTTCCTTTTCAAACACGATGGTGAAGCATAACATCTCTACATCATATGCTATCTATTTATTGTCATGTAATTTATATTAGATTTCACAATCCTTTAATTTAACCTTTCCTGATTTGTTGTTACTTTCAAAGTCGCGTGTATGCAAGAGAACACAAAATGGTATTCACCTTGGTTGACAAATGAGAAAAGGTATTTTGAGGCTTTCTAAAAAAAGAAGCAAGAAAAATGAAGAGAATGTGGAAATTCCAAAAAGAAAATCACAAAAACCATGGTATCATATAACGGCTGCTGCTAGGTGCAATGGTGAACATTCAAGCTGATAAACTGTGGCACATGTCTTAAGTTTTTTAATCATTTGGTTTGCATGCTATAAGTCTATATACTGCCTCTTGGAGGTAAGAAATCAGAGTTAAGTTTGTTTCCAAAGACTCCAAGAACCCCGTATTTTATGGAACCACGACATATATAGCAGCCTTCTTTAGACAACTAAAAGTACATACCATCTGTTGACCCTTTTTTTATCTAAACTAATTAAATCTATAAATTCTACCAAACAAATATAACCAATGACTATGCCTAATCCCAGCTCTTTTTTTAACAAGCTAGCCATAGTCTCTAAACTTCTAACTGGCATTCTATTTTCCTAACACTAGATGAAGGTATAAGCAATTAAAAAGAAACAATCAAATGGCTTAACAACCAATCCAAGGTGGCCAGAAAATACGTTAATGGTTAACTTAATTATGACATTGAGGGTGAACATATTGTGTGGACATATGAAAACTCCTTAAAACTATTTTGATAGCATCCAACAAAAAGAGCATCATACCCAGACAAAAACATTGCCTAGCACATACGCTCTTGGTGCTACATAGATTTTGCCGCTGGGGAGAGTTGCAAGTTGGAAAATATGAACAAAGAAAAGTGAGGTATAATCCTCAAATTTGAAGCACCAGCCGCCAATGACAAATCAGTAAAATGGGAGATACCCAACCAGATATCTGAGGTAGATACCCAACATTGTAATAGTATGTATTTTGAGAAAGAGAGACAATAGTAATGCAGTAAATGTTAAGAAGGGTAATAATAAGTGCAATAAATGCTGGAAGTGACAATAGTAGGTACATAAACGTGGAGAATGTTTCAATCTCTTTTAATTTGTCTCAGATCTACGTAGTATTACATGGTTGGGTATCTATTATTATATAAATAAGACAACCAACCATCTGAGTCAACTCGGCTGAATTTTGGTTGGTCATGAGTTGACTCTAGTAATAAATATTCTTTTTTGAGTTGTTTGTTAAAAGAAAGAACTCTAAAAACATGATCCAAATATTTAAGTATGAAAATCTTATCACACAAAGGCTAATAAAGTTCCATCATCTATAGGATACATCGGACTTGTCATATTGAAGAACCGTATTATCTCCTCCACCAAGAGAAATTTTTTTGGGGATACTTAAAGTATACCCATCTCCCTCACGTCTCTATGTTAGATGCTAAGATGCGTAAAATTATTTTAATCAAGTGAGAAAGAATTTAGTTTAACGAAGATTTTTCCGCTTTAAATATTGATAAGTATTGTGAGATATGGAGCAAGGAGATTCTTTTATTGAGAATGAGAACTGGAAGGCATTAGCGGCATGGACAAGATGGTATTAATAGAATTTCGTAGGACATATACTAATTCTCTAAATCTTTTAAGTGCATAATAATTAAAGATTTTGTTATTATAAGATAACTAATTTGTTTTCTGTATAACATATGATCGCTGAAATTTTATAAATAGATAATCAAAAAAAATCTAGCCCAATATATATAAACACGTGCATGTACACAAGCGCACCAAAAATGACCACCTTCTAAAGATCTGCTAGAATGAAAACTAGCAATCAGGAACAAAAGAATTTCTCTAAATTAAGCATAGTTTATTTAGCACAACCACAAACCCATGCAGGACACTGGTGGTGAGAAAGCAATAACTGAAATAAGCAAGTAACACTGTGGTTGAGAAAGAATTACTTCTTTCTGCATGCCAAGCAAGTACCTGTTCAATTTGTCATACCAAAATCAAAAAAAGAATAATTAATCATGCCATAATTAAATTCACACAAGGTATTAATTGGTTTTAACTTGGTGTTTAGGGACCATACTTCACACATTGATGGGGGGTTCTATCAGGAGGCATAATCCTCGGTTGCCAAAATCACATAACAACAGATTGTTCTGTACTATAAAGAACATAATGAACCAGTGTTTTGATACCACGTTGAAATTCAAAATACAACTTCGTTAAGCAATCATGTTATTCGCTTCGTTCCTTTCTAGTTGTCGTTTAGTGAGCACATAGATTAAGAAATACAAATAATGTTTTGTCTAATTGACCAAGATAAATGTTATTAGCCAATTTACCCTTGCATTGAAAATAGAGAATGTTATCTTATTGGAGGAAATTTGTTTGGAAAGATGTGAGAGAAACGTGTATTTAATACTTAGGGTGATTGGGAAACTAAATAATTAATGTTTTTTTGAACTTCGCAAACGAAAAATAAAAAGGAACAAAAATTCCTCTCTAGAAAGACAGTTACAAAGGAATGGAGGGAGTATAAAGTAACTACATCAAACATTATCAAGAGATACTTCGAGGAAAACGCAGTAAATGTAGTTGGTCATTCAAAAAGCAGCATTTGAAATTGGACAAAATAAAATTCTGTAATTAGATAAGGACTTCCATCTTTTTCCTTTCCATTTTTTTTGGATGAATATAATAAATCTAGTATTTTTTATTCTCTGTTTTTCTCTATTCACTTTTAGCTCAAAAGACCTGCTGATTTCTATAATTTCAGCCAATGACACTTCAAATAAACTGTTTCTTAATTTTCTCTGTGTCCAATAATTTCCAATTGATCCAATTTACTACTCCCATATAAAATTAAGCTAGTCAGTGTCCCCAATTCGAAGTACAATTAAATAGTTTTGATCTCAACTTCAGTTCAACAGAAAAAAATTTACTACAAGCAATTAATTACATAAGTCCACCAAAAAAAGTTATCTTTGTGTGGAAAACAAACCCTAGAAGTTGAATCCACATAAAAACAAACAGAGTAAATCGTAGTTCACCTTCAACTGTAACACAAGACAAAATTAAAACCCTAGAAGTTGAATCGACAAAAACAATTACTACTCCAATAAAAACAAATTAAATACGATACAAAAGTATATGTATATATAGATATACATATATACAAATATACCTTTAGTTAGAGCCACGAGAATGCAGAGAAATATATTCCCGCGAATTGAAGCTGAATTGATTCAGTGAAATTGAGAAATCGAAGGGTTAATTTTTAAAAATTGGAAGATTCAACGCGATTTGAAGAAGGTCCGCTCAAAGCCATGGGAGAGACGGGCGCCCAGTGTTATGATCGGAGATGTGTTGGCTTTGGAAACGAAATTATTATTTTGCCCATGGATTATGCAGCCATTGATTAAGAGTTGAGGTTTTGGAGTAGGGGTAAAATTGGAAGAAAAAAGTTGGAGTCGGCTTTAGCGGCTCAATTCACACTTGCTCTTAATTCGCTGTCCTAATTTTTGTTGGTCGGAAGAAAAATCTTAGTGAATGATTAATAGTAACGAATTTAAATGGCGGTATTAAGAATAAAATGGACAGTGCTTTTTTATTTAGGGAATTTATATTTTCACACGATTATATTAGATTTATTTGTAAAAATATTAAATCAATATGTAAAAATATCAATATAGAATTAATATTTTTACAAATTAATTTAATATTTTCACAAGATCAAATAAGACACACTTATGAAAATATCAATTTTATTTATTTATTAAAAATAAAATTGACCGCGCATTTTTACTTAATATAAACAATTCTATTATTTTTAGCCATTTTAATGTAATAATTCGGGTGTTTTGTGAAAATTTTACCATTATAATGTAATAATTTTTCGATACAATTATTGATTTATCTCTTATTATAAAACTAAACATAAATTTAAACCCTTTTATTTGGCCATTTTTGTTAATATAAAGGATGACAATTAGTTTTAGGATGATCTCTTATTATAAAGTGGGACAAATTTTAGCAATAGTTGATCTCCCATAAATTTACAAAAATCTCTACATTGATGATGTTAGATTTATTTATTTATTTATTTAACAATAGTAGATATTTGCCTCTATTTGAAAAGTTATTGCACTGGACATACAAGACCGGAAGGAAATGATCCATTTTCTGATTCTTGAAATTTGAGAATTTAGGACAAGTATTTTCTTTTATTTTTGTGGTGTTTAATATAATTTTTGTTATGAAATTTGAAGTCTCAATGGATGAGATTTCAACCCCCTCAATTACTTATCTACTGTATCAATGCTAAAATACTACCACACTAGCCTTTTCGATCCCTTTCATTTATGATGCACCATTTCACATAAATAAATTCACATAAAATTTAAAATATACCGTTTGACAAGTTAACAACGAAAAAAAAATCAAATGAGACTCTTATATGAAATGCAAATTTGGGTGCAAATAATTCTTAATTAAGTTGAGTTAAGTCGAATAGTACCTTACTTTGTAAAATTTTATTCATTTTTTTTTTAACGTTTGGATTCGTACTCGAATTTGAATATAATTTTATAATCTTTATTCAAATTCAAATTCAACTCCTTTTAATGTACTTGAGTTCAATTCAACTCTTTTTTTTGTTTTTCAGTTTAACTACTTACAAGCATTTGAAACACACACAAATCATAATTGGATCATATATATTATAATGATTTAGATAAAGTTAACTCAGTCAACTATTTGGAATAATTTAAATTTAAACTTCTCAAATTAGATCTCGAGCCTTGTAAGAAAAAAACTAATGAAATGACATTACCACTCTTGAATCAATTGATGGATATGTACAGGAAAAATAAAACACCCTTCCACTGTTCAAAGTATGTGGAGAATTAAATTATTGAATACAATACAATAAATAAATTGAGTATACTTGATATTGTATATGAGTAACGAACTTATATCGAATAAAGATAAGTGAAGTGAGAAAAATTCGATAGGAAGCGGTGGGCAGTTCATATTCTACTTGTATAAGTGCCTGAATATCAAAATAAATTTGAATTCAACTTGTTTAAGTGTCGAATTCGAGTCTGGATCGAATTTTTTAAGTTTAACTCGATCTTGAACCGAGTTTAGAACCACTTAGATTTATTTTCAGTTGTAAAATTTAATCTAAAATTTAAATATTTAATCAAATATTATGTCCAGTGTGATGCTGACTAACCTAATTAACATGCATAAAAAAGTAGAAGGAACTCTGCTTTTGGACAACAGAAGTATCATAGTTGAAGTCATTAACCTTTAAATCTCTTATATTCAGCCACAAAGATCCATTTTAGCTCCACCTGAAGGCAACCGGGTAAAAATGTAAAAATATTGAAGCTAAATGTAAGAAGAAAATGAAACGTTTCGCTTACAAAGTTTACGTCAGAAGTCTTGACATCAAAAACATTCAAGATATGAACAAATAATAAAAGCACCAAATGAAACTATGATGTATAATGGTAGTCAGTTATTACCAGCGACATTGAATTATCAAATCCTCTGTTCTTATATGAGCAACATATGTGGCATAAGAACTATATTTCCATCCAGGAAAGAGGCAAGAACTGCAAAATGCTCTATTAAAATAGCAACCGGTTGTTACTCATCCATAACAACCGGTTGTTGGTCAAATATTAGATTAAGGCTTCTGCTGCAACAGTTTGTTGCGGTAAAGTCAAAATTAATAACAAATGTTCTGTTGTAACAAGATGTTGCGGTATGTAACTTTTAATAAAGAAATTATCATTTGTATTAATTGTTAAAACAGTACTCTCGACAATCGTGTACTGTGAATTGAAACTCATATATATATATATATAATTCCATCTACCAAAATATAGTGCAATGGAAAACTTGTTTAGAACTTCAAACACCTCTTGTACACATCATAAAGCAACGGCTTAAATTTATGGGCTAGCCAAATGATTAACATCATCAAAAATTAATGATACATTTTTAATTTTAGACTATAAAATAACACGTAATTTATTGACATGGCATTATTTATGTTTTAGGAAATTGAATATTATCACTATCGTGTTTTAATTTTTAACAAATGCTTGTCCTATTAAAACATTTCTCTAATTATGAAAGTATCATCTCTAATTTTCTATATAATAGGTACAAGCTAATTGAGAACAAGGTTTTAAAATTGATCTCAATTTCGCAACACAAGGAAATGATCAATGAATGAACTCACCCTTGATAAGAAAGTAGTGCAATTTCAGCAATTAAAAAATAAATCTGAAATTTTCAGTAAAGGCCTGGAGAATCACCTAATCAATAATTTGACTAAAATTACAAGAAATTGAAAATCCCAAAAAATAAAGAATCTACATACCTCATATTTGTATAGTCATGCGTAAGGGAGGAGAATGACATATTGCTGGTCCTTATTCTCTGAATCTAGAAGAAACCCACCTCAAGTGAGTCAATCAGTCAGCCATATATTTCCTTATTATCATCATCTAACAACCATAACATCAATAATTTGTTTGTTGGTTCACTCGACTCTATAAGGCGGCTAACAATAATTGGTTGACTTGACTCGACTCTAACAAGAGTTCACACTGCACAATTAGAAAAAAAAACAAGAGCCAATCTTTTTCCCCTGTCAGGCGTTTGTATTATTATCATACATTACGTTTATTATTATTTTTTTAAATAATAAGTAAAATAAAAATAAAATAAGTATAATTTTTTATTTATATTTTTTAACATTAATATACACGAAAATTTAATAAGTAATATTATTAAAATAATATATTTTAAGTATTTAATTAAGTAAGTAATATTATGTTGAAGAGAATTACTATTAAGTAATTACTAACAATTTATTAGTAATATTTATTAATAACTAATAACTTGTTGTAATATTACAAATTTTATTAATAACTTTCTTAATAATAACTTTCTTATTTTAGATAGGAGATCTTTAGTTAATTAATGTTAAAAAAATATTAGTTATATATTAGTTATTAAAACTTAGTTACCTTTTAAAACTAAAAAGCATGTTGAGAAATTATTATTCTGCGATAATTTTATTTTTATATTGAATTCTTTAAACATCAAGTTTAGGTTTTTAGGTTATATTATTCATTTTTAAACTCTAAAAAACTATGTGCAAATTTGAAAGGCTGAAAATATAAACTAAATATTAAATTTAATAAAAATTGAATATTAAATTAAAAATAAAAATAAAAGTCAACAAATTACTAAGACTCAATTGTAAGTCTTTGACAACTCTTCTAAGTTCACGTAAAGAATAAATAAACTTACACAAAGTGATAATCAAACATTAAATCTAGAGATTATATAGTTTCAGTCTTAAGTATCATATTAAGACATCATTAACTTAATATATGTTTAGTTACAAAATGATGTAGAAATATAATTATTTGTACTAATTTAATTATTTTAAAAATTATGTTATTGCATGATTTAGTTTATTCAATCTCACGAACTATTAGGCATCATTTAATACTTATTAAAGGGAATTATATAGGATAACCTCTTCCCCTGTAACTATAGACATAATCAAATAGTCTTATAAATAAATAAAAATAAACCATAATTAATGAAATTAAATAAAAGACTAATTATGAAATAAAATAATTTCTAAAAATATTAAACTAATATAAATAATTTTTGTTATATGTATTATTTTTATAAACAAACATATTCTTAAATATTAAATATCTTGAATAGGATGGAAATCAACCAACTACAAAGAATGGAGACATTGTATTTGTAAATTTGAGAAGAAAATAAAGGAGAATAATTTAAAAGTTATCAAAAAAAAAAAGAAAAAGGAGAAAAGATAATTTATTTTCTTATATTTGTAAATTTTGGAAAGAAAATTTACGCTCGATAAAACACCGTAACAATATTTTTGATACTTATACAAGTCTTTAATCAATATCCTCCCAAATCTTTCTAATTTAAGGATTTTTTTTTGTGAAAAAATTGCTTCATATTTCCATCATTTTCTTTGCTTTTATGTTGAAAAGAAGTTCACAAATAAAAGTCTTCGGGTCGTGTTTATTTGTAAGAATTATAATTTTAAGATATAGATTATAATCATAATGAGTTATGTTTATTTGTAAAGATTACATTAGAAATAAGTTTATTAATCTGAAGTGTCTTGTTTATTTTTAAATTTAGACTTAAGACTATTAGTCAAAAGATTATAAAATGACTTAATACAAAGACTATTTAATATCATATTCAACCAAATATTAAAATTCTCATAATATTAAGCTATTTTATGACTAATAGTTCAAAGTCTAAATTTAAAAATAAATAAGACACTTAGATTAATAGGCTTATTCTAAATGTAATATTTATAAACAAATATAACCCATTAATATTATAATTTTCTTCTCAAATTTCTATTCTTCTCCATTCATTTCTTTTTTTGTTTCTTAAAAGAAAATCAGCGTAAAGATAAGAAAAGAGTGTAAATTTTTTAAAACGCGAACAAAAATTAAATAAAGTAGCTTAACAAAAATAGCCATATATTTGCATTGGCACCCTTTATTTACTATAAATCACAAACATAGTACTTATATTTATCCTATTTAAAGATTTGCCTCGAAATTAAGTATGTGGTGGCCTGCACTCCAAAATTATGATACCCAACTTGTGAAGGCCGTGGTTAACACCCAACGCTAGACAAATTGCTCTTCCATGGCGTCCCTAGGGAGTTCATTTCTAACAATTCAGCTTCATAACAAGGTAAAATTAATTTCTTTCTCTCCATAAAGATACTCCGCGTAGATTTCTTCATCCGGATTGTTTACTTTCTGATTGGTGCAGCGTATTAATTATTAATTGTGTTAAGTTTAACGGGGTGCTCTCTTTTTCTTCTTCTTTTATATAAAAAACAAGGTATTAGTTTGAATTAGAGTAAAACATCTAACCTAAATATCGAGCTTTTATAGTTATAGATTGCTTATGGTGAAGACAAGATAAATACATAGATAATAGGGATGTGAGGATGATTTTTATTTTTCCATATCTGTTCGTTGATTTAGAGGAATATGTGTCTATTAATGGAGTTTCAAGTATTTCTTAAAACAAAAGCAATGAAGTGGTACTTACATAGTGATATTAGCTTAGGCCCTTGTAGAGTGGAGTGGTTTGTTTTATCTCGATTGTAATGGATATCTAAATATGCTTGTAAAATGCTTTCTTGTTGAGACGAATGAAAGTGCAGTTCTGGGACTAATGCAATCTACGAGCTCAACAATAGTAATTGGTGTTGCCTCTGATAGATGCAAGTTTTGACGAAGGTATAATGGATCTGGAAAGTGGAAGGGGAAGGATTCACCACTATGCATTTTAGGTGCAACTTACTTTATAAGATTTTAGCTTATGGAACTTGTCAAAAAAAAAAAGGGAAAAAAAGAGAGCGAGAGAGAAAAATAAAAGAAAAAAGTTTTAGCTTATAGCTTAAAATAAGTTAGTATTATGATGTTTGGTTCAGCTTATACACATAAGTTATAATAAGATTATTGTGTAAAAGTCCACAATTTATCATTAGATTGTTTATTTATTAATTGAAATTTATGAACATTGAAGAAAACCCTCGAGTAAATTTATTAAAACTCATGATATTCCTAAATAATTTAATCGTGATAATCTCCGGTTTCACCAAAAATTGGCATAAGTGTGACTATTCAAATTTATATCCTGTCTTTGGGGTTCAGTGTGTTGTAGCTAAATACCAATTCAACCTGTATCTTTGCATCCAGTTCTATTTTAAGACTAATTCAAAGTTCTCTTGTTCAGAAGAACTGAAACACCTCGAATTATACTTCAATTAGGAACAAACCTGCAACCCTAGACATCTACCATGAAACCAAACATTACTGGTTCGAACAATGCAAAAGTAGCCTGTTGTTCACTCTAGGAGGTCATCCTCCTGTGCTAATCAATACTTGCTCATAGTAAAACTCACATCCAGTGGTTTCCGGTTCTAGTGCATAACAAAAAAGATGCAAACATGATATTTGATAAGTAGGTCTAAGGAGATGAAAGAAGCTAGAACATTTTATACAGGAGTCAATTCAATTTGGGTCAACTAGTCTAGGGTCAGAAAGTGTGCACTTGTTTCTTTTCTCATAATATGTCATTCTCATTTTTCTTTCTTATGCTGCGTGGCTTTCTAGTTTGGCTCAAATTCAAAAGTGAAGCTCATGTCATGACCTTATGACAGGACTGTGATTACTTGGTCTTATTCTCTGTATATTTTGGTTATATTGAATTTACTGAACATAATCAACGCTAGCTGAGAATCCAATACCATTTGTGGTTATTAATATGTCTTTCCATATTATTTCAATGAAACTTTTTTGTTCTTCGCGTAACGATTTTTTTGGTTATTTTCTTTATCAGGTGAATCATGTTTCTCTCAGCACCTTAACCACAATTACTCCATTTACAAGAACTTTCCAGACTATTAGTAGAAACCATGGGTATAATTTGCGAACAAAAGTGAAAACATCCATAGAAGCAGATGTACTTACAAATGATTCTGTCACCGCCGAGTCTGTTGATGATGACAAGAATGGTAATTCTTCTTTTCCAGTTTCTCTCTGTCATTTCATAAATCGACTGTTATGAAATCATGCACAAAGATAAAAACACACACTAACAGTAAAGGAACACGCAATTTTTTTAAAATGGGAATCCAACTGAATGAAAAAACACAGGTATAGCTATCAAAAATCCAATATACAGTGAAAAGAGAAAAAGAATAAATCAGCTCACCGTGTGTGTGTACAGAGTTTATATATATATATATATATATATTACTGGAAAGAACACTTTATTCTGTACTGCCCTTGCTTGGACGACCTGGATGTTAAGTTTTAAGTACAGACATTGATAATTAACATCGACCCATCCCAACATCTTTTTATTTAAAATCACATCTTCTCATACTAATGCAGATTTTGGAGTTGTTAGCATGCATCATGTGGGAATATTATGTGAAAACCTCGAGAGATCGCTTGAATTTTACCAGAATCTTCTTGGTAATCCCCTTTTTCTGTACAAATTATATACTAGTTTTTGTTTATTGCATCTTATAGCAAATCCTAAGTTCAATTTAATTTCAGGTCTTAAGATAAATGAGGCAAGGCCCCATGATAAGCTCCCGTATAGGGGTGCGTGGCTGTGGGTGGGTTCTGAGATGATTCATTTGATGGAGCTTCCGAATCCTGATCCCTACACTGGGCGGCCTGAGCATGGGGGGCGAGATCGTCATACTTGTATTGCAATTCGGGATGTGTCTAAACTTAAAGCAATTCTCGATAAGGCTGGTAATTATTCTTATTGCCATTCTTTACCCGAATGCAGAAAAAGTCGAGCCCCTTGCAGATTCTCCAAATATGTAAAGTTACTGAATGAAAAGTTAATTTCTTATTCTTCTTTTTATATCTCAGGTATTCCCTACACCCTCAGCCGCTCTGGAAGGCCAGCAATCTTCACACGAGATCCAGATACTAATGCACTAGAATTTACGCAAGTGGATGGCTGAAATGTTTTACTGTTTTCAGGATGAACTCTCAATATAAATTAGAAATTTACATTGTAAATATAATTGAACATGTAATATCTAAAGGATCGTGGTTTTGTAATTCTGTACTACCTGATGTAATGGTATGTCATGTAATGAGATCCAGATGCTAACTCTCTAGAATACAGCAAGTGGATGGCTGAAATGTTCGATAGTTTTTGGCACAAACAGAAGATATAAAATTTAACAGTTACACCGTAAATATCATTGAACAAATTGGATGTAGAGGGTTACTATTTTGTGAATCTATCTCGCTGTTGTGATAATTTCATAAGAACAAGTGGTGAATTTTTTTTGATTAGTTTGCAATGCAGGCAGTTTCAAATGTTGCTGTATAACCGAGGTTGCAAGGTTGCCTTATCACCGAGTTTGCAGGGTTGCCTTATCACCGAGTAATCTAATAAGATCTTCCAGGATGGTATAGGAGTCTTGTTACAATGTTACATCGCGTATATGGAATTGAATATGATTATTACGTATTATGGAATTGAATACGTATTAAGAAAGTATGCCAACTTACATTGTGCATCGATATATGAATATAATTATAAGGATGACTCAGTATATTGTCTTATATATTTATCTAGAAGTATCACTAATACTTATTCGACAATCAAAAAGTCGATATATAAATTGGCAATACATATCATTTCCCTAGATATTTTATCAAATAAGTTTCAAGCAGGAGCAACATTCGTACAAGAAATGATACAAGTATGCTCGGGCAACACCTGCACTGAACCCTTTAGTTATCCCCCAAAAAAGTTCTAACATATACACGTCTTCTATTCAAATCCTCGAGGATGTTACAGCGACCTCCATTCTTGAATAGCAGAATGTAAAGTGTGGTTTGGAGTAAGCATCTTATGCTGCAGCCGCAGCTTTGTCACTGGCGATACATTGTGTCTCTCAACCCATATCTTTATTGCTTTGTGCTCGTATGAAAACCCATCAGCAGCAATATATGGATCATCCATTACTTCCTGTAATAGCCATTGCACGTCGCACAGAAAAGCAAAATGAGAAGCATAGCCACATATAGAATGAAATCAGATTTCTAATGAAGTTCAAACTTTTCACCTGAAGGATTGGGCAGTAGAAGTGGCTAGGTGCATCAATATTTGTGGCTACCTTTTTGCTTGCATCTGCAAAATCAGCAAGTTTCTTCAAAACTGGAAGGACTTCAGTGTCAAGATCTGGCCTATCTCTGCATCTGAGACTGGAGCATTTCAGTGCCATCTGAGCTAGTTCCATTGTTTCGGCTAATGGCCAATCCATAATTGACTTATCCAGTATATCCGAAAAGGAACCACTTTCAAAAGCATTTTCAACTCTCAGTAAAATCCCGCTGGGATTGCGAGCAGTCAGCAGTTGAAGAATTATGATTCCAAAACCATATAAATCAGATTTTGGTCGAACTATGCGATACTCTGGATCCATGTAGGAGAGTGTACCAGCAAGAACAGAGTTTCCATATTCTGTGATGTTGTCAGGCACGACGTCTGTAATGAGTATTGCCAGGCCAGAATCTCCAATTTTGCTCACATAATTTCTGTCTAACAAAATATTTCCTGGTTTTAGATCTCGATGGACAATGGGCTCTGGCTTTGAGTTGTGTAAGAATGCCAGTCCACAGGCTACTTCAAAAACTATTCTGAATCGGGTGGTCCATGGAAAAGATTGATCACTGCTTCTGCGGAAAATATGATCATCCAGGCTTCCATTTTCCATATACTCGTAAACCAGGCACCCAATATCTGGACAGGCTCCGAGTAGTAAAACTATGTGTGGATGATGTAGTTGGGTAAGAACTTCAACCTGTATATAATTGACTAATGACAGTAAGAACATTGCAACCAAGTTGAAATGCATGGTTACAGAAACTAAATAGAGCAAGATATATCCACAATTAGGAATTGAGTACTAAATTTAAAGAAAAGAATCCCTAGTCTATAAGATATGAACATGTATGTGATGAAATTGGTTTATCTGTGAGGAAACTCTTCTTGTTCTGGAACTTTACAAGACAATGCAAGTTTCACATAATCAAGCTTATGCGGCATAGGCCTCAAATGAGAAAGGAAAACAGTGAGAAATTTACCTCTCTCAAGAATTCATCTTTTCTGTCATATGCATCAGGACTAAGAACTTTAATGGCTACAGGGGTGCAATCAAGATTGCATTTGTAAACCTTCCCATATGCTCCAACACCAATTACCTTAGTCTCAGAGAAGAAATCAGTTGCCACCTCTATTTCATCCCTACTGTACCTTTTGTACCTTTTATCATTAAAGAAGAGTGTGATAGGACTAAATTATACGATATTTTTTATGCCCTAATACTTAGTTTTTATATTTATTGCGTGCTTAAATGTTTAATTATTTAGCATATTGTAATTTTAATAGGTTTTATAGGATTTTAGTTAATTTATGTTAATTTAGGTAATTTTATAGTATTTTTATATTTCTTTTTATGTACGTGTTTTTATTTATTTTAGGTCTTTTATTTATTATTATGTGTTTTTAGGATTTTTAGTATTTTTATATTATTTTTATTTATTTTTTTATTTTATTTTGTAGGAAAAATAAAGCTTGGGGGAAAATCTGGAAAATTCGCAAAAGTCTGATGGCATTTTGATAATTAAATCGCACGGATGGCAAAAGTGTAAATAAGGAGAAAAGACGCGGAGGGGCAGAACCGTAATTAACCGGAAATCTGGGCCGCGCGCAATGCGCGCAAGGAAGTCAAAAGAGAAATTGAAACGACGCCGTTTTGGTGTGAACGAAACAGCGACCGCGCCATGCGCGACCAAGGAACCGAGCGCATAACAAAAACGACGTCGTTTGCTGTCTGGGCGGAAAAGAAAACACGCGCGCCATGCGCGCGGGCGGAAGAGAGGTTGACGTCACAGACGCGTGGTTGACTGGTCAAAGCGCGTGTAAGGCTTGTTTGGCAAGCGCGGAAAATCTGGAAAACGGGATTATTTCGGATTTTTGCTACTTTTTGACTCCAAATTGGATTTTTATTCCAACTAGGGTTAGGATAATAATTATTTTTCTTTTTCTTTTATTTTTATTTATAAATCCTATTAGGGTTTGTGTGACGCCCCCAAATCTGGGCCCACACAGCCCAAACTTGAGTCGTCAAAAGACTACAACAAAATTATTACAACAAAGCACAACGTACTACAATACAGTGTATAATAATACACAACTAAGTCTTCACTATTATTGCCACACTATTTTACAAAACGTGAAGACTATGATAACTATTCCTCGGACCCTCACTCCATTCCCCGGCTAGACCCTGTTATGTTTTCATCTCCTGTTGAAAAACAATGGAACAAAAGAAAGGGTGAGCTCAAATAGCCCAGTAAAGAATAACATGACTAAGATAATGACGAATAAATTATCATTAGTCTTCAACAGTTGAGTTCTTGATAGAATACAATAGACTACAAGGTTTATATCAAAAACTGCAGTTAAATTCTTAAACAACGTTCAGATCAATAATAGCAGCGGAATGAGTAATCTATTAGAAGAATAATGCAGACTATAATGTCCACTCGGTTCTCTTTTTAGGAAAAACATCATCAACTTTTATCATCTGAAATATCATTAGTCAAGATAATACAAATTCACAGTTCCTGATCATAATCATGCAGATCAACAGTTCATCTTTGCACTACGGGCCAAAGACATTCAATATAACACCAACGGTCATGATTATACCAGATTCAGCCTTTGGTCATAATCATACCAAACAACAGTTCATCTTTGCACTACGGGCCAAAGAGAACATTCACCACGTGCCATAAAAGACACCGAACAGATGTATCGCCTTTAACCTATTATATCGCCTTTAACCTATCATCTGTTCAACAAATATATCACATCTGTGCCCCCGGCCACAGATATTCACAACAGCTTGATTTTTGGATGATTAGAATGATATAAATGATGAACAGAAGAAATAGGATAACAATAAGTATCGGAAGTTTACTTTGTACAGATTCAAATAATGTCCAAATTGTCAACATGATGTGGAGTGAAATTTAAAAATGATATTCAAGATCCACAGTTCAGAATAACGGTTACAATTCAATAGAAGGGTTCACGTAAATAGGAAGGTTCAGTTGAAATAATGAAGTTCAACTATTATGGAACATATAATATTTTCAGGAATTATAGAAGCAATAGTTCCATAATAAATTTCGATTTAGGAGTATGAAAGAAAATAATATCCCTTACCGTAGCAGGTTTGATTAACAAAAGGTGAAGGAAATTAATACAAAGGGTTATTCACCAACAGGCGGCAATCCGCTCCGTAAGGTTATTCCCACAATTTAATATAATTTGAGTACAAAGAGTTATTCCCACAATTTCCTTCACCTTTGTACTCTTTGTACAAAGAGTGAATAACTCTTTGTACTCAAATTCTATTAAATTATGGGAATAACCTTACGGAGCGGATTGCCGCCTGTTGGTGAATAACCCTTTGTATTAATTTCCTTCACCTTTTGTTAATCAAACCTGCTACGGTAAGGGATATTATTTTCTTTCATACTCCTAAATCGAAATTTATTATGGAACTATTGCTTCTATAATTCCTGAAAATATTATATGTTCCATAATAGTTGAACTTCATTATTTCAACTGAACCTTCCTATTTACGTGAACCCTTCTATTGAATTGTAACCGTTATTCTGAACTGTGGATCTTGAATATCATTTTTAAATTTCACTCCACATCATGTTGACAATTTGGACATTATTTGAATCTGTACAAAGTAAACTTCCGATACTTATTGTTATCCTATTTCTTCTGTTCATCATTTATATCATTCTAATCATCCAAAAATCAAGCTGTTGTGAATATCTGTGGCCGGGGGCACAGATGTGATATATTTGTTGAACAGATGATAGGTTAAAGGCGATATAATAGGTTAAAGGCGATACATCTGTTCGGTGTCTTTTATGGCACGTGGTGAATGTTCTCTTTGGCCCGTAGTGCAAAGATGAACTGTTGTTTGGTATGATTATGACCAAAGGCTGAATCTGGTATAATCATGACCGTTGGTGTTATATTGAATGTCTTTGGCCCGTAGTGCAAAGATGAACTGTTGATCTGCATGATTATGATCAGGAACTGTGAATTTGTATTATCTTGACTAATGATATTTCAGATGATAAAAGTTGATGATGTTTTTCCTAAAAAGAGAACCGAGTGGACATTATAGTCTGCATTATTCTTCTAATAGATTACTCATTCCGCTGCTATTATTGATCTGAACGTTGTTTAAGAATTTAACTGCAGTTTTTGATATAAACCTTGTAGTCTATTGTATTCTATCAAGAACTCAACTGTTGAAGACTAATGATAATTTATTCGTCATTATCTTAGTCATGTTATTCTTTACTGGGCTATTTGAGCTCACCCTTTCTTTTGTTCCATTGTTTTTCAACAGGAGATGAAAACATAACAGGGTCTAGCCGGGGAATGGAGTGAGGGTCCGAGGAATAGTTATCATAGTCTTCACGTTTTGTAAAATAGTGTGGCAATAATAGTGAAGACTTAGTTGTGTATTATTATACACTGTATTGTAGTACGTTGTGCTTTGTTGTAATAATTTTGTTGTAGTCTTTTGACGACTCAAGTTTGGGCTGTGTGGGCCCAGATTTGGGGGCGTCACAGTTGGTATCAGAGCCATATAACGAAGAGCCCCGAGCCTCTCGCTGGTGACTTCCTAGGGAAAGGGGATGCACCGAAGCCAGACTCTCCGTAGGGGACGCCTATAGTACAGGTGGCAAACTGATAGGTACCATTGTGAGGTGCTGTCCCTATGGTGGGATGAGAGTCACAGTTGACATCAGAGCTTAGGGATATGGTCTTTAATGGAGATCTGGGGTTAGAACTAGGAGGGGAGAGACGAATAGAATCAGTCACTAGTGTGTCCTACCTAAAATAGATTTTATTATCTAATGAGTCGATTTGAATGTAGGAACATGAAGTGATGAGTCAGTTTATTTGAACTAACATTTATTTTGTGACCACAGTTTAGTATGGCATCTGGAAATCAAGAGGTTAACTATGGAATGCCTGAAGCAAATGTAGCCGAGAATCAAGAAGCCCCAAACAATCCTCCTGCCAACTCAGGAAATAATGTTCCTGATAACATGATGAACGATGGATTCTTTAGGAATTTCATGCAGTTCATACAGAATCAAGGAAGAGGAAATCCAGTCAATAATAACGGTAGAAACGCTGGCAATTTGAGGATGGTCACTGTTAAGCAATTTAAAGAATTAGGACCACCTGAATTCCACGGGAAGCCTGACCCACTCAAAGCGGAGGCATGGCTAAAGCAGACGACAAAAATACTTGATGTCTTACAATGCGCTGATGATCAGAAGGTGCCATTTGCCACTTTTATGTTACGAGGTGAGGCGGACCATTGGTGGGAAGCGGTAAAACGTATCCAACCTTCAGCACTCGAAATGTCTTGGACAGAATTCGAAGAACTGTTTAACGAGAAGTATTTCCCAGAAAGCATCCGCCATATGAAAGAGGTGGAATTCATTAAGCTGGAGCAGGGAAACATGACAGTCTCCCAATATGAAGCCAAGTTTGCCGAGTTATCTCGCTTTGCCACCCATCTTGTGGATGACGAAGCACGAATGAGTCGGATGTTCCTAAGAGGTTTGAGATTCAAAATTCGTCAACAACTTAGCTCTCATAAATTTAGTTTGTATTCAGATGTTGTAGATAGGGCTCAAAGGGTGGAGCAAACAGATGAAACATTGCAGCCAAGAGTTAATGATCAGCATAGAGAAAGGAGTGACAACAACCACAGGAACGAGAACCATCGAGGAGGTAACCAACACTTCGGTGGTAATTCCATACCAAATAACAGAAGAGGAGAATCTAGTGGGAACAATTTCAAAAGAAAGAGATTCCATAATAATTATGGAAGGGCACCAGCACCAGTACCAACACCAGCACCGACCCCAGTTTCAAGGGGAGAAGATCGACCACCAGTGAGATGCTATAGGTGTGGTCAGGAAGGTCACATCAGCCCAAACTGTACACTGCAGTCCAAAAAGTGCTACAGTTGTGGGAAAGAGGGTCATCTTGCGCGGTTCTGTCCTGCCACAAAATCAAGTCCAGCTGCAATGATGATACCAAAAGCTAGCGCAGATAAGGGAAAATCTGTAGTTCAAGGGAGAGCTTTTGTTGTGACATCCCAAATGGCGCGAAACTCGAACGAGGTGATAACCGGTAAGCTATTCATAAATTCTCGTGAAGTCTACGCTTTGTTAGATACTGGCTCTACCCATTCTTTTATCTCACCTGCATGTGCTCAGCGTTTAAACTTAACTCCTGAAAATTTGGACTTTGACTTATCAGTTGAAACCCCATTAGGAGAAATGACCATTACATCTACTGTCTATAAATCTTGCCTAGTTCAAATCAACAACCTCACATTACCTGTTGACCTTATTTCTTTGGAGATGCATGAATTTGATGTGATTTTAGGAATTGATTGGTTGACTACCCATCATGCTAAAATTGATTGTTTTCATAAGATTATTAGTTTTCATATTCCTAATCAACCTGTCATGCAAATTCAAGCAACTAAACCATTGAAATCTATAACTGTTATTTCTAGCCATAAAGCCATTCGTTTATTGAAAAACGGATGTCAAGCCTTTTTAGCTCATGTCACTGATTTGAACAAAAATACGTCAAACTTAAATGATATTCCCATTGTTAATGAGTTTCCTGACGTTTTTCCTGAAGAACTTCCTGGCTTACCCCCAAACCGTGAAATTGATTTTTATATTGATCTTGAACCCGGTACCAAGCCCATTTCCAAAGCTCCCTACCGAATGGCTCCCATTGAACTTCAAGAGTTAAAAGTCCAACTACAGGAATTGTTGGATACCGGTTTCATTCGTCCGAGTGCATCACCTTGGGGTGCTCCTGTTCTATTTGTGAAGAAGAAAGACGGGAGTATGAGATTGTGCATTGACTACCGAGAATTGAACCATGTCACCATCAAGAACAGGTACCCGTTACCTCGGATTGATGACATGTTTGATCAATTGCAAGGCGCTCAACATTTCTCAAAGATTGATCTCCGTTCTGGATATCATCAGTTAAAGGTTAAAGCTGAGGACATTCCAAAGACTGCTTTCAGAACTCGTTATGGGCATTATGAGTTCTTAGTCATGCCTTTTGGACTAACTAATGCTCCTGCAGCTTTCATGGACATGATGAACCGGATATTCAAGGAACATTTGGATCATTTTGTGGTTGTCTTTATTGATGACATCCTCATATACTCCAAGAGTCGCGAGGATCATGAACAACACCTGAGATTGATACTACAAAAGCTCCGTGAAAATAAATTATATGCCAAGTTGAAGAAATGTGAGTTCTGGCTTGAGGAGGTCGCGTTTCTTGGGCATGTGATTTTTAGTCAAGGAATATCAGTCGATCCTGTGAAGATTGAAACGGTACTAAATTGGGAACAACCCAAAACAGTAACCGAAGTCCGAAGTTTTCTGGGTCTAGCTGGTTATTATCGGAGATTCGTAGAAGGATTTTCTCGAATCGCCACTCCATTAACGCAGCTTACTCGGAAAAGCACAAAATTCATATGGAGCGAGGAATGCGAGAAAAGTTTCCAAGAACTCAAGAAGAGACTGGTTTCAGCTCCTGTTCTGACCATACCATCAGGATCAGGAGAATTTGTTATCTACAGCGATGCTTCTGGCAAAGGTCTAGGCTGTGTCCTTATGCAACATGGAAAGGTTATAGCCTACGCCTCTCGACAACTCAAAGATTATGAGAAAAATTATCCTACTCATGATCTAGAGTTGGCAGCAGTCGTTTTCGCGTTGAAGATCTGGAGACACTACTTGTACGGAGAAAAAGTGGATATCTATACGGATCATAAAAGTCTCAAGTATTTCTTCACCCAGAAGGAACTCAACATGCGACAACGACGTTGGCTTGAGCTGTTAAAGGATTATGACCACACAATCCAGTATCACCCGGGAAAGGCGAACGTTGTAGCTGACGCTTTGAGCAGAAAATCTTATGCAAGTACAAGTGCACTGCTGACAACACAAAAGTGTATTTTGTACGACTTGCAAAAGATGGAGATAGAGCTAAAGACACCAGGGACCCGCTCGAAGATTGCTCACGTGCGAGTAGAACCAACTTTAATCGATAAAATTAAAGCTGCTCAAGCTACCGATCCGGAACTGATAAACATGATAAAGAAAGTACAAGAAGGTGCCATTCCCGAAGCAAGAATCGACGAGAAAGGAATACTTCGAGTCAACTCTCGACTCTGTGTTCCTAACGATCCTGAATTAAAGCATAAAATCATGATGGAGGCACACAACACGCCGTTTGCAATCCACCCAGGAGGTACCAAGATGTATCGAGATCTTCGACATACATTTTGGTGGAACAATATGAAAAGAGAGATTGCGGAGTTTATCTCAAGGTGCCTAACTTGTCAACGTGTCAAGGCAGAACATCAAGTTCCTAAAGGTCCATTACAATCACTTGAAGTTCCCGAATGGAAGTGGGAACACATCAATATGGACTTCGTGACGGGTCTTCCAAAAGTTTCTCAAGGCTTAGATGCAATTTGGGTGATCGTAGATAGATTGACCAAATCTGCTCATTTATTGCCTATACGAGAAAACTTTTCACTTGAACGTCTTGCCGGTATGTACATAAATGAGATCGTGAGATTGCATGGCATGCCAGTTTCCATAGTTTCTGATCGAGATCCTAGATTCACTTCACGCTTTTGGACCAGTCTACAAAAAGCTATGGGCACTGAACTACGTTTTAGTTCTGCATATCATCCTCAAACGGACGGACAATCGGAAAGGACGATCCAGACCCTCGAAGATCTTTTGAGACTTTGTGTATTAGACTTCAAAGGAAGATGGGATAAGTACTTGCCGTTGGTGGAATTTTCTTACAACAACAGTTACCAAGCAAGCATAGGCATGGCTCCATTCGACGCATTGTATGGAAGGAAGTGTCGCTCTCCAATATGTTGGAATGAGGTAGGAGAAGCAAAATTGTTGGGACCCGAGTTGGTACGCTTGACGACCGAAAAGATCCAAATGATCCGACAACGAATACAGACCGCACAAGAACGACAAAAGAGTTATGCTGATCTTCATCGGAGAGACGAAAGTTTCAACGTCGGAGATCATGTATTCTTACGTGTTTCTCCATGGAAAGGGGTTACGAGATTCGGAAAGAGAGGAAAGCTTAACCCTCGATTTATTGGCCCATTTGAAATCCTCGATCGAATAGGAACCGTAGCCTACAGACTAGCCCTACCACCAAGTATGTCTCGCATCCATAACGTTTTTCACATATCTATGTTACGTAAATATGTGAAGGACCCAAACCACGTCATTGAGTTAGAACCAGACGTTATAGCAGAAGATTTAACATACGAGGAGGTACCTGTTAAGATCCTGGATAAGAAGGAGCAGATCCTACGCTCAAAGGTTATACCTCAAGTTAAGGTTTTATGGAGGAACCAAGATACTGAGGAAATGACCTGGGAGCTAGAATCTGAGATGAAATCTAAGTATCCTTACCTCTTCGATATGTCAGGTACGTCAATTTCGGGGATGAAATTTCATAAGGAGGGGAGGTTGTAAGACCCCGAATTTTATGAAATACAAAATTTAATTTTTCTTCATATATATTTTTTTTTTGAAACAGTAAGTGGTTAAATTAACAAAATTGAAAGTTAAGGATGTTATGTGCAAATTTTATTTTGTCGGACAATATTCGCTTTGTCGGGGAATATTCGTTTGGTCGGGGAATATTCGTGCCGTACGACGGCGCCGAAATAATAAATTATTGGTGGACCCCACAACGGAATATTTGTCGGATATAGAAAACGACAGAAGTAACCTTTTTAAATAAAAATAGTCAACGGAACTGTTAAAATACCGGTGATAAAAGAATAGTAGCATACGGTAGTTTATGGTATTTTCTGTAGCACACGGTACTCTACAGTAACACACGGTATTGCATAGTGTCTCATATTATTGGTCTGATAATTGACACCATAACTGTTACGCATCATTTCATCGATAATTGTCACTGCATAATATTTTATATTATCAATTCAATAATTGTTGTTACACAGTATTTTGCATTATTGATTTAATAATTGTCATTACACTGTATTTTATATCATTGAGTCAATAATTGTTGTTGCACTATTTTTTAAAATTATTGAACCTAATAATTGTCACAGTAACATATGCACAGTAATTCACATTATTGAATCAATAATTGTCATTACACAGTAACGTATGCTTTATTTTACATTATTGTTATCTCTATTATGATGTTATTTAAACAGTTGTATTTCATTAATTTATTGACTTGATATCTAAGAGCTAACTATACTGTATTTATAACAATTAGTCATAATAATTGAATTGATAAAGTTATTTGTTTATAATATAAAGTTAGGTGATTATTAGGTGATATGAAATGAATGGTGTAGATTAAAGTGTGAATTATTGTTGAATAATTGAATTGATTTGTTTATAATATAAAGTTAGGTGATTATTAGGTGATATGAAATGAATGGTGTAGATTAAAGTGTGAATTATTGTTGAATAATTAAATTGATTTGTTTATAATATAAAGTTAGGTGATTATTAGGTGATATGAAATGAATGGTGTAGATTAAAGATAATATAATATTTGAAATGGATGGTGTAGATTAAAAGGTGATCTTTAAATGAATGGTTTAGATTAAATGAATGATAAGATTTTTGGCTATAAATAGAAGCCTTAACTTAAGGATTTTTCATAAACTTCCTTACTTGTTCTTTCTTTCTCTCTCTAAATACTTCTTGTGAAAGTTCTCTCTAAGTGTGCTTAAGTCATCTTGAGTATTTGTGAAGATCTATAAGTATACGTGTACTGTTCAAGTTAATCAACCTCATTTAAATCAATATCCAGTCACGTGTTGAGGTAAGGGATACCATCTTTTTCATCTTCCATTATTCAAACATACTATGGTAAGGGATTATCATTATTTGATTCTCGATAATAATATTGTTTCTTCCTTACTCATAAGACGTGCCTTTTATTTCCATGTATTAAATTGTGGGAATAACCTTACGGAGCGGATTGCCGCCTGTTGGTGAATAACCTTTCGTATTCATTCATTATTAATCTCTGAGAATAACCTTACGGAGCGGATTGCCGCCTGTTTGGTGAATAACTCTTTGTACTCAAATTCTATTAAATTGTGGGAATAACCTTACGGAGCGGATTGCCGCCTGTTTGGTGAATAACTCTTTGTACTCAAATTCTATTAAATTGTGGGAATAACCTTACGGAGCGGATTGCCGCCTGTTGGTGAATAACCCTTTGTATTAATTTCCTTCACCTTTTGTTAATCAAACCTGCTACGGTAAGGGATATTATTTTCTTTCATACTCCTAAATCGAAATTTATTATGGAACTATTGCTTCTATAATTCCTGAAAATATTATATGTTCCATAATAGTTGAACTTCATTATTTCAACTGAACCTTCCTATTTACGTGAACCCTTCTATTGAATTGTAACCGTTATTCTGAACTGTGGATCTTGAATATCATTTTTAAATTTCACTCCACATCATGTTGACAATTTGGACATTATTTGAATCTGTACAAAGTAAACTTCCGATACTTATTGTTATCCTATTTCTTCTGTTCATCATTTATATCATTCTAATCATCCAAAAATCAAGCTGTTGTGAATATCTGTGGCCGGGGGCACAGATGTGATATATTTGTTGAACAGATGATAGGTTAAAGGCGATATAATAGGTTAAAGGCGATACATCTGTTCGGTGTCTTTTATGGCACGTGGTGAATGTTCTCTTTGGCCCGTAGTGCAAAGATGAACTGTTGTTTGGTATGATTATGACCAAAGGCTGAATCTGGTATAATCATGACCGTTGGTGTTATATTGAATGTCTTTGGCCCGTAGTGCAAAGATGAACTGTTGATCTGCATGATTATGATCAGGAACTGTGAATTTGTATTATCTTGACTAATGATATTTCAGATGATAAAAGTTGATGATGTTTTTCCTAAAAAGAGAACCGAGTGGACATTATAGTCTGCATTATTCTTCTAATAGATTACTCATTCCGCTGCTATTATTGATCTGAACGTTGTTTAAGAATTTAACTGCAGTTTTTGATATAAACCTTGTAGTCTATTGTATTCTATCAAGAACTCAACTGTTGAAGACTAATGATAATTTATTCGTCATTATCTTAGTCATGTTATTCTTTACTGGGCTATTTGAGCTCACCCTTTCTTTTGTTCCATTGTTTTTCAACAGGAGATGAAAACATAACAGGGTCTAGCCGGGGAATGGAGTGAGGGTCCGAGGAATAGTTATCATAGTCTTCACGTTTTGTAAAATAGTGTGGCAATAATAGTGAAGACTTAGTTGTGTATTATTATACACTGTATTGTAGTACGTTGTGCTTTGTTGTAATAATTTTGTTGTAGTCTTTTGACGACTCAAGTTTGGGCTGTGTGGGCCCAGATTTGGGGGCGTCACAGTATAAGTATTCAAGTGGAACAATTGAAAGTTGCGGTCAGTCAATTGGAGGTGCAAAGTGTTGAAGAATTACCATCTTACACAATGGTGGAGTACGAGGAGGATTTCGGGTAGCTTGGCGATTGTCGGTTATCTAGGATTATTAATTTCAATTGAAGGAAAAGATAATAATAACTTGATTAATTTGTTAATTAAAAGAAGGGGATACTGAACTAAGGAACTGAAGTTTGTTTTAATTGATTTTTCTCATCTTTATTATTTATTATTTAGTTTTATTTTAATTAGTTAATTAATAATTCAAAACCCCCCATTTAATTAGATATTTTTGAAAACATTAGATTTATTAAAACAACTCACTCTCTGTGGGTTCGACTCTTACTTTCACTACTACATTAATATTTTTAAAAGTAAGAATTTATTTTTGGTTGCTTGCGACAGCTTCCCAGAGTGCATCCACAATCCTTTGTTTGTTCAAGGACTCCTGGATGCCTTTCAGTTCTGCTGTTTGCCTTTCATAAGCCTCTTTTGTAAGCAAATTTCTTGCCATCTCAACTTCTTTCACAGCTTTCACATGCTTCTCTTTCTCTTCAGCAGCAATTTTTCTGAATTTTTCTTCACTTTTTTGTGTTGCATTCACTCTTTTTGATTCTTCGAGGCAGTCAGAAGAAAGCATGTGGACCTGCAGAATGGAACATCCATAATTTAACCTAAAACGTTAGTAGTAATAAAAAAATTGCACATGTAATCACTCTAGATCAATATCTGAAAGATGCAATGAAGTTTGAAAGGTATTGAAATAAGCTAGAGAATATCATCAAAAACCAAAGAAAAACAACATAGTTAACATCCAGGACGCGACTAAGTGATCAAGCTCAAACCTTGTTTTGGGCATAGACAAGGTCTTCACAAGCTCGATTGTACAGATTGACAAAATTTCGTAATTCTAGACGCAGTTGTTCTTCTTCAACCTGCACATCTGACTACATAAAATAAGCATCCCTGAAAGTTAGAACTGACTTGTAATTTTAGCACACCTCATTGCAGTATATTATTATAAAGTAACCAACACGTGGCTTAAGAGCATCTTTGCTTGGGTACTGAATATATTTTTAGAAACGGGAATAGGCATGTACCAAAACAAAAACAAAAAAAAACACAAAACAAAAAATAACCTGCTCTGAATATGCAGAAGACCGAGAAGCGGATCTGTGTACTGTCTGAGTTTCCAAAATAATCTCTCCCAAGTTTTGATGATTACTCTCCTTGCTCTCATGCATGAATACCTCAGAATTTATATCTGTCACTGATGAGTTTCCAAAATTGCTCTCAATTCTGCACTCCACAAAAGAACAGATACCAGATGGAAGTTCATTCTTTGTATGAGCACCACGTTCCCTTTGAATAAACAACCGGTGATTGGAGATTTTATCTGGAACGAAATAGGCAGCACAATGACAAGTAGCCTCATAAGAACTAGAAACTAATTCTACTCTAGATTAATGCTGAATGATTAAAGCAAGTGTTTAAAAAGTACCACTAGTCGACAGTGAGTTCACTGAATTTGACATGAGTCGATCTCTAGACACCACGTAAACATTACAAGTGCCAGTAGCATATTTTAGAACAGTTGAAGGTACCCCAGGAGCCTTTAGCTTCCTAAAACAAGGTAGTTGAAATATTACCAGAGACATTGGCAAACACTATGTACACATGTAAGAACCTCAAACAAGTCCATACAAATCCTGTTAGCATTGCAGCTAAAATCTCAGAAGCCCCAAACTGAATCCTAGCATAAACTTAGAAACTTTCTAATAAAAATATGAGTTCCAATAGCCACCAACTTGACATATATATATATATATATATATATATATATATATATATATAAATATATATACACACACACATATGTATATATATATATATACATATATATATTTATATATATATATATATATTTATATTCATTAAATGAAGCAGATATTATGACATCAAAAGCTCTCAACAGTTTTAACATGGAATTAACCAAAGAATATAATGTTTATACTTCATATTGAAAATCAAGACATTTTACCTTGTTATGCAATTGGAAGAACAAGAGCCTAGTACTAAACTTGTTATCCTCGACTCAGATATGTACTTCACAAGTGATGTTGCAGGATTGTCCCCTTCCAGCAGCACAGTTTCTATCTAGAGAAGATTTTAAAACATTAGACTATACTTCAGCATTAGCTCAAGTATTGTTGACCTCAGCTACAAAGGAAAGATCAAACTCACCTTTTTGGTTTTGCATAATTTCTTGAATGGTATAAAGATTTCTTCAAGCCTTGCTTTCAAGTCTTCCACATACATTGCCACCACATTAGGATCAAGCTGCTTAATAGAAATATGATCTCCTGCTGTTGAATACATAGGGGACACGACAAGTGACTCAAATTAGCTTCCTCAAGTAGTAAAAACAAATGAAGGACCTATTGATAACATGTTGATGGATCGATTGACTTAAGGCTCTACCTACATTACCTAAAACCATTAAAGGTACTTTTTAAAATAAAAAAAAACTGATAACATCATTTAGTTATTTATTTGCAAAGAACTGATTTTCATATCAATATTCACTAAGAGCTGATATAATTTACAAGTTTTCACTAGTGTCAATAAAATCAATGTAAATAAGCATTATTGTAATTCTAGTCCTTTATACCTGCAGAATAATAAATAAATAAACTGAAATCTATTCAATTGAGCACTTTATTTCTCTATCTTCTTTAGTCCAAATACTAGTTCCAAAATTTTTAATTTCTGAAATTCATACTAAATTTTGTCAAGAACTAGGTGCAAACATAGTTTAAAAGGATAAATTTGTTAGCACACAAACATTTAAATTCGTCACAAAATTTCACGGTACAGTTAGAATTTTGGACAAACATATTGAATCATGGCAAAATTAAAATAGAAACCAAACAGAGAAAAAAGAATTAAGAAACATCAGTTATATCAAAATATCTACACAAGAAATTTTTTTGCAATGAAATTCACAAACATTTTACCACTTACAAACTCAATTTCAAACGTCTGAAGCTAATCATTATGACAGTTCATAAAAACAATTCATTTTGGTTTCGTTATATAGAGAGAGGAATAAAATACTAACATGGAGTAGGGATGGAAGTGAGAGTGGGGAATACATGAATTAAGACCAAACAATCGGCTTTAGGCATTAGATTCTCTACCGCCCACCGAACGGCGCGTCTGCTTCCTCTGCCTCCATTACCACCACCCTTAACAGCCACTGCGACGAATGTGATATTCGACGGAGCACCATCGCCGTCGAGACTCATGTGAATTCTACGCCTGAGTGACTTATTAATCAGCAGTAGTAATTTTGGATTTGAGGGAAAATTTCGACAACGACTTAATAGTTGACGTGTTTGAAAATCTGCTTCGATAACTACTAGGCCCAAGCCGCCTACACGTAGGGGTCGCCTCCTTATAAAATACTTCCTTGCTCTTTCTTTATATGAGCACGCGGTGCAAAATAAATTTTATAAATTATATGAGATAAAATAATTTTTTTATAAAATTTAGAAAATTAAATTTAAAATAAAAAAAAATAATAATATAATTAAATTTTATAAGAACAAAATAGAAAAAATTTAGTGCATGTAACATACATTAGTCAAGCGACTTGGGAGAGTCGCTATATAATACATATAAATATATATACAGTAAGATTCTAAAACGAACCATTAAAAGATATATCAAGAATAAATTAATTAATTTAAAATAAAAAAAAAATTAGACAATAAAATTTGTTAAAAAACATATACGTGTTGTGAAGATTATCTACAAAAAATTCTATGAAAAAAATCAATTGAGAAGTGGGTGAAATGAAAAGTCAATATATATGTGCAATTTCGACCGTCGAAAGTTTTGGTGATCATCTAACTTATTTTTGGATTAAATTTTTTTCATGATTTTTTTTGTAGATAATCTTCTCCATATATATATATATTTTTCATCAAATTTTATTGTCTATTTTAAATTAATTAGTTCATTCTTAATTCGATCTTTAATGATTCGTTTTAGAATCTGGCTATATACATATATATATATAGGCCGCATCTACAATAACTGGTTGCTTGGAGTACTATTGTAGCAACCAATGGAAGGGCAAATTGACTTTAAAAGTTACTGTCGTTAGAGGCTCTAATGGCATGTTCGTAAAATTTACTAAGATCGACTCATACGTCTCCCACAACAAAACACCAATTGGCCAACTTCCATCGGAGCACACAAAATGGAGACGCCGTGGACTAATCACATCGCCACGGAAGTGTCATGCCTCGGTATCAAGAGGACATGCCTGTGGTATCCCCACAGGTGGTTATAACTTAGGTATACCCTACGGTACATTCTAACAAAAATATCATGTCACAATATATGCGACACAATACAAACAAAAGGGGTTATAATACGCACATGCTAAACCGAAACGAATAAACATAAAGTCTTCAAAATATATTAGCATGTTCTACAGAATCAGAATAAATACTAGACATGCTCTCTATGTCCAAAGAGTACAAGTTATGAATTTCTGAATATCTAAAAGCAAACAATTCTATCATAAACATTTGACTATGAATAATATATTAAAATAATATCTGAATTCTAATCGAGAGACAAAACGAATAAACTTAAAATTAAAGAAATATCGTTGAAGGAGTACGGAATCCGTACCTGGATTAAGCAATGTAATATTCAAAATTATATTCCAAAAATGACTCGTTAAATTTCCTCCGTCGGAGTTAATTAAACAAAATAAAGAAATACATAAATAGTTAATTAATTGATTAAGTTTTACACATTTTCTTTCTCTTTGACGAATTTGAAATCTTGTAGTTCTAAACAAAATTCTACCTAAAGTTATACATATTTTAATCATATATAATATTTTAATAATTAACAACCTTCTTGTTTAAGTATATTTACAAAAATATTCTTTCTATTTTTAATTATGTTACAACAAATATTATTATTATTATTATTATTATTATTATTATTATTATTATTATTATTATTATCCCACAACTCTAAAGTTACCAAAAAAACAATAATTTAATATATCAATATGCTAATTACTAACAAAGATATACCAAAAATATATATACTAATAAACTAAATAACATACAAAAATTAAGATTACAAAATTAAAACTAATACAGAAAATTAAATAATTACACAAAGAAAGAAAAAGATACATACCTGAAATTAAGAAGAGATCCACCGTCTCTAAAGAAAATCAAAAGAAATTTGGGTGATGTGGGACTATGGAAAGGAGTGAGTATTACACTAGGTATAGTGCAACCCATTTTATTTAATGGTCAGCTCCGGTGTTGGCCCACATATATTTATTTTGACAGCTTGCACATATAGTGGGATAATCTTTATTAAAGTAAGATTGTGTTACCATATTTGAGAAAAATAAGGAGATCTAATTTAAGAAGTAATCTATCAATAATTAATTGCAGTTATAAGGTAATTCTAAAAAGGATTCATATTCCTAATTGGTTTAGGATGAACGTGACATCTATAAATACAACCATAAACAAGTGATTGAATGGGATATATATAACGTACAATAGAGAAAAGAAAAAAAATATGGAGTGTGGGGTTAAGGAAGAGATAAATAAATAATTTATATTCTCTATATTATTTTTATAGTGGATTTCTTATCCCTCTCACTGATTTTTTCTAAATTAGGTTTTCACGTAAAATTCTTATGTCCATATTCTATATCTTTTACAATAATGTGTGTGTTTTTCTGAATGTATTTCGCGAGTTTGACTTCACAATAACATAATTTACAATTTAAGCAATTATTAACGTTTTTTTTGGCATACTGTTTCAGTGATTTTTTTCATGCGTATAAAATTTGGCGTTAACATTGGCAATAGAATGAAGGCCTACACGGCTGTAAATTTCTATTCAAAATCACTAAATTCTTTTCGAATAATTTTTATGGCGGATTAATTATCCAATCAAAAGAGCATGCTACAACTGCACATATATGCAACAATTTTTATGTGCATTTATTATATATATACAACAAATGCACATAATTTCTATAAATTAATCATAATATTATATATTCATGTGATACACATATCCCTGTTCATTTTGTATATTAATCCAAGTAAGAAAAATATGTGCTGACAAGTTTTTTTATGTAAGGAATAATTTATGGGCCCATGCCCATATGCTAACAATTATACCCTTGCACCATCTTTTAACTACTTCCTCATTCTCTCTAACTTTCATTATATCCATACATATAAATTGTTTATATTCCATACTAGGTATATTAAATCTTCACGAAAAGATATCTCTAATGGCGAGGCCTACTTAATTTATATATCTATTGTAAGTAATGTTTAGAAAATCGGATCAGTTATCAAACCGAAAAAGTTACCGGATGAATGGGTCACTGGTTCAACCAGTGGTCGAACCGTTATTGAACCAGTAACGTCATAAATACATAAGAAAAAATATTATTAATAATTAATAAATTTTAAAATATTTAATTTTTTATAAGCTAAAATATAGTAAAATAATGTTATAATATTAGTAAAAATATTTTTGTAAAAAAAAAACCTTAAAAATCGGATCTATCGGTTCAACTAACCGGTTTTTGACCGGGTCGATGTCAAATCGATTTTCTGGGCGGACCGGACCGAAAAGTCGACCGGTTCCGGTCGAATTGTGGTCGGATCGTCAGTTCGGTCCAATTTTCTAAACGTTGATTGTAAGTCCCCGAATTTTATGAAATACAAAATTTAATTGTTCTTCATATATATTTTTTGAAACAGTAAGTGGTTAAATTGAAAAAAATAAAAGTTAAGGATGTTATGTACAAATTTTATTATGTCGGACAATATTCAAATTGTTAGGGAATATTCATTTTGTCGAAGAATATTCGATCTGTACGACGACATCAAAATAACCAATCATTGGTGGACCCCACAATAAAATATTGTAGGATATAGAAAACGACAGCATTAACCTTTTTAAATAAAAATAGTTAATGATACTATCACTTTTACTATTAAAATATCGGTGATAAAAGAATAGTAGCATACGGTATTTTATGATATTTTACTGTAGAATACGATATTCTAGAATAGCACACGGTATTACATAGTAGGACACGGTATTGCATGGTGTTCATATTATTGATATAAGAAAGTGGCTATTGTACAGTATTCATTAATAATTATTGTTACACAGTATTTTATATTATTGAATCAATAATTGTCATTGCACAATATTTTTTATTATTTGGTCAATAATTATCATAGTAGTTATTACATTGTATTTTATATTATTGAATCAATAATTGTTATTACATTGTAGTTTATATTATTGAATCAATAATTGTTATTACATTGTAGTTTATATTATTGATTCAATAATTATTACAGTATCTCATACACTGTATTAAACTAATAATTGTCACAGTAATATATTCTTACATTATTTTTAAATTATTGTTATCATTGTTGTAACAGTATTATTACATTTAATTATTAGTTGGTATTATAAAATAAATTTATTAGAATGGTTAGTAGATGTCAAATAAAAAAATAAGTTTATGAAAAACGTGATAGGAGAATTATTTTGTCTAGTTTGTGGGGGAGGTGATGAAAATTTAGAAAATAAGGAAAAGTGTACGGGAGGAAGAAAAGAGACAAAAAAAAGTGGAAGGAAAAGAATGAGAAAAGAAGAAAATAAGGGAACAAGTGGGGTAACAAGAAGAAAATAAAGAATGGGTGAAGATTTTATGGAAATAGTATGTGAAAGGTTAGCCTATAAAAGGAGGTATCCAGTGAATGAATTCCTCACACCTTTCTCTTCTCGAACTGCCATAGTGTGTGTATACGTTGAGTATAGTAAGGTTACTTTGAAGTTTTGATAAAGTCAAAAGGAGTGCAAGAATTTCTCAAGTGAGTCTTTTCTTTGAAAGTAATATTTGCATAAATACTCATTTTACACGGTATTCACAAATCTTCTTTTATAAGACTCTTCCTTTAGAAGATTTGTTTTGAAAACTTCATTTGGAATATTTTATTTTGAAATATTATTTCAAAAACTATTTTGAAGTTATTATAAATTATTTTGGACACTACATAGATTTATATTATATATACACTTTTGATAAATTCATAGTATACGAGTTATTGTACACCATAAAATTTATATGTGATAGTTACTAATTATATTATAAATATATAGGTTGATCCACTACATTTAAAGCAGTCTCTTTTCACGAGATAAGATAAGGGATATCATTTTCTTTCATACTTTTAAACTTATTATGGTAAGTATTGTTCGATAAAATTCCTGAAATGATTAATAGTTTGCACTTCATTTAATATCATTTCACGTGAACCTTTATATTGAACTTTAACCGTTATTTTTGAACTATGAATTTTTAATATCATTCTTGAATTTGACTCCACAACATATTGACAATTTGGACATTATTTGAATTCGCACAAAATAAATTTTGTAAACCTCTAATGTCTATTTCTTTTCCAATTACTTTCTTTCTTCTGTTCATCATTTATATTATTGTTATCCATACTAATCATAAAAAATTAAGTAGTTGTGAATATCAATGGCCTGGTACATAGATGATAAGATAAATGCGATATAATAGTGATGTGTCTTTTAGGACACGTAATGAATATTCTCTTTTGCCTGAGGCAAAGAACTGTTGTTTGACATTATCATGATCAGTGGTGTTTCAAATGATAAAAGTTGAAGATGATATTTCTAAAAAAGAGAAGTTAGTAGACATCATAATCTACATAATTCTCTTAAGGTTGTTATTCTGCTACAATTGTTAATCTAAACTTTGTTTAAGAACTCATTACTGTTGAGGACTATTGATAATTTATTCATTATTATCTCAGTCATGATATTCTTTACTGGGCTATTTGAGATCACCATTTTCTTTTTATTCCATTGATCTTCAACAGTAGATGAGAGAGTAGCTGAGTCTAGCTGGGGGATAGAGTGAAGGTCCGAGTGATAGCTGTAATAGTCTTCACACGTTATAAAATAGTGTGACAATAATAATAAAGACTTAGTTGTGTATTATTTGAGTATTATAGTATTGTACGTTGTACTATATTGTAATAGTTGTTATGTATTTTGATGACTCAAGTCTGGGTCGTGTGCGCCCGAATTTGGGGGCGTCACATCTATACATGTTCCTTATAAAATCTTGGCAGTATCTATTTTCACATGGAAATAAAGCTATGGGTTTCTTGGCTCAATGTCATGATTTCGGCAAAAGGGGGTCCACAAATCAATACAACATGAAACTTTTGTTATCGGCTGACAACCTTCTAGGATTAAAGACGAATCTCCCAAAGACTTTAAGTGAGAGTACCATTCCAGAAAAACTAAGAAAGATCGAGTTGTTCCGATTCTGGCAGAAAACAGAGCAGGAGGAAAAATTTCAGCATCAATTACAACACTAAAATTCATTCAATAATTAGTTGTAGTAGCAGTAACAAACATCAGCTACAACAAAACAGATCATGTACAGTAGTGCAGAACTAAAATACGACAACATGTTACATCGATGGCATAACTGATTCAATAAAACTGAACAAAAGAAGATTGTGTGTCGCAGATGGGGAGACTGCAGCAGCTATAACATTGCTAAAACATAAAATAGCAATATCTTGATTTTTTTTGTAATTGGGGGTGTGATTTATTCTTGCAAAATGCATGATGAAAAATTTGAAGCGGGTTATATCCTATGGCGAGCACCTTGGCATTCTATCTAGCCTTATACAGAAAGCCATTAATCCTCTCAGCGATATAAGGTCAGATGGTGACATTAGGCTCAACGCCTTTTAAAAGGGAACGGGACAACTAATATGAAGATATAAGGTCGGACAAAAGCCTTTAACGGGGAATGTGAGCGCTACTTTAAAGATATAAGGCGACCTCTCTCAAATATATAAAGTGGAATCTCTCGAAGATGTAAGGTCGAACATAAGTCTCCCACCGGGGTGGGATGACTTCTATGGCATTATAAGGTCGGACGGTTCTTCGGAATCATTAATCCTACGCCTCAGCAGCTTCGCGTCTCGACAACCTTTCATCTCAACGGCCTTATGTTCTGACGGCCTTACACCTCAACAGCTTTACGTCCCGATGGCCTTTCGCCTTGGCGACTTCGCGTCTCGACGGTCCTGCGTCCCAATCGACGTATGTATGGTGGGTTCGATAGTATGCATGTGCTCGGTAGTATGTATAGTGGGCTCGACAATATGTATGGTGGGTTCGACTGTATTAATGAAGGGTTCAACGACTTCGACAATTTCAATTGTTACATTTTAGCAGTTGAGATGGAATTCAAATCTTATTTATTCATACAGTTAATACTTATTCTTGGTGATACTCTCATATTTTAAATTCTTAAAAATAAGAGAGTGGGGGGCAATGTGATATAATTACTTGGGCCCGAGTATGGTGCAACCCACTTTATTTAATGAAGGGTTTGGTGACTTTGACAGTTTCAATTGTTACATTTTAGCAGTGGAAGTGGAATTCAAATCTTATTTATTCATACAGTTAATACTTATTCTTGGTGATACTTTCCTATTTTAAATTCTTAAAAATAGGAGAGTGGGGGGCAATGTGATATAATTATTTGGGCCCGGGTATGATGCAACCCACTTTATTTAATGACCCGAAATCAGTGTTGGCCCACATACACTTATTTTGACAGCTCACACATATAATGGGAGAATCGTTATTAAAGTAAGATTATGTTACTATATTTGGAGGAAATAAGAAGATCTAATTTGGGAAGAAATCTATCAATAATTAATTGCAATTATAAGGTGATTCTAAAAAGGACTCTTACTCCTAATTGGTTTAAGATGGACATGACATCTATAAATACAACTACAAGCAATGGATTGAATGGGATATAGATAACGTACAACAAAGAAAAGAGAAAAAATACGGAGTGTAAAGTTGAGGAAGAGAGAAATAAACAATTTGTACTCTTCATATTATTTTTATAGTGAATTTCTTATCTCTCCCCGTATTTTTTTTTCAATTGGGTTTCCACGTAAAAATTTTGTGTCCATATTCTATATCTCTTACAATAATGTGTGTGTGTTTATTTGAATGTATTTAGCGAGTTTAACTTGAAAATAATATAATCTACAAGTTCAGTAATTATTAGCACTTTTTTGGCCTGCCGTTTTAGTGATTTCTCAGTCATACAAAATTTGGCGTTAACAATCTAAAAAAGGTTCAATCGTAGCAATGACACTAGTAAACACCACATAAACTTCTGAAATACAGTCATATCCCCAAAATAATAATAGAATACTTAGATCTGGACCGTTCTTTAGCACCGACGACAATAGAAGAACAAATAAATAAGTGTATATCTGAAAATGTACCAGATGTTCTTCTCGTTAGGGTTTCGACACAATGAAAGCAGCGAAATTTAAATTTTTTTACCGAAACCCTAAGACAGGATCCATGCGAAAATAGATTAATCAGAGGTTTAAATTATTTTACCGATTATCCGAGATGGACAGGAGACGATGGAATTCTGGAACGGCTTCGAATCTTCAACGCAATCTAGCGACTGCGTCTCTACGGTATCCACACGAACGCTCCGCGAATCGTCCCACGATCTGCAGCAAAAGAAACCGCGGTACTAGCCACCAAGATCTGAATTTTCGAATTATTTTTCTCTCTAGCCTCTTTCTGAAAGCGGCTAGGGTTTTAGCTTTTTTCTTACGTGATTAAGACTACTGATATATCATATATATAGTAGTTAATAGGAATTAACCAAAACCTAATTTAATTAGAAAAATAAAATCCAAATTTATATATATTATATCTTAATTAAGTCTATCTTAATTAATATACATATATATAAATTATCCTATTAATTTAAATTCGTAATTTTAAATACTATCAATCATATTGACATATTTAAATACTTACAATTTAAATTAATTCCTTTTTAAATACGTTCTAAGTGTCTGACCCTATAGGTTATTATTATGTTGGCAATAATTTTAAAATCATATTATAAAATTATAAACAGTGAGCGGCATTTAGTAATGCATCACTGCTACCCAAATAATAATAAGATCGGTGATTCGATGCAACCTTTTTGTAACCAATGTTTCAATGCAATTTAATCCTTTTAACCTTGACATCCTAGATTAAACTCGAGACATGAAAAGTGTCATACTCTTCATAATTTAATCTGAATTTTCTTGATCAATGAGTAGACTATATGAAACAAATCAATATTTGAGCATGGTCATGCATTTCATAGTCCTACTCAATCAAGAGGCCTATGGATATCACCCCTAATATATAGGAGGGTTAAATTTCATCTAAATCACTTATATTCCTCACACGATTCATGATGTACCCAATAATCACCTTTATTGTCCACCCTATTAAATGTGACATTTGATTATATCAAAGTACATAAATTCTCGTGTAATAATATAGTGATCTCAGGTCGGAGGATGGTTACATCATTGTCACTATGAGAATTTTTTATGACACTTTGCATAATGTTCCACGTAGAATTCTCATGGTGGGTCAGTCCGGTACATTGTTCTCTAACATGTACCTATGCATTGACTCAAATATCTCATATATTTATGACCAATGAGATTTGGCCATCAGTCAATTCACATACTAGTCTCAATGCATCATTGTTGTCCCATTAACAATGATACTCGACTAGGGACATTTAAGAGCAATGATACTAATTGTAATTATATAATCTAATGTTCAAGTCACATACTTAAAGCTATATAATTCGTATTATTATTCTAAGGGCTTTTATTATGTTAACATTTGTATAACGCAGTAAATGAAATCATAATAAAATAATCTATTTATTCAGTCAAATATAATATCAAAAATGTTAAGCAATTACATCAAATAATTAGCCTCTAGGGCATCAACTCTAACACTTCTATTATATTTATATTTGATTTTTGGATAAATGTCTACTAGAATTTTCTTCTTTTTAAAGCGGGAGCCATTACTGATAAGTAAAAATATAAATAGACTGATATGAATAAGAGCCCCTAGTAAAAAAAAGTCTAATCCGTTACATGTTGGGCACATTATGAAAACTTAAGTTGTAACAATTAGTGTTCTAGCACCTCACATGAAGTTCAGGTCTCTTTAAGAATTCGAGTCCCTATAGAGGTTCGCGGTAAGGGTGTAAACGGATTTATTCGGATATGAATACAGTAATATCCGTATCTGTATTTGAAAAACTAATACCCTATTCGTATTTGTATTTGGTATTCGATGGATATTAAAAAATATAAACGTATTAGATATTCAAAATTTTATCTGAATACGGATAATATCCGTTTTCATTTATTTATTCGAATAAACCAATGTTTTGAAACCCGTCCCGGACCGGTTGAACCAGGACCCAGTTCACTTTTCAATCTGATTTGGACCGGTTTAACTAATTTGGTCAAAATCGTTTAACCCGGTTGACCACCAGTTCGACCGGTGATTCAACAGGTAAAATCGGTTAGTTGAACCAGTTTTAAAGTGTTTTTTTATAACAAATTTTAAAATTTTATTAATTATTCATAGTATATATTTTTATATATTTATGATGTCACTAGTTCAATAACGGTTCGACCACTGGTTGAACCAGTGATCCATCCAACCGGTACCATTTTCGATTCGATGATCGGTCCGATTATGAAAATATTGGAATAAACAGATTATTCGAATATCTGAATTCGAATATAAGTCGCTTAATAAAGAAAATATATTTTTTAGGGAAAAAAATATTCAAATTATTTACAAAAAAAATAAAGAAAAACATTGCACAATTAGAACCATTTAAAATTTTAATAATATATATTATAAAGGGGAGAAAAATGTCAAATACATCATCATCCATAATTGGTCATAAAAATAAATTAAAATTTAAACATCCTACAAAAAGTATCAAAAGGTTATTAATTTTAAAAAGATCAATTTGAAAATTATGAATACTTTGCAAATATATAAATTTGAATTTAAATTGTTAAAGAATTCATAAAAACTTATCTTACATAAGTTTTGAAAATACACATGTACTAAACTAATAATTATAATTTTGTTCTTTTAGTATATAATTTTTTTCTTAAATGATACATTTGATATATTTTGTACTTTACAATAGTAAAAATACATAAATTAAAGTCCTTAATTGACTAAATTGTATGTAGCTAATAATATTTATTGATTTTTTGTAAATATGTAAATGAATAATAAGATCTATTGATTTAAAAAATGGTCAATTTGACCACAAAACACAAAGTCATGAATGACTTTTTATCTTAAGACATATTAAGTATAATCGTATAAGCGTCATCATTGTAAATAAACACAACCTTAGTAGCTCATTTTTTTTTTTTTTTTTGTGTCATAGATTCATTTGTAATGGCGTATCAAATTCATAAACTTACAATAACTTTTCAAATTGTAAACCAAATGCGTGGTGTCCTTTTTTCATATTCTGATTCTAATTAAAATAATATATTATAATGATATCATTTAAAATTAATCAAATTATTAGTATAAATATTGTTATTAAAATAAGTCATCTTTTACATGTCCTTGGAAAAAATAAAAGGATCTTGTGACACATGAGGATTTTGATATTTAAAGTTATTTATATACAAATTTCAAATACGAATCCGAATATCGAATATCCGCTATTTGTCAGATATATTTATGGTCGGATATTAAACGAATATGGATACTGCTTATCCGTTTATTTACGGATACCTTAAAACTGAATACGAATATATCCATTTAATTTCGAATATATATTATATATGCTTTATTTCGAATATGAATCCGAACGATAATATGAATTTTTCGGTTATTATTTACTGTCCTAGGGTATCACTCCCTAACGATGTATATTCTATTTACATATTTACAATTAATTTTGTAAACAGATAAAAATATAGAAGATGAGAAGAATCAACAACACATCTCTAACATAAATTGATTGCAACCTCTCATACTGCATGTTTCAACTACAGTGATTAATCAAGGAATAATTAATAATCAAGTGAAAGACTTCAAAGCTATGTTGTCTATAAAATGATGGATGAGATACAATTATTTATATAAATTTATTAATATTATGAAATATTTTATTTTGTAATTATTTTGTTATTTAATTTCACAAATTATATTTTATCATTTTTAAGACTATTTAATGATAGATTATAAACCTAATGGAAAGATTAAGTATTATATAATTTAAGGTATCAAATATCTTTAAAAATGATTACAAATAATCTATAAAATTAAATAACAAACTAATCAGATAAATATTCTAAAATGATTATAATTAAATTAATTCCGATAATCTTATTCATTATTTTTGCAAACAAAGTTCCCTCCCGTACTGAGAATCAACAGAAAAATGAAAGTAATCACGTGCAACTTGAAAATAGATGGATATATATGATAAGTACGTGTGTGAGGTCGGGAGGGAGGGAGAGCATGCATGGTGGTGACAGATAGAGAGGGAGCACATATAGCTCCTAAATTAATATGGCCTTTCCATATAAGAACCATTTGTGCTCGCTCTCTTCTGTCAGCTTCCTTGCATATATATATATATATATGCATAATGATCACCTTCTTCACCAAAAAAAACGGTAACCCTTTATAACTCTAGCTATATAATCTTCTTCTTTGTAACCAGAAATTCAATTTGGGGTAAAACTAAATATATTTGCATATATACATTTGGTTGTATAGAACTGACGAAATGTATTGAAATTTATAGGATGGAGGGACTGCGATTGCAGCAGTGGGGCACTTCCTTTATTATGTCAAAAAAATGTATGCTTCAGCCACTTCATTGGTCACTTTTTACATGGAAGCTTCCCAACAAGAAGAATTTCAATTGGTAGGATTTTAATTTCCCACAAACAAGCTAATTAACTGGTTAATTATATATAATTTCAGACGAGCAATCTTTATTAATTGAAAGAAAGAGTGGGTAAGTCATCCACCTTAGTAAAGATCGGAGGCATTTTCTCTTCATATATTACTCCTTTCGTTTCTTAAAAAAAAATCTCGTTTGTAAAATTCGTAAACTTTGAAAATAATTTAATTTTCACGTTTTTTCTTAAATAAAATGAGTATTTAGTTTAGTATTGATAACATGATAATAAAATTATGCTGTCATACTTGAGGAGATTTTGTCATTTTATATTTTATCACCCATAAAAGAATAATAAAAAGTGATTATTTTATTTTATAAATGGGAGTAATGAAGGGAATAATGTTGTTGAGCACCACTATGGTTCTACCCTTTATTAATAGAAAATTAAAGAATAACTGGAAGAAAGTTTTTTTTAGTTTATTTCCTGTGAAAAAAACAAATGGCTGATCGACAGTGTTTTCAGGAAAAAGTAGTTGAAAGATTTGAGGTGAGATTCTCTGTAATTAAATTATTTATATCTCTGCGTTGAGGCTTATGATAACGGTTTTTAGGGTCTATGGCGAAAATATGTACGTCACAATAGCCTATTTAGTATGTACCGACACAATAGCCTATTTTTTTTATAAGGCTACGGCAACGAAATATATTGTTGACATAAACCTAAAAATCGTCACTATTCTCGATATAGAGAAATAGATAATTTTAATTATAGAAGATCTCATGTCGAAAGATCTAGTGTGTGAAAAAGTTGTTCAAACTTAATGTGCTTTAGATACTTTAACTATAAATAATGGACAGTTTATATATGCTTTGATTTGTTGTTTGATACGATGATTCTCATGTATTAATGCAACTAAATTAATATATCCAAAATATCCGAGCAAGCATCTGGGGATTCTGTCTTCAACCTCCACTGGGCATCTCTCCGTCGAATTGCATGATATATAGTTGCGTAACGCTTCAGGAACACGGGATAGGACTGTCTAAGGTTATCTATTTTATAAAGGGAGAGCAATAAAGATAATTCTCTCCTTGAAACTGTCACATTCAAGTTTTAACTTCATTTTTTTCATCTTTTATCCCTACAATCTTTTCTATATTTTCATATGAACTTGTATATCTTTATATCTTATTATATATACATACATATATTAATTTTTCAATACTAATAAATATTAATTCATTGATAAATGTACAAAATCCAAGAAATAGAATTTATATACTAATACTATCTAGGAACTTAAGCTATGTTTGTTTACAAAAATCATACTTAGAATTAAACTATTTGTATTAATTTAACAATATTTCAAACTATTTTATCTTATGATGGGGGATTAATAGTTCTTTAAATAGTCATATGGACTATTTTTTTTTTATCATTCCTAAGACTAGTTATGTGAGATTATATCATCTCAAAAAAAAATTAGAATTAATAGTCTCTCTCATTTTAAGCTATTAAATGATTTTATGGAACTAATAATCTAATACGAAGGGATTAATAATCCCTCGTCAAATAATTAAATAATGCAAAGTAGTATTAAATTAAGATAAATAATCCAATCCCAAACAAGTTTTTTACAAACAAAACTATATATACCAAGTAATTCTTATTAATTTCATAAATACTAATAATATATAACACTTTGTTAATTAGTACTATATAGTATTAGTAATATTTTCCATGTCAAACAAGTAAAAAATTACGGGAGAATCCCCTAGAAGAATCTACGAACATTCTTTTTCATTGGGATTCGAGGATTCAGGGATTCTCCGAAGAATCTTGATACTTAGTCTACAACATACCAATAATTGTGAGGACATCTACGTGCTGCATCAAGTTGCCTGATCAGTTGCCATAAAATGGGGAAGGAAGGCCAACTTGGTACCAGCTTCATCCCACTCCAGTTCATCCCACCATCCCTTTTCACCATACACTGTAAATGTAGGTAATGTTGAACCAGGAGCTTTCAATGGCAGCTTCTTTAGCTTCGGACAATCAATTACAGCAATTTGCTGTAACGAAGGAAACTCCATCTTCCATCAACAGTTACTAGTCAACTGTGGGAGGTCTCTTATTGATATAGTTCGAAGACATGGAAATACCTTTGCATCTTCCCCCTACCATATCATCATCACTTGTAACTTCTTCCATTTCTTTGCAGTAAAACAAGTAGATCATTTAGAGTTTTGGGAGTTTTTTAACCCAAGAAACATTCTTCAACTTGTTGCAATACCAAATGGTGATGGAACGGAGATTTTGGAGGTCTCCAGGAGTCGCTGGATTCCTCTACACTGTGATCAAGCTGGGAAGACTGAAATTCGAGAACCTCTAACCTAGGCAGCCAGTTCTTTTCAGCCTCGAAACCAATGGCCAAGTACTTTAACTCACAAAAGTTGTTAATGCTAAGCCTTCTTAACCTCTTGCCATCACCAGGGTTTGTTGATAGTTGCAAATAATATAAGCCTTCACATGATGTTAATGTATAAAAACTATATACATTTCAGTAGAAACTTGAAAATAAAGAGCCTCTGCAGGGTAGTTAATTCAGTTACTGTGATCCCTAGAGTCGTTAGATGCCTCGGGCATTCCAAGTCTTCAAATCTGATTTCAGCCTCACCCTCAAAATCTTGCATTTCCCAGCCTCCATAGAAATTCAAGACTCTTAATTGAGAGAGTCCAGATATGGCCTCATGAGGAATTGTCCTAAGATAATAAGTGCACTTCAAATCCAAATACCTCAGCTTTGCCAAACACATCCCATCTCTTTTGGTAATGTACTTAATTTGGTCCCTGACAAATCCAAATAGCACAGCTCAACCAAATGACAGATACTTTCTGGAATCTCTCTAAGGCTGGTGTTTGATAAATCCAGAACCTTAAGAGCAGGCATAAATTGACAAAACCCATTTGAGATTCTGCTCAGACCGCTGTTCCATTGGAGCAGCAAGGTCGATAAGTGGGGGAAAACAGGCACTTCAGATAATTCAGTGATAATTCAGTGATTTCATTGTCTAATAATGAAATTCTCCGGGGCTCTGCACTATTTTTCAACACTGGGTGCTTCTGTAAGTCCTGCACTACGCTGAACTATAAACTTCATCTCATCTTCTCCACAACCAGGTGCTATCCACAAAGCAAAGCTTCGTACAACATCATGCATTTTTACTTGGGTTCCCTCATCACCTGTTTCCAAGAAACAAGCGACTTTTAGGGATCTGATGAGAGCATGTCCCATATAATGGATGCTACCCTCATGGGAGCTATCTAATAAACCTTCCCCTGCCCAATATATGATAAGCAGTTCTTTCTCAATAGAACAGTCTTCAGGGAATAAAGAACAGTACAGCAATAATGACTTTAACGTATCACTACCCAATTCTTCATAACTAAATTTCAAAAGTGTGAACACATGCTCCATACCTCAAATTTCCGATGGAGATTTCTTGAGGATTTCAATTGCAGCTATCCATTCCTCTTCAGTCTCTTTATTCGCCATGGCCTACCCAATTGTGATCAGAGCAAGTGGATGACCTGCACATTTTTTGACAATGGTATCAGCGTGAGACCTTTTGGGTGGTGAGTTCAAGATTTCGTATCTACAAACCTTCTCTTTAAAAAGCTCCCATGATTCCTTCTCTTTCAAGAACTCTACTTTCAGCTTGCTGTGAGCATCCATGTCACTGCATGTCCATAGAACACGCAGTAAATACCGCTTTGCATTTGTTTTCCTTGTTGGGAAGAAGAATTCCAATCTTCTCAAGATTAAGTCCTTCCCAAACATCGTCTAGAAGCAGCAAGAATTTCTTCATCTTCATGACCTAGTACAATTTTGAAGCTCGTTGTTCTAGGAACTCAGATTCATCCCAAAGACAAACCCAATCTCAACCCAATAGCCTGCTGGATCTTCTCCACAGTAAAATCTTTAGATACAGTAGCCCAGGTCACTACATTGAAATCGTGATTTAGTGTCAGAAATTCATTGTTTATGCACTTCAAACCACCCATCCCATAAATTCCAATAATTCCGACCTCCTCCTTCTTAAGCAGTTCATACACTTTTTCTAACATTACATAGATGCCAATTGCAGGCCCACTAGGTATCTCCATGACAGGCACAATTATAGATCCATCACCCCAATTCATATCCAATTTCTTCCCTTTTTCCATAAGCTCCTTTATGGCACTAAGCTTCTGTACAACCTTCTTTCTCAGCTTATATCTAGAACAACAATTTGCACAGCAGCACCAGAGACATTGTTTTTGCTGATCAACATCCTGTCTGATTGAGTTAACTTCACCTTCAACTTTTTCTACCCTTCTTAGCCACCCTTTGACTTGATTTGTGCACATTAACCCCAGTGATTCTGCTTGATCAACATGGCCCTCCAAGTCTTTCCTAGCTTCCGCCAGTTCCTCTAGTGCAGTCTTCAGCAATTTTCTGCTATGGTCTAAGTTGGCAGCATTGTCTACCTTTTCAGAAATGGAATCGATCAAGTTACCAACTACAGTTATCAAAGGGGTAACAAAATCCATTTCTATTTGATGATGATAAGGCTCAATTTCATCATAGGTATATGTTGGAATTAAGTCAACACAAACCAAACAATATAAAATGAAGAGTGATAAACAACACAATATTTAACGTGAAAAACCCTTAAAGGGAAAACCACAGGCAAACCTCCAAATCTCCACTATATTAATAATAATGGGCTTACAATAATCCTTCCAAGTTTTACGCCTTAAAACTTGAGGTTCCACAATACCGTAATACAACTTTTTGCATGTACTAAAAGCTACAAAACCCTCCCTCCCACGATAGTGCAATTTTTTTGCACGGAATATAAAAGTTGCAAAAACTCTCTCACTAACACAAACCAAAAACCCTCTCACACCCTCTCAATTCTTAGGATGCTATATGATATTTGGTTATACTACACTTCAAGAACTACACATAATACTCTATTTACAAAGTACCCACAACTTTCCCTTTCCTATTTAAAACAGGACACTTTCAAAATAATATTACTACCAAAAATAAGATTCCTTCTCATAATAGGACACCAACATATAATAAATATCCTATTAAGAATAGGACACTTTCTTTTCCATAATAGAAATTATTTTCTGAATAAGATTCGAGGAGTATCCCAACAATATATAAAGTAAGCTCAGTGATTGTAGTATAATTTAAAAAGCCGCCTACGTTGAAACTTCAAAGTTTGACTCTGAAGACTAAAATAATAAGTCTTCATTGAAAGTTCTTGGTCATTTCAAAAGCTATGACAGGAAGGTCCCTAAGAACTTCAGTTCGTCAAGCTCAAGTCCCTCATTGATGCAATTTTAGGCACTGGGTCTAGGTCAGTTTAATCAAAATTATCAGGCATTACCAATTCACTTGGACCCAGAAAATTTGAGAAACTCTATGCATTTGTAAAACCATACATATAGTTGCACCAAGGGAAAATTCACATAGCACAATGACTAATATGCTCTTTCTATACACTTGGATGAAATTCTCTAATTTCGGGACACGGAGTAGAGCTCATGCCAAGTTAGAGTTGATGGAAAACCTAACAATTTCACTTCGTCCAAAGCCAGTCTTCTAAGCGTTTATGTATAGGTTTTAGGACAGCAGGTAATTGATTAGGATTCTCATAAAAACACGTTATCTAAATTTCTATCTTAAAATTACTACAACCTAGCTGTGCATTCACCTGCTATCACTATGCCACGTAACCGAGTTTAGACTAGCACTGCCTAACCTTACACTGGCCCTACCTGGTAATCATGTTTGGAACAGGATTGAACTACTCAAAGGAGTGAAATTGACTTTTAATGAAACTGATCCCGAAACCTCTCTAGTTAGCAATATATCACTAGTTCTTCGAGTAAATTTCAATCAGTTATGATGGACTTAATAGGCCTCGCTCTGAAACAACCAACTCCAAGAGCTAGGAACAAAACATCAAGATGCTTTGTGCTGATATGTCCAGCCTTGTACTGTCATAAGGGCATCTGGTTCAAGTTTGCAACATTGATTGCACGAGAAAGTGGATAACAAGATTACTCCATTTTTCTGTTTTTATGTAATGCTAGTAAGCAGCATAGTACCAGATACGCATAATGAAGAAACCGAAACTAAGTACTATTAAAAAAAATAAACACACCATCATCACAGTTCCACATGTTCATAGCAGAAAGAAAAAAAAGGTAGAAAATGATATATGATAAATTAAAAATTGCTTTAAAGTTGGAGGCTACAAAACATTGTTTTGTGTATTGATTGAGGATATTAGATAAAAAAAACAAATAGTTATATACATAATTTTCAGAGGGGGCACTACGGGGAAGAAATACAAAATAGGTAGTCTAGACCGTGAGATATGTTCTTACCATAGTTGCCCCTGTAGGATCAGAAAGTAAATGCCTGACAAGGGACATTCTCATGTTGTGTGGTGCTATAATAAACATATAAAAGGCAAATAATATAAGGTCGACCGAGGAGAGACTAGAACCAAGAAATCCCTGCCACATCCTGCAATGTTAACAAATGCATCAATAACTTTAGTTCAAGCTACAAAGGTTCAAAATGGATTTGCAATAGAACTTGTTCTGAGATACACAAGAGACTGAAGTCAAATAAAAATGTTCTGTCTTTCTAGTAATCTTAGATGCATAAATATGAATCTCCCAATGAAGAAACAGAGGTTTGACATGATTTCTAGATAATACATATTTAATGGTTCTCCATGAAAAAAATGAAAAATTTGTACTCTAGATTGATCATATGAAAATGCTGCTGTTACAATAATGCCCTCACATACACCGTGAGTCCTTGACTGATGCCGTGTAATTGAGTGATTCATGAAACAGAGAAGATAATTGAGTAGTATTCAATGAATGCATAAAGATGATACTATGTAGTGCACAAATTGGGAGAATACCAAGTGGGTAAGCGGAAGAAAGTTTGGAAGAATGTCCTTATGCCCTCGATATCCAGTTGTAAAATGAGAGCAAGTCCAAATAGAAAAAATGCCCTCTGACGTTTCCTTTCTTGTGGCCAAAGGGTCTTCCAAGCTGAAAGGAATGATAGAATTTGCAAGTCAGAATTCATCATTTAAACACCAATGCACTCGATTATTCACGATTACATGCCAAATTGCCAATGCTTCTGATAGCAAATCACTTATAAGAAGCTATTCAGCTTCAATGTCAACTAGCAAGTCCACCCAATTAATACTAAAATATACCTTATTAGGGTGAGATTTCAAGAAGAGAAAAAAATAAAAATAAAAGAGAGTAATCACTTGAATGCATGTACTTTATTATTGTCATTAAATGACACTCCTATTACTTTATTAAGTTATACAAGTCGCAAACTTTCACACTGCATAAGTCCACCGAGTTGGAGCATAGGTAACAAAATTGGCATCTTCAAAATCTACCCTTGAAGGCATATTTTTATTCAATTATAACTTCTAATCTCCTAAATTTGGCATTAATAACGACAAATACAGTATTTGTGGTAATTAATGATTCACGCAAAAGTTTCAGAACAATATTTCACTCCTCATGTACCTTGCATTGAGATGTTCTCTGTATATCCTCCATGCGTAACCACTCCATTGATATGGCCTCTTTTTAATATGTTTGCAATTACATCAGCATAATTTGGAGCCTCTGATAATGATCTCACAACTGAATAGCCTGTGCCATGTAGGTATTTGATAACTGGAACCATTTTATATAAAAACTTGAAAGAATCACAGTTTATTAATTCGTTTCTTACCTGTGGCTGGATGCACCATGCTTGCAGCAGCACCAAATGCGAGGTTCTTTTGCTCTGTATTTGGTAAGGATCCACCAACAGGAATATAAGACCATTCCTGCATATAATTGCCTTCACGATTATGTAAACTACGAGTATCAACAATGGTAAGTTCAATACAGAAATTCCAAATTCCTAGTGGGACAGGGGAAAAGAAGAAAACCTCTTCATAAATTTTCGTAACTCGGATTCCCATCGTCTGTAATCTTGACATGAGTTTTTTCTTTAATAGATCAAAAGGCATGGCATCTTTTGAAGCCAAACAAGTTTCCTGCAATGCCTTAATACTTTATAATGAATAATACTGAGATAAATAGAGTAACATAATACATGAAAGAAAAAACGTAAGTTAAACCTCAAAGAAAACCCTTGTTGGGGACATGGGCATGGCATAAAGAAATGTTGGATATTGTGCCTCTAAGGTTTGAACTTTTTGTTTGATGTAGTCTCTATAATCCATGAAAACCATGAGGCTGGGATCATATGGGTTGTTTTCCACCTGCACAAGAAAAAAAGACTATAAAACATACAAACAATCTCAAGTTGCAGCTTAACAATTTTTTGTATATTATAGCATAAGAAAATAGATACATTGAAATATATGTAGGTTATTTTTACCATCATTTTTAAGAATTATAATCCTTCAAAAATTTTGAAACCTACAAGCATATTTTGACGTAGTCCAGTGATAAACATTATAAAAACTGCAACACGCTTTCCTCAGTTACATGCATGCACCAAATTTTGGCATAAATTAGATGAGCTACAATAGAAGGATGTAAAACGCACTATAGCCACAAGAACATATGATGAATGTTTCAGTTATGACATCCGCAAATACAGAAGCTGGTGCATTGGTTGATATAGCAAAGTAAGATATGCAACACAATTAAATTTTACAATTAGTAAAAGAAAGGCATGGACAAGCAGGCCAACTCGCTAGTCGCTGCAAATGGAGATAGTAATTCTCTCGCTTGATTTTAATAACCGTAGCATGAATGACAATTCTACACTGCATTTTTGCTAATTGACAAAGTCCTACCTCAACTTCCACACCATAAGCTGTTTGGACAGAAACCCTGGGACCCCCCACCTCATACTGCAAAAGTTTCCCTGAAGCTGCTCCAGATGCAACAGTAGCAAGCCTAAAACGATACATTAGAAGTTTGAAACAAGGTATAATTTTCAAGTTCTTCTCAAAATCATCCACTATACCTGCATGGAATGACAATATTGTTTTCACACTCAACAAGACTCTGACCATTTGAAGCTTCAATAATCCTGTCTACTTTTGAGCTAAGATATGAAACACCTGACTCGACACACCTAGAAAAATTAATACAAATTATAATTTTATAAAATACCAACACAAAGTGGGAGCTTTAATAGAGGAAATAACAATTAAATAACATTGACGGAAAAAAAAAAAGTCACTTCATGAAATATTGAAGTCGGTCCCACCTTTTTAACAACTCTTCATGAAGCAAATGTCTACTAACTCGTCCATAAGCACGACCAATCATTATAGGGTCACTGTCATTAAGATATACAATGGTGTCCCGCCAGACATGCTCAATACACCCTTCAAGTCCAAGATCTAACCCAAAAATAAATCAAAAATTAGCTTCATGTTGAAAATGATAGTAAGCATAAATCAAATACCTTGTCCAATCTCCATTCAAACTTCAAATGGCAGATTTAGAGGGGGAGGTTAAGGGAGGGGGGAAGGGGGGGAAGAGTTAGAATGGAAAGGCAAAGAGTTCAATTTATTGCAGAACAAAGGCTAAGCATATAAGTGTTTTGACTTCCACATTAGTTGATTGGTTTAGAAGCCAAAACCTTTTAAAGGAAATGTACAAGCATGACACTAGAGAGGATGTGTATCACACTGTTGACTGTAATACAGATGGTAGGTCCAAATATATAAACGACATAAGGGAAGTCAATTGTTGCAGAGTTATACCTATCATACTACTTTAAGGGAACAGGAGGGATTTCATGTATATGGTAAGTCGTTGACCTTTGTTTCCGGTCAGGCCAATGAGGTATACATATAAAGAATGATGTCAAATCTCTTATCACTTGCCATTTTGATTGGACTAATTCACTGATCTCGGTTTGATAGTTTATTCTTTAATAACTTTCATGACTTTTTGGTTTTTTTTTTGCTGTCACCTTACATTATATCAGGAAAGACTAAGATGAACATTATTAAAACATTACACCCACATATTCTTCATGGAACAGAGCAGACCATGTCATACAACCAACGTAATGAACTAACATCAAAGAAAGTGATGATTTATGAGTAAACATCAGTCATAACATTAACATCAGTATACCTAAGCAAATCTTATCTGATAATCATGAGTTTTTTAAGTACAGAAAGATACACAATTACACACAACATCCATATAGTACCAATACCTTTAAATTCATCCTCCCATACACCATAATTATTTGTGAAGGGAAGATCTGGCCCAATAAGCCCAACTGTCAAGCCTAGTTTAGCTGACTCTGCAGCAAGAGCAAGACCAGCAGGACCACAACCAATAACCACCAAATCTAGCAAACTATCTCCTGTAGGTATTCGTGGTAACTGCAAGCACAAATAAATCTCAGGAACAAGTTATACAAGAAGCTTTATTTATTCAAAATGTTAAGGCTATTTATCATTTCAAGTAAAGCAGAAGCAACAAACTAGTTATACTCATTAAACAGTCAAAAGTAATGCAAGTATGCAACTAGTCTTCTTTTCTTTTAAAACACCACCAAACTACAAAACTACTCCCACCATTCCAAAATTAGAGATATATTTCTAAAACGACGACTTTTATAGTCAATTTTATGTTCTCAAATGTACACTTAATATCATAGAAGAATTTTATAGTGGTATAGTGTGATGCAAGGTATAATAGTAAAAAAGTAATGGCAAATTAGGATCATCATGCCACTTTATAGTCTTGAAATATTAATATTTCTCTAATTTTAGAATGGACTAAAAAGAAAAATGTATCTTTAATTTTGGATTGTATAAATTTATTTTCTCACAATCCAATTACAAGATATTTTATATATAAGAAGATCCTTCCTAAGTTTCGTAGAGAGTGCTGAAGCATCTATTGATGTGCCTTCTACCCAAAATTACATAAATTAGGAGGATTCTCAATTGAAACCTACCTCCTCTTAATTATATGTCCAATAATGTCCTAGTAGTGCATTTATTAAATTTTCTTTTTCTTTTTGGAATAGATATGCATTGCTCCAAGTATCGAAGTGTTGGGTTATTCCCTCCTATGTGGGTAGGCCCAATTAGTAGCCCATATCGCCTATTAACCCATATGGATGATATAACATAGGTTTCAGGAAAAACAGAAGGAACTAGTAACTAAAACGGAAGAGAGAAAAAGGAAAAACTGATTCCCGCAAGAAATAGTGCAGTATTTTTCAACTCAGCGATCGGATGGTCATTCGTGGTCCGATTGGGTTGATTTTTTGTGGTTACGTTGTAACTAGTTGGTCCTCAATCTGAACGGTGGGATTGAGCATCGGAGTCTCCTAGTATCAAGGTTTTGTTATACATTATTGATACAGTTTTTGCGAGAGTTAGTAGAGTTTTTAAGTTTTCTCTCTTTATTCTTCTTGTTGAAGTTGCATGCCAAGAATATGTTGTTCTTGATAACTGTTGATGGTTTATGCCTCTAGTTGTTGCTAGAGAGAATGTTGTATTGCCCGTTATTATTGATAGTGAAAGATTTGGTGGACTACGGTCCCGTAATTTTTACTCCGCACGTCGAGCGAGTTTTCCACATAAAAATTTGCTTGTGTTTTTGTATGTGATTGTTGTTTTTGTATGTGATTGTTCTCAATTATTAACTACTTGGATTATTTTTCTTATCGGGTTTACTACACAAGAGAGGAGAATTATACTGTTCGGCTGTACTATTAGTGCTGTTTGGTTTGTTTTTTCTCTCAACACCAAGTATATACATTGGTGTCATTCCTTGTGCGATAAAAGCCACTACTGTGGAGTTGAAACTTTAAGTATTTTTGGTTACCATTTCTGTTTTCATATGCAAATTATTTCCGAAAAACAAACCTCTTTCTATCATTTTTAGAAAGAAAAAAAAACAAAAACGAAAACAATCTAAATACACAACATGACAGAAAGTTTCTAAAATGACAATGCTAAACCAGATAACGATTCTGTTTTTCAATCTTAAATCTATATTTCTATGCTTATGACCAAATTGAAATAAAACATACTTTGTCTGAGAATTTAGACTGGCTATTCATGCCCTTGTTCTGTTGCATTTGAACAAATAGAAGCTCAGAACCACCGGCCTTCACATAATCTTCTTCGTCCGCAAATTCTTCTTTAACAGCTATGCAACTACTCTCATTCCCTGCGCTACACCTTATAACTGTCAACCGCAGAGGCGATATATCGCTATCTACAGGTTTAATTTTCATATTTCTGAGTCTCTTCCTTCTCGGCCTCCAAGTAGGGCGCGCGGAGACCGCCATTGTTGCGAAATTTCGAGCTCCAATACACTCCATCACTTCCGGCAAATATTTTTCTGATCAATCTTCTTCTTCAAATCCTCAGATTGGCGGCATTACTTGCTTTCGACAAATGGATTCGGAGAGAGAAACAGCAAGGACTGCTGTCCAGTGGGAATGAAATTCAAAATCTCTGGTTCTGTGTCTCTCCAGTTTTTTTGCTGTTTTTTCTTTCTTTCTTTCTCTACTGCGAACGGATAGGGAAAGATAGTTCAAGCGCCATCTTAAAGTGCCACGTGGAGATAACTGATTTGCTTCGAATATTCAATCGCCATTCCCGATTTTCCACGTGGGATACTCGTTTATCAAGAAGGGTCCAACGTCTGAAACTATTTTAACGACGCCGTATTTGTCTTTCATTTGAATTGTTGTGCTTTTTTTGCTTTCTAATTGGAAGAAACCGAGGCAATCTTCACTTGTTTTAGACTACATATGATGTATTTTAAATTTAAAAAAATGTATGATTACATTTTAAAATTATTATTTTTATTTTAAGTTGTACTTTTTAAATATTTTACTGATTATTTTTAACTGAGAGCCTTAATTTTCATTTCAAACACTAATTGTATTAAGGAAAAATCGTCTAAACCATTTAACGGAGACGGGGTTGCCCAAAACGGCATCATTTTGGGCTTATATAATAAAAAAAACGCCTCGGTCTTCTTTCTCCTCCTCCCGTCTTCTCTTTCTCTTCACCGTCTTCGATCTGGTAGAGGGATGGATGCGTGATTGTTAGTTGTTTTTTTCTTCTTAATCTGGTATTGTTGTTAGTTATTGGATGACGATGTAGATCGGAGATATGGGTTTTTGCTGGGTTAATTCATTTTCCCCCCTGTAATTTAGTCATGCTGGAACTATAGATCTGGGTTGTTGTTTTGGGTATATATGCATGAATGTTGATTTTGTTTGTGTGATCAAAGCTTGTGGTGGTTTACATGCTGTAAAGTTGGGTAAATTGATTCATGACAGGATCAAATTAATGGGTTTTGAACTGGATGTGTTTGTGAGTAGTTCACTAATGAAGTTTTATGCAGAGAATGATTGTATTTATGATGCCCGCTCGTTGTTTGATAAAATGCCTCAAAGAGATAGCCCTTCTATAAGGGCATGCTGAATTGAAAATTTTGCAGTCTGCGGCACCTTTTAACGGCTTTCAGTCGCTCCTCAAATTGCAGATCCAAGGCAATTGTTTCAGGCATGTATCGTCAAATGGCTAGTATAAGGAGGGGGAAACTGATAGTAGTTTTAACACTAACGACCATTTCCTAAATGAATCTTCTGATATTCTTTATATTCACTCTTAATCTATGACGGTTCCTCTAAGCTCATAGCTATGAGCCATAAAAGGCATAAATCTGAGATTCTGCACATATTGAAAGGGACAAAAAGACATGCTTGATTGAACACAACACGAAGTACAAACTATAATCAATTACGAAGCAGACTCCAATTTACAAATTCCTCACAGGAAGTAAAACAGATTCCAATTTACCAACTTCCTCACAAAATTAGAAAGTATCAACGGAAAACAACTTCATATATTAGTCAGATTTCACAAAGATCAAACAAAAAATATACAAAATATAACAAGTTAGGAGCGAAGAAATGATGGGTTTGAAATTGAAGTAGTTGGGTGATGTTGTTGAGAAAATGTACGGGGCATGGTATTGTTGCTAATTTTGGGAAATTGAACGTGCTTGTTACTGGATGAGAGAGAAAGTAAGGAGATGAATATGATGAAGAAAATGAAATAATGGGCGAAGGAAACAAGGAATTGACGCAATTGCCCCTAATAAATCACACGTGTGAGGTTTCTGATCAAAAGTGACCAACAAAATGTTCAAATGTTATAAATTAAAACAAACAAAAAAAATTTGGGATGCAAGCACAAAACTTTTAAAATTTAGGTGGCGTAGGTGTTTGACATATAAAATTTGAGATATAAATAATATTTTAATCTTTAATTTATTTGTTTGTCATTAGTTGCAGAGAAATCGACTCGAGTTTTAACTTGTAAAACTCAAGTTTGTTTGAAAATTAAATAAAGGTCGGAATATAAATGACTTTAAAATTTGGTGTATAAATTCGATTTGCATATAAATAAGTTGAAGTTGAGTTTGAACATAATTTAAAAGAGTCGAGTTTAATCGAATTTAAACCCGCTTCGCTTAATTTATTCAGTACAAGAAAATAAATAAATTAATCGAATTTTAAACAAATCAAGTCTAAACAAATTAGACTCAAGCCGAACACTCGTTATTCAAATTTAGTTCATTTAACTAATTAGGTAATAAAATTTGTTCAAATTTAACTTGTTTAATGAGTATGAATCGAACTTAGTTGAGCTTAGTAAAGACAAACTCACAAGTAAACTAATTCGTTTACAACTCTGTTACAAAATAAATTTTAATTAGGGTTTTTATATTGAAAGGTAATGTTAAGAGTGTCTTAGACTATTAATATATATATAAAAAAAATTAATATATATTAAAATGATAATATATAAGTGGCCAGCATGTACCGATATGACCCGTGATTATAGAATAATTTTTTCAATATTACGTCCTATCAAATGCTCTGGTCAAACTTTCACATTTTCAGAACACACGGAATAACCCTAGAACGACGGGTTTAAGCAGGCCGAGAAGAAAGAGAAAGGGAGAGAAAGATGGGAAATCCAAAGCAGAAATGGACATCGGAAGAAGAAGAAGCTCTACGTGCGGGCATCGCAAAACACGGAACTGGAAAATGGAAAAACATCCAAAAAGACCCCGAATTCAACCACTTTCTACATTCTCGCACCAACATTGATCTTAAGGTTTATACTAGTATAATTTAGTTTTTTTTCTCAGTATTTTTATTAATACACGAATCATAAGTTTTAATTTGTAAAATCATTGTTTTCCCCCCTCTTAATTTATGTTAATCGGATGGGTCTAAATTAGATAATTGTTGTCATTTAGTGTTTGGATGATTGGATTAAGATTGTTAGATTCTTTACTCTTTTTAATTGTTTTTTCTTTTCAAATTTGTTAGACTAATTCGCATGTGGTGTTCTGTTTATGATAAAAAAAAAAAAATAGAATAGGAATTTAATGATCGTAGGATTAGTGAAGAATGTTATTTTTATGGTGTGAGATTTGGAAGTAACTACGCTTTCGTATTGACATACATTAACAACCTTTGCTCTTAGTAGCTTCACCATGGTGGTAAGTAGCCCTTTTCTCTTTTGGATGGCTTAACTCTGCTCTAGGTAACCCTCCCCTAAGTTGCCATTTTTTTGGAGGAGGTAGTCCACATATTGCTTGCTCTGATAATAGGGGAGTCGCCATAGATGTCGGCAGGGAAGTGTAGTGGCCTGTTATGATTCTATACTGGTTTCGGGGGCTAATGCCACATATGGGCAACTTGATTGGGTTGTTATGGTCTTGGGCTATCCCTCCGTGACAGTTCGCTTAAGAGCATAACACGTGGTATTAGAATGTAAAGACAATAAATTTGTTGGACTAGTGTTGCTAGAGTAGAGTTTATATGGACATCGGATAGAAGTGTGATGGCATGTTATGATCCGATACTGGCTTATGAAGGCCAGTCCCATGTCAATTATATGGGCAACTTCTTGTGGTTTGATATGGTCTTGGGTTCTCCCTCCCTAATGGCTAGCTTTCAGGAATGGGTTCTCCTACGACGATAACTACAATGCTACTATGAGTAAGAACGTATATGTAGTTTTGCGTGTAAAATTAATGTGCAAAATATCATGCAATACCATCTAATTTTAAGTCCCAAGTACTTGGGTTTAAAATTTGTTGAACTAGAAATGGGAATCAAGGGAAGTGATCGAGGAAGAACAGTGGCATATTCTGGGTGGAGTGTGAGTGTCTTATTTAACCAATAAACATGAGCTTTACGCAGTGCAATTAGATTGAGTGAAAATTGGGGTGTGAAAAACTAAATCAAATGATTGAGCCCATGAACTCATTATTAATTCACTCACCTCGTGTTCTTATCATAGAAACAAGTATTTTTTATTTATTTTCTTGGTAAGCACATTTTTTACAAAGTTTCTACCGCAAACTTCCTTTTTACTCCTTTTGATTCCATCAATAGAGGGTTCTACAAGAGAAGAATCAAATCCTGTACCAATCCAATGCATTGCAATTTCGGTAGGGTAAACGAGGTTGTAGTGAACCAGATATGGCTATTGGAAGTGTGTTATATGGTTATAAAGATAACACTTATTTGTTACTGTGATATCCCTGAGCAAGCATTAGGAATATAAATTCTTCTTTTCATTTTCATATTCATATTGGCACCTCTAAGGCAGATATAAGCAGCTACTTGAGCATACAAGGGGTAGAGCGCTAGAGAGCAGTCATCCTTCTGCATAGCAGTTGGTTCCTTTCAAGATGAGTGTTCCTGTATCTGAACTCTGACAAATGAAATAATATCTACTCGTAGACTTTTATATTATTTGTTTTTTTTGTTGTTTGGAACACTTTGTTGAACTCTCTATTATAATTTTTCTTTTTCCTCCTAAATCATTCTTGGGCCCTTGGTGCACAATTATTAAAACTCCAAGACACTTATTTTCTTTCTCTTTCTTGGGGGTGAGGGAGTTGGTATGGTCATGATTTCCCCCAGACTGTTCTTCTCAGCTTCCCTCATTTTTAAGCAAGTATTAATAATTCTTGAAGGACAAAAATATATTTCCTACCAGTTTGTTACATGCCTTTGTGACCATATTGGTGCTTGCTAGTAGTGTTGTAGTGGATAATTTACCACGACACTTCTTGTTAATGCTTCTGGGTTTAACTGTATAGAATTTGTTGCACTTCAGGTTACAAAATTTCTTTGGCTGTGATCCCTAGTTCTTTAACTCAAAGGGTTTTCTATTGAATTGTTATCACTTTTGTACTGGTTTGCTTGCGTAGGACAAATGGCGGAATATGAGTGTTAGTGCCAATGGCCAAGGGCCGAGGGAAAAATCACGAACACCAAAAGCTAAGCTCAATTCAGATGCTCCGGCTACTCCATTGCTCATTGGACAGACACCTGCTTCCTCCACCCCAACCGCATTAACAAATGCAACTATTGATGATTCTTCTAAATGCTCACTAGATGGGAAGACTGCTTCAAAGTTGGTCATCTTTTTTCCCTTGTTACAGAGATCTTTGACTTCGCAGCTTTTTTGATTACGTTTTTTCATTTGTTCTAAAATTTATTCACTTCAATTAAATTTACTTTGTGTTAATGATTGTTTTGTTGTTGTTAAATGTCCAAAAGTCCTGAAGGAAATAAAAAAGCTTTTCTCAAACATAATAAATTGCTCACAAGGAAAAAAAATTAGTAATACACAAATCAAAGAACTTGATAGTATCTCCTTCTATTATTTATGATGTTCTGGCACGGACAAGTCCACATGACACTACTTGAGTCTGACATTCCGACACAATATGTTTAGAGAATGTCGGATATGGACACGTGGTCACTCTAGAGACGGATTTAATTGTTGTCAATATGTTCCGGTAACTTTTAAATAAAGTGCCTTTCCCCCAAAAGATATTCCTCATCCCCTACTTAATGTCTCCTAAAAGAAAATAGAAATAATAAGTCACCAACATAAAAGTATGTGATATTCGCATATTTGCGATGATTAAATTTTCATTTCCCTGCCTTTAACTTTTGCTAGCTTTCCTGATCTCATTTTCTTATGATACAACCTTTTCTTTATTATTTTTCTAACAATATTATTTCATTGATCAGCTTTGTAATGTTTTTGATACGAATAAATCAATAGTTAGAATATAGATATGTCAAAGAAGTGTTAAAAACGTGTATGTGCTTCTTAGCATATTATTGAAGAGTGGTCCTGTCACGCCGTAGACCTAAACATATTTCAAGAGAGTGGCACGGTCACAAACCTCACCTTTTATGGAATGTAAAACCTTACATAACATTAAGATAATTAAATCTTGATAAGTGGAAGCATAAAATTAACATCAAGATTCATAACTAATCCTCAACAAAATTATCCAGAGCTACTATAAAATCTCAAATTAATTAAAACTCCAAATCTTGAGGTTTACAACCAAATCTTAGGCATAACTGAGCCTTTATTGCCAAAACAAATCATAGTCATAATTTAACAATGTTTGAAATAATAAAATTAAAATATGATCAAATAGAGCTTCAACTAAACACTACTCCGAGCCATCCCTCGTACTAACAACTAACCTCATCCAACTGCAAAATGTCTAATCATATGAAACATTAAAAGAATTGGGATGAGCTGAGAGATCAGTAACTAAACTCCCTCATAGGATCAAGTACAATTATATATAAACCTAGACAAGAGGTATAGAATACATTACATTTCAAAATCACTTTATAATACGTAGGTGCAATTTAAAAATCACATCATAAGCAAATACTTTTCATAGCAAAATTATCTTGCGGCATAAAACCTCAAAACCATTTAACCATCACATATAACCCTGTGACTGGACAACCATCGCGTATCAGGTAAATCATCACAGATGTCCCTGTGACTGGGCAACAATCACATATAACCCGGCGACTGGGTAAACCATCACATATAACCCTGCGATTGGGTAAATCATCGCATATAGCTCTGCGACTGGGTAACATAAAAGCATCCTCATATATCATCGCTTTACAAAAAATACTAGATCTCAAGTCATAAATCACATTATAGAAGTATTTACAAAATCACTTTCGTACTTTTGCAATGCAACCGTACTACAAATTATATTTTAATAAAACAATGAGTGAAGAAAGTCACTTACAATACTCCTTAGAAGCTTAAACTCTAAATTTAATGGCCTTAAGTATGCTTTAATCACCACCTACATATATTCATTAAAAGTTAATTCCCATCTAAAATTACCATTAAAATTCTTTGTTCATAACTAAAAGCCTATAAAAGACTCCGTTCTAATTAAATTCATACGCATCCATAATAATTAATACAAACTTAATCCATTGAGATTTATATCCCAACCTTTAACTTATAACAATAATCTTACTGTTTGATATGTTAGGTTTATAACTAATTAATATGTATATATAGTGTTGAACTCAAATCATTAATCTCATAAAGTGGCAAAATCATGAATCCAGGCTGAATCTATTTCCTTTATTTGTTACTTTATTATTCCTATAGAAAAACAACTTATCCAATTAGCCACGCAAAGCATTCTCTTTATTTATGTGATATACGAAATTATAAACTAATAAATAATATCACATACTCTTGTAGATCCATTCAGGAACTAAGTGAATAGAATATAAATAGTTTTTCCTCCAAAATTAAGATTTCAAAAGAAAGATACTTGAACCCCAAATTAATACTGAATTTAGAATTCTATTTGTTTTTTTTAACGGTAGTTTCAGACAAAAGTTAATAACATTATATATATATATATATATATATATATATATATATATATATATATAGCTCTAAATTAACTAAACTACGAATACCAACATGTTGTATAAATTCAACGTCGACAAGGCTAGGCACTCGATAGTAAATAAAAGTAATAATAAAATTCACTAAATATGAATTTAAATTAAAAACACATAAAAGTCGTACAAATCATTTTTTGAGACTTTATTTCTTAGACCGAGAGATGATTAGTTGATTCTTGAGTAGGTTCAAAAGAAGAAGATTTTGTGTGAGTTTATTTTTTTTCCTTATGTGAAGTGTACTTCTTCCGTAATGTGTGTTTTTTTTTTAATGTGTGGCTTAATTGATTATTGATATTGTAATATAATAATATTGTGATTATGAGATTATATTGTACTCGCCAAAATTGGGCATAAAAAAAAGTAAAAGTGCACTATAGAGATCTTGAAAAATGTATATCCATATATCTATTCATCTTATTCAAATTATCGAATACAAATTCACAACATAATAAAAGAATAAACTAAAAAATAAATTTAATATTATGAACAAATCAAACACCCACTAGTATAATCCTAAATCAAAATTATATACTCACAATTCATGCCTCCATTGATTTAAATACAACATCAAATGACATACATGCTCAAAACTTCAATATATATTTTAAAATTAAAGAGCATGTACGGATTTATTACTTAGTATGAGTCAATAAAAATAAATTAGAATCAAAACTAAGTATTTAACCACTCATGGAGAATTAATAAAAAGATTAGAGAAAATTTGATTAACACTAATATTTGAGGAAAATCAAATCGACTCATGAAAACAAAAATTAAAATTAAAATTTAAAAGAGGATATTAAAATTTTCTATTTGTTGATAAGTGGCCTAAGATTTTTTTTTAAAGGGGGTGGGGGTACCACTTTACCATATTAGCCCTATAATTACAAAAAAACTCAACAAATAAGGGTGGGCTCTTGCCCCCCCTTGCTCCATGTTACATGCACCCATGATAAAAGTGGATAGTTTGGTTATCTTTTTACCTTTGTATGTCATGTTTTCTTTACATTAAGAAGTGTGGATTTGTGTTCCTCGTTTATTCCATGTCTTCTCTTTGTAATGCTCCAAGCTCCAATATTTCAAACCAAGGGTGATTTTGTTTCTTGGGATTTTCATTTCTTTTGTCATTTGAATGATAGAGGGAAAGGATGTTGTTTTTATTGCTTTTTATCCTTTCTTAATGTTATCTTATTTGTTATTTCTTACCTTTTGACACTCAAGTTTCAACATTTCATTCCGGCCTTCCCTTGTTGGTTTTTGGTTTTAACTCTATTTCTTGTTGGCTTTCTATTTGGAAAGCTAAGGTTCTTGCTAGAGCCCGAATGACATCTGGCTCATAATCCTCATGTTCTGATATTTGTTTTTTTATATTTTTAATGTAGTGAAGACCCACTCCCATTTACTTCTCCATTACATTGCGGTTTGATGGATTGGAGTTATTATTGAGTTGTTCGATGAGGCTTGGGTTGCCCTCCATTTTGGGAGAGCTTCATTCTCACAAGGTTTTGAGAGAATTATGTAGGCAAAGATTTGTGGTGCAACGGGGTGTTTTACGATCCTTTGGATCCTTCAAACTTGAGAAAATTGCTATTATTTTTCGGGATAGATTCTATAAGGGCTTTCGCTTTTGGGCATTTCAGGTTCTATATAAAATATGCATAGGGATTGACGGGCAATCTTTCTTTTTTGGGAGTTGTAATCCATTTGTATTTTAATTGTAGAACTCATATTCCTCCTTTTTCTATGATCTTATTTATATCTAAAAATGATCTCTATAAGAAAATTAAATTTTTATGTCCCATTCCTGCTTCCTTAAAATTTTCATACATCATTTTCTTATCCCTATATAATGCTCACTTATTCTATTTGGATGATCTTTTTTGACAATGTTGTTTTGATTTTTAGGTACAATGCTATGATTTACGAAGCACTTTCAACCTTAAAAGACCCAAATGGATCAGACACTAGTGCAATTGTTGGTTTTATTGAGGTAAGAAAGTTAGCATAACTTCCTTTTTTGTCTTTTTTCATTGTTTGCTTTATGTCATTAATTTTTTAAATTTGCGTTGATTTAGTGTAAATCACTTTGGCACGTATACAAATTCACACACACAACTCCCATTAAAAGACCTACTGCTGCTGACTTTTTCCTTCCATATATAGAAAAAGAAATTTATTAGATAAAGAGAAAAGACACGCATAGGGGGAACAAGTAGTCCACCCACCTTATAAGAAGTAAAAAAAAAAAAGAGAGAAGAAAATACTCAAAAGAGAGCAACTCTCCATCTCTACAAAGTTTATAAATAGAAGTCCCCTAAAAGGGCAGTTCTGTATCTGCATTCTGCATTTACTTTTGTGATCTCAGTTCATTCTTGCCAAAGGTAACTCATATTAGTACTCTCTTTATGCATACTGCATTTTCATAATTTCTGAGTTTAGAAAATGATTGTTTTGATATTTTGGTTAATTTTGCAGCAAAGGCGTGAGGTGGCCCAAAATTTCAGGAGGTTAATAAGTTCTAGGTTAAGAAGGCTTGTTGCCCAAGACAAACTTGAAAAGGTAATCCTTTTTAGTTTGATTTAGTCAATTCCTGGATCATTGTGACAATAATCTACTTTTATTGCTGAAGTGTTATGTGTCCTTTTCAAGAGTAATGTTCGTAGCTTTTAACTTAAACCTAGTCATCATAGCAAAACCATGCATATACATGTAAAGCAGTAGTTATTACCATGAAATTTGATTACCTGATGACTATAGTATTTGGTGAGAACAGATCAGAGGAGGCAGCGGGATTTGGTTCTGCATAGTATTTGGTGGACAATTTAGAAGGAACTAACAATCAGTATTGGAAAGACAAGGTTAGGCATCTCAAACAGATTTGGTTTCTGTTCTTGAGCCACCTTTTCTTTTGGCTCACAAGGTGTATCTAAGATCCATTATCCATTTTGGGGAAAGTCTGGTGAGGATTTAGGAACCTAATGTAGCTATATTTTGGAGGTCTCTTGTCCAGGGAAGGGTTTTTGGTTGTTTGGGATATCAGTGTGCCTTTTTGTCTGTATGCTTTGCATACTGTGTGTACTTGAGTTCACCCCTTTTTGGCGCTTCTAGTAGATTTTTTTCCTTATATAAAAGGGGTAGGAAGGGCAACTGGATTATACCAGTCCCTACTTAGGTAAAAACCATTGTAGTGCCAAACCTGTTGAAGAGCCCAACAAGAGGGGTACAGACCAGGCCTACACATGCAGGGGAACCACAAGTGCTCCCTCATCTCAAATCAGGTTTGAGCAGTAGTTTAGCCCTATGTTACCTAAAAAGCAAATTGTTTCTGTTTGTGGAACAACTACGGGAAGGCGGTATGTTACATAATCTAAAACTTGGTACCCTTGAGGTCACTGTATAAGTATCAACTTGATATGGATGTTTATAGTTAGTAACTCTCTTAGAATCTAAATGCAATAAAAACAATTTTTAGAGAAGATTTTTAGTTACATCAACAAGTTGATTGTTCTAGAATAAATTAGGACATATGTTATGTTTGAGCATCCAATACTAAGTTATGAATATTTGTACAATTAGAGGTAGAGAAAAAAATACTCGGGTTTCTAAATTTAGAATTCTAGAACGTAAGAATGCCATGTTTGGGAGCACAAGTACTAAAACACAATTCTCCAGGACAATAGGAGTATCTGACAACTCTGATTTGACTTGACTGAAAGTAGCCAGTTGAGTCAGTTGACCAATGATTAATGAGCTCAGGCACCGTGTTTGGGAACGTAAGAGTACCTTGACCCTTGAAGTCGTACCTCCTTGCCAACAACGCTGAGGGAGTGAGATCCAAAACTAGATCAGTGTTGTTGGAACCTCAGTCGGCGTTGTTAACTGGCATATAATTAGTACTTGAAAAAGTAGATGACTGTCAGGCATCAGATTACCACTCTTTTTTTAATAATGGTTTATTTGTGGCAGTTAAGTTCCACTTCTTTACTTACGATATTATTTCTTTAATAGAAATAAGGGCAATGAAGAAAAGATTATGTGATTTCAGCCTGCTTGTAAGATTAAGATCCAATACATTAGCTTCACTGGTGAAAGTTATGATAACCCTTCAATGTCTTGTTTGAGTGGAGTTTCACTGGCCTTATTCATTGGTATTTTTATCACATCAATGTCCTCTACACATGCTTTGTGATATTTGAGAAGAGAGAGTAGTTAAAGCCTTAAAGGGTCTACTGATGTGACTGTTTGGATCAACGGTCCTGTTTCTAATTAAACTTGATTGTTATTACAAAATGTTTTAGTAGGTATAGCTTCTAGAAAACTTAACCCCCCCCCCCCCAAAAAAAAAAAAAAAAAAAAAAGATGGTATATCTTTGAAAACAAAGTATAGTTTATAGGTGCTATTTCACAAAATATAACAGTCCTGATTCTCCTGGAAGTTACTTTAGTATTATTTTCCCTATTTTTTTTACAAGTGACACTGTTTTTCTCTAGATGTAAGTACAGCAAAAGTCAACTAGAACTTCATAAGTAAGGTGTAATATAATCAAATAGATGATATAAATAACTCATTTGAGTTATTACATTTCCAAATGCAGGTACAGAACTGCTACAGAATAAAAATAGATGTCTTACCCGGAACAGTGGCCCCTACCCCAAAACAGAAAGAAATCTGGCCTAGACAGTCTCAAACCACTTTTTTTCTTGCTTCTACTGAACAAGAGGCTTCGGAAAATGCTGCCTACAGGGTTGCTGACGCAGAAAATAAAACATTTGTAGCAGCTGAAGCATCTAAGGAGAAAGAAAGGGTCTCAAAATTGGCTGACAACGCAAATGACGTGCTAGCGTTTGCACAGCATATTTTTGACCAATGTAAATTATTATATCCTACTCTGTTTCCACTCCTTTCCCCTACCCTATAATTGTAAATCTTATTCAATCGCCTTATGTTAATTGTATTTACCTGGGTTTTTTTTATTACATCCTTGGCAGGTTCGCGTGGTGAAATTGTGCTGATGGCTTAAGATTTGGACTTGCATCTGTTCCACAGATGAGTTTCCATTGTTTTACCATCGGTCTTTCCGATTACCTGATGATGATAGTATCAATTCTGAATTTGGTAGGAAATTCTTTGAGAAAAACAGCACATCTCAGTTGTAAATGTGCTGTTGAAATTAATGTATTTCCATTTCATGCCTGAGAGTACTTTGGAAGTAGCAAGTTTTAAAGATGTTATTTTTACCATGATCATTAATTTGAGAAACTGCGAGGTTCAACAATGGTGTTTGAAAGAATATAACATTATAGAGCTATTTGAACACTTGGCGTTTGAAATGTGGTTGCATTGTTATTTTGGTCACTCGTATTACAACGTGTAAGAATGTATCATCTGTGTCAATTTAATCTATAGTGTTGGAAGATACAGACTCTGCGAGTGTTATCATCCTATTGGAGTAATAATTAAGTTTCATATTTTCATTTTAATATTTTACCAACCCCCGAAAATTGAATCAAAACTATTAAAAAGAAAAGGAAACGTTAGAGTTGCTTTACCGATTGTTATTGTGATACCATCGTTTACTAGTGTGATTGGTGACTCAGCCTTAGTTTGTCTTTTTATTCTTTCACACGAGAAAAGCATTTCCACTGGTCTTTTGTGGTATAATTTCGTGGAAAGTAACTACATAACCAATTAGTAGAAGCAAAGAAAAGCATAGGAAAACGTTGATCCATTGACTTAGAAGTTCAGCAACTATTACGACTTATTATATTATATAGTAAAACTCATAATATTTTGCATCAAAAAACAAAAGTGTATTGATAAGTTTAATCCTTGACATAAACTCCCTAAAAATAACTGCTGGTTGGAGCAATGAGCGAGTGAATGTTGGTTTTGTTTGAATAATAATTTAGTTCATCTTAATCTCTTTGGTGGAATTTGCTTGTTTCATAAATTATTAAAAGACATAATGCCTCTTAATCAATATATTAGAAATTTTAATGTTATTTATTAAGGATGTCTTTAAATGGTTTTTTAGTTAAAATTAACATTTTTATGCTAATTGTTCCAAAGCATAAATTCTTTAACTCGAAAGAATTCAATTAAAATGTAGGATACATATTCAAAAAAATTCAAAACTCAATCATGGATGATGGAATCATAAAAAAATTGACATTTTTAAGCTCTATCTCTAACCAACCAGAGGCCCCAAAAACAAAGAGTAGATGCGAATAAAAACTCATATTTTCTCCTAAAAAGATAACTATCCAAAATGAGAGATTTAAATCTTATATCAACCTTTTTAATGTGGAATTTGTCTACATATGACAAGCTCATATTGATATTCATAATATTCTATCATGCTTACTTACCAACGTCCACGGCGACTTCACTCTAGTAACACTGACTCGATATTCTTTGCACCTATTAATATTTTAATCTGACATCTAAATAATAATTTTCGTTTAGTCAGTAATCTACGGATTATTTATTCTGATTGATATAAGTTTAAACTCTTTCCTAATAATTTAGTTATACAAGATGAGAGATTCAAATTTATATTAACTCCAATATCTCATTCTTTCGATATAAAATGTATCCCACATATGAAAAACTTACATTATTCATAACTAGAGAATTGTGTCATGAGTCATCATTTAATTTTACACTTTTTCTTTTTTTCTAATTTCATATATAATAACTGTTAACGTCAAACTTTGTGAATTCATTGAAAATCATCAAAAATACGAACACATATACTCAGTAAGAACCGTTAGCGACGACTTGGGTTGTCCGGAGATGCTCCGGTGTGAAAATAAACACAAGCCAATAGCTCTATTAATGAAGAACCACATTATGCTAAAATAATTAGAATTCTGTGTATAAAAATTTGTGTGCCGTAATTGTAAGCTAATTGATTGTTTATATATATGTCAAGATCCCGGTGTCCAATTAAGAATAAGACATTCACTTCCAAATCAACTTATAACTCCCTTTAATGCATATTGAATCCTTTTCATAATAAGTCAACGTACTTCATTCAAATAAGAAAACATAATTCAAATAAAATATAGACATTAGTTATCCCAAGCCTCTTTCAAATCAAGTGAAATTGGGCTGACCATGTCATGGCCCAATCCAACAAACAACAGCAAACTTAAATCGAAAATAAAATAAATTGCTCTAATTTGAAACTCAAACAATTATATTTCAACAATAACTTTCAACAAAAATATATGTAACATTTAAATATCACTTATGTATTTATTTTTAATAATTCCAACTGTATTCAAATCTTACCTACACCCACAAGCCCAAAAAGCAAAAGAAAAAAAAGGGCACGCAAGTCTACAGGCTATAAAGCGTACTTCAACCTAAGAGTGATCACTAGTAGCCACTAATAATGCAAAGAGGACGTGTTAAGGATATTTGATGGAGTACAACATCCACTACCGCGGTGCATGGCAAACGACGTCGGTGAAGATGCCACGTGTATCCAAAACTTATGTTCATCTTTTCTTTGCAAGTGGCAAATTCGACATTTACCCTTCGAACCCTTCCTTCAGTATCATCTTTATAGTCTTTCTTTAACTCCAACCCATTCGCTTCAACTCCACGGCGTAGATCCGAGGAGTTTGGAAAAATTCCAACTTTTTCACCTTCCTAATTTTCTCTCTCTCGAAACTCGATTCCTCGCTCTTCAGCCGACCATCATCTTCGTTCAGCAGGTATTTCCCATTCGATCTAATTACCGTTTATTTCTCTTTTTTCCCCTATGTTTTTTGTTTTCTGTATATCTGAATCGATGTTGTTATCAACTGTTTTATGTGATTTGATCACTTGTATTTGTGTTTGAGGCGTGTTAGTGTGATAAGTTATGCTCTTTTCATTTATATTAAATTATATCTGTAGAAATTTGCATCTGGATATATCGAATTCGTATATGTATGTAAATTTTGGTGCTTTTTTGTGTTTCATTGGGAAAAAAACATGGGCATGTGTTTTTTGGAACTTTCTTGATGGCTATGAGAGATTATGAGAGGAAAAGCTGTATTGGAAAGCTAAGGAGAAGGAAAAATATATATTTTTTAATATTTTGATCTTCTTTCTTCACGGTTTTACACTTACCTCATTATTGCTCTCTCAAATTCCTAAAGCCACATTTTTTCTTTCTTGTCTCAATTGATATCCAGGCTTTACATGTATTCTCATTATTTTACTAAGGAATGGATATGTAGGATACCTAGATTACCTTTTCTCCTGGGTTCTGAAATTCCATTTTGCTAACACTTTTAAGTAAGGCCGTAAAATGAACCACATGGTTTGGCCTTGATTCGTTCTCCCTCGACTAAAAAGTTCGATTCGAGCTCAAAATATAAACAATTTAAATACGAGTAAGAGTAAAGTTTAAAATTCGATAAATTACTCAAATATCTTCAAATTGTAATTTTTTATTGACACTCGGATCATGTTCTTGAAAAGTTCAAACTGCTCGACTTGATTCGAGATCTTGCCCAACTCGATAGCTAAACAAACCTCAATCAAATTTTATTTCATACTCGATAAATTTTATAAACCAAATCTGAGTAACTTAATATTCTACTCGATTTGATTCGTTTACACCCTTATGCTACAAGAAAAGCACGAGCTGAGTCCACGTACTAATAACTGTGAGTAGCTCTTCTGTTTTTGCTAAGCTGGTGCTTGTTTATTGAATTTGAAAGGACAGAACTGACAGCTCAACACAAGGATTGTATTATAGTTTAGTTTCATAGAATCTTGCGTGCTATGTTCCTTATCAAGATTATAGTCTTAAAATAGGCTTAAAATCTCTTTCCTCTTCCCCGCACTAGTGGTTTCGTTGAAAGAAGAAACCAGCTTAGCATTTTTTCATTTCAAGGTTCAAACATGCAGTGCAATGTTTTGCTTTTATATTTATGTATTAGTTTATGTTTGCAGTCATGGCAGCAGAAGGATCTCAATTTGATGCTCGTCAGTATGATTCGAAAATGAGTGATATGTAAGTAATCATTTTTATATTATACATTAGATATTGATGATATCTGGTATTGGCTTTATGTGAAAGTTTAGTTCGTGCATTATCCTGATTTGGACACATTTGCTATTAATTGTCAATCTAAAATATAGAATGTGGGGCAAGTGGTTTGGCTATGCTCAACTTAATCATATTTCTTAATTAATTGTTACAGACTTGCATCTGATGGGCAAGATTTCTTTACCACCTACGATGAGGTTTATGATAGTTTTGACGCGATGGGCTTGCAAGAGAACCTGTTGAGGGGCATTTATGCATACGGTAGGTCTAATTACATGCTCAAGTTTTGTTTTAATTTGGCTCTGTAACATGATGCAGCGTTACTCAACTTTTCGAGATTTTATGCTTTATATCCTCTGTATTACATCTTATAATTGTATTAATCTAGCTGGTATGGTTGGATGGCATACTAATGTATTGGCAATATCTGTATGTGTAGGTTTTGAAAAACCTTCGGCTATTCAGCAAAGGGGAATTGTTCCCTTCTGCAAAGGTCTTGATGTAATTCAGCAGGCTCAGTCTGGAACTGGAAAGACCGCAACATTTTGCTCTGGCATACTTCAACAGCTTGACTATAATATAGTTGAATGCCAGGCCCTGGTTTTGGCCCCTACACGTGAGCTTGCACAACAAATAGAGAAGGTTATGCGAGCACTTGGCGACTATCTTGGTGTGAAGGTGCATGCTTGTGTAGGTGGAACCAGTGTTCGTGAAGATCAGCGCATTCTGTCAGCCGGAGTTCATGTTGTTGTTGGCACTCCCGGGCGTGTTTTTGACATGCTGCGACGACAGTCACTTCGTCCTGACTATATTAAGATGTTTGTTTTGGATGAGGCTGATGAAATGCTTTCTCGAGGTTTCAAGGATCAGGTTTTAATATGTCCTACAATTATGTCTCAATACCTGTATATCTGCACCTTCTTTTGAAATTAAATATGAATGAAATAAAGTGATACAGCTTTTAACCTTTTAGCAACTTGGTGAAGGAGAATCAGTAAACGTCTTGTTATAGAATGAAGATTTTAACTAATTGAAGAAAAATTAAGTTCTGAAATTTATAATGCAGTTTTATCTGGTTCATTTGATAGGTTATGTGAATAAGAAGTTGGAGATTGTAGTATATATGTCCTGGACTTGCTGCTTTGTCTCTAAGTGTTAATTATTTCTTTGAACATTTTTCTCTTGAAGAGTCTAATGGTTATGCATCTGCTTCCAGATCTATGATATATTCCAGCTCCTCCCTTCAAAGGTTCAGGTTGGGGTGTTCTCTGCCACAATGCCTCCTGAGGCCCTTGAGATCACGAGGAAGTTTATGAACAAGCCTGTGCGGATTCTTGTCAAGCGTGATGAGCTCACTCTTGAAGGTATAAAACAGTTCTATGTCAATGTTGACAAGGAAGAATGGAAGCTTGAGACGCTTTGTGATCTTTATGAAACATTAGCTATCACCCAGAGTGTTATCTTTGTGAACACAAGACGCAAGGTTGACTGGTTAACCGACAAGATGCGAAGCCGTGATCATACAGTCTCAGCCACCCATGGAGACATGGACCAGAACACGAGAGACATCATCATGCGTGAATTCCGTTCTGGATCTTCCCGTGTTCTCATCACCACTGATCTTTTGGCCCGTGGTATCGATGTCCAGCAAGTGTCCCTTGTTATCAATTATGATCTTCCTACTCAACCCGAGAACTATCTCCACCGTATTGGGCGTAGTGGACGATTTGGCAGGAAGGGTGTTGCCATCAATTTTGTAACAAAGGATGACGAGAGGATGCTGTTTGACATCCAGAAGTTCTATAATGTGGTTGTCGAGGAGCTGCCATCAAATGTTGCTGAACTCCTGTAAACAAGATTTTGTCTTACTGTTGTTAAGTGAGAAAGGTAACTGGTTTCTGTTTGCTGAGGACTATTTATTATGCCCTTTACCCCTATTTAATAGTTCTAGTGTTTATGTTAAAGACATATATTGGTTTATTACCATTTTATAGTGGCATGCTGCAATGTGACTATGGGGATTTTGTTGCAACTAATGTTTGTATCTTAATTGCCTTTTTATTGCCATAATCTCTTGTGGATTAGCTCATTGTTATGTTTATCTTCTGTGTTTGGTTCACTGTGGTGTTTGATTATATCTCATTGAATTGGGAAATGATTACATGGGAGTTTTTTGCTAGCAGGAAAGCCCTAAAGTAAATATAACAGACAAATCTTAAAACTGAATTGTTGTCTTGCTGTGAAAGTGATCATCCCTTAAAGATTCCAGGGGTTGTTTTGGCTTTTGGGTATTTTAGTGGTACCTTGGTTTAAGAATCTAGAGAGTTGAGGTATCTCTGAGTTAGTAGTTTAATCCATTTCTCAAGTTGGCAAACGTTATTAGTTGTGGACTAGAAGTAAATTATGGGCCTTTTTTTTTTTTTTTTTGGTTATAAATTTTGGTGCTGATCTAAGTATCACTTGTTGAGAAAAGAGAGCCCAAAAAATCTTTGATTGTTGGTAATGTTCTAGTTCTGCCAAGGACATTTATTTATTTTACTATTATTTTGGGCGTGAAAAAATAGTCTTTATTATGATTCTAATGGGAAAAATGTCTGTTTTAGATAATGTTCATATAGTGAGAAAGGTAGAATCAGATTGTTGTATTGCTAAGCAGTAAATGTACAGAAGACAAACATTGTCATAGTTATCTATACTTCTATCAAAAATGATGGATGGTAAAGAAAGTTTAAATAATTTTGAGATTTTATTTGTTTCTTCCTTTTCTTTTATTTCGTTTTTGCTTAAATTGTTTACGTAATAAACATACAATTAAAAGAACTAAGATCAAAATGGTTAAACATACAATTAAAAGAACTAAGATCAAAATGGATAAAGATTAGGGATGGCATTGTCTCGTGAGGAATGAAAAATTACCGAATAGTTGTATATCAGTTAAATTAATATTTATATTTTTATATAATAAATATATTCTTTTTTATGTGTAAAAAGAGAGAGACGTATAATTTAATATATTTATTTTTATTATGTTTGATTCATTTATATATATATAGAAGACGGATTTAAAGTATACTTCTTAAATAACATATTTTTATTAAAATTATTTTTTTTTAAATTACAAAATATTAATTTCTGTGAGAGTTTAAATTTTTTGTGCAGATAAAGATGATTATTAAATTTTAATCTCTGTAAAAAATAAAGCGGGTATAAAGAATATTTATGAGACTTGGGATAGGATGAGATGGAGTTATATATATTTTTCTCCACTGCACTTGACCTCAATTTACATATGTATTATTGTACTGAATTTTTTTATAATAAAATCATTGTACTCGATTTTTTTTACAAAAAGTAAAATTTTCGTCAATGACCGTTAGCCATTTAACAGAAAAATGACGTGACAGTATTAAATATCATTTTCATCAATGAACTAGAGATAAATTTACAATTACATCACTGAAGCGAAAATAATAATAATACTCTCTCTGTTACATAAAAAAAAAGATTATTTTTATTTTTTAAAATTAATTTGAGGATTTTGAAAATAAATTTTAATTTAATAATAATAATACCATCTCCGTTACAAAAAAAAATTTGATTAGTTTTTCTTTTTAAAAATTAATTTGAGATATTTAAAAAATAAATTTTAATTTACTAATAATAATAATAATACCCTCTCCATTACACAAAAAAGAATATTAGTTTTGTTTTTTAAAAATTAATGTGAGTTATTTTTAAAATAAATTTTAATTTAATAATAATACTAATAATAATAGCATCTCGGGTACACCAAAAAAAAGAAAAAAAAGATTAGTTTTACTTTTTAAAAATTAATTTGAGGTGTTTTAAAAATAAATTTTGATATAATAATAATAATTTTGTTATTATTATTATTATTATTAAATTAAAATTTATTTTTAAAATAATTTACATTAATTTTTAAAAAGAAAAACTAATAATTTTTATTTTTTTTGTGTAACGGAGAGGGTATTATTATTGTTGTTGTTGTTGTTATTATTATTAAATTAAAATTTATTTTTAAAATATCTCAAATTAATTTTTAAAAAGAAAAACTAATCTTTTTTTTTTGTATAACGGAGAGGGTATTATTATTATTATTATTATTATTATTATTTTCGCTTTTATGATGCAATTATAAATTTATCTCTATTGTAATAATAAAAATGATATTTAATATTGTTATGTTATTTTTTTATTAAATGACTAAAGTTATTGACGAAAATTTTATTTTTTATAAAAAAAATTGAGTATAATAATTCGATTATAAAAAAAATTAATATAATAATATATATATAAATTGAGATCGAATACTGTAGTAGAAAAATATATATATCCCGGATGAGATGTTTGCCATCATTTGTATTAAAGATGGACATGCCGACATGGGCACACTCCCTGCGAGTCTATTCAGTCAATACAACTCTTGTAGTAATGAATGAGGCATGAAAAAAGCGAGTGGGCCGCTCTCTCTACGACTGTCATCAGTCAATTTCTAGTAGGTATGTTTTGTAGTAATGAGTAAGTCATTAAAAAAAAAAGTGATTCCCACGTCTGACATCTTAACCTTTTAAAGAAGTGCTGCGACGTCAAAAACTTGTCCCAAAAATTGGTATCTATATACATCTTTAAATTTGGACCCAAAAAATACTTCCTCCGTCGCAATAATAAATATAAATACATAATTTCTAAATATTAATTCATCTTAATTATTAAAAAATATAATATAATATTAAAATTTATGTTATATCGTATTTTTTAATAGTTAAGATGAATATAATATTTAATTTTATATTTGAATATTGTATATATAGACTTGTCCCCATCATAAATTATAAAATCACTATTAACTCTTAAAAAGTCAATTTAAGATATTTTTAAATTTAAAATTGACACGATTTATTTAAAATTTTAAAGTAATAAATCTTAGTACTTTTTACGTAGTTCATAATATTTATAATTGTATTAATATAAACTAATTGAATTTATGTTAATTTTAAATTTAAAAATATTTAAAATTAATTTTTTTAAAATTAATATTAATTTTATAATTTAAAACGGATAAAATATATTTTATTTCACTCTCCATTAAATATGTATACGTATAGACATGTGACCTTAAAGTGAGTTTACATCAGTCTCCTTACGTAACCAATTCTTTTTTTGACCAAAAAAAAAAATGTATAGAGTGTTTATGTAATTTATATGATTTTTTTTTTTTTTTTTGTCAAAAAAACTTATTTATATAAGAAGGGAGTATGTATAGATTTATTCATAATTTAGAGACTAAATAATATATTGAAGGAGTTAAAACCCCTTCTACATTAATGGGTCTTTTTTTTCGCGAATAGACATGCATAAAAAACTATGGCTCGCAGGTTGGCCTAGTTTGGCCTGGTCAAGGGTTGGGTCAGTTTGCCCCGACCTAATCCGACTTAATCAAAAACCCGGCCCGTAGGCCTGGATCTACCTACTAAAAATCTGTTTTGATAGGATATATTTAATACATATATACTATATTAAAAGAAAAAACTTATTAGTGACATTAAAATTGATGGTTAATAATAAAATATTTATTATTTTATTTTTATATAATTTATCGAAAGTCTTTTTTTTAATAAAGACTAAGAATCTGAACAGTCCCGCAGATCTTAACATCCATAATTTTATTTAAAAACCCGACCCACAAATCTAAAAATCAAAATTTAATCCATCAGGCCAACTTACCGTGCATACCAACCCGCGAAGCACAATGTAATAATGAACTGGAATAAAAACTATAAACTTACGTAAAAGATAGTCCAACGTAGTCTAATATATATATATATATATATATATATATATATATATATATAATCATTTTGTTTATTAGTTGCTTTTGAAAGATTTAAAGTGATATTATTAAGTTGGCAATCTTGCACTTCACTCCAAATTTCATTTTCACTGTTTTAAAATTAGAAATATATATATATTATTAATTGTTTTAAAATTAAATATATATTTCTGTTTTAAGATTATAAAGTAATATAATATTCTTAATTTGTTATTATTTTTTTACTATTATTTTTAATATCTCATCATTACAACCAAAATTTTAACTACTGTTAAGATTATATTTAAGAATAAAAATTTATCTTTAAAAGTCGTAGTGTATCTTTAATTTTGGAACGGTTAGAATATTGAACTAATAATTTGTGATTGGGAGAACTAAGATTGGATTGATCAAGTTATGTGGTTAGTGATTCATAGCAGATAATTACTATGAGCATTATTTCAGTAAATTTATTTACAACCGTTCAATATGAAATCGAACACTAAAAAAACATACCTACTGCTACGAAGAGTAACGGTAGAAGGACATTTTTTTTTACTTACTACTACTCTTAATAGATATGTGGAGGAATGTTTTAAATACTCTTACTTTAGTTAAATTTAAATATTTTCAATATATTTATTTGTGTAAATAATTTTTTAAGTAATTTTTTTTAAAATTGTCAATTATATTCAATGTATTTATTTGCATAATTAATTTTTTAAGTAATAAAATTTAACATTATCAATTATTATGACAATTTGATTATTTAAAATTTAAACGCCATATTGTAATACAATTTGATTTTATTAACATAAATTACATTACAAATAAATACATTAAATTATTTAAATTTAATTAAAATAGAGGTATGTAGGATATTGTTCTATATTTTTACTAAGAGTAACGACAATTAACCCCCCCCCCCCCCCCCCCCCCCTTCCCCTTCCCCTTCCCCTACAGTCTTAGTATTGATAGTGACCCGTGTCTTGCACAAGATATCGGAACTAATTATATTTAATAATTTATTTATTATCTTATCATTGGTCTGTTACAGGATCAATTTATGTAAATTTAAGAAATTTTTTTGAGATGAATATAATGGAGGAAGCAAACTAATTAGTTTTTAGGCAGCATCTTTTCGTGATAAAAAAAGAGAAACAAAATTTACATCCTTGATCTTCAATTTGTCAAATACGAGGTAGAGTCTGATCTTCTGTAGTAAGTAGTCCATAGAAAAACAACAACAAAAAAGAAAAAGAAAAAGAAAAAAGAAAAGTGGTAATAACAATGCTCAATAGTGAATGTCCTTCGATCATTATGAGATTATTTGCCATGGAGTATTAATATTCCTCTTAGTTGTTAGTATACAAAATTTGTATACTATTTTCAATCGGCCTGTGGGCCCGAGATGGTATCTGAAGTGGCAGTTTTGGGGACTATTTTCAATAACCCTATATTCATATAAAAAACTCTGCACTTATCCGGAAAGTATACCCGCTGCCGTCTATCCGTTCCTTACAAACTTTTTTTTTTTTTATTTTTAAAAAAATAAAAAAAATAAAAAAGTTTATGAGTGCTAGCAGGCGACGGGTACATCCGGCGGGGTAAGTGTAGAACTGCTCTATTCATATACATATATCAATTGGAAGGGTATCATGATTTGGGGACCCGTGCTTTACTAAGGAACATATGGAAACCAAAAAGATCGGTTTAGCTTTTCAGATTTTAATATGGAGGACTTTGGGTCTGCAGAATAGTTGGGCGAGAAAGTACTGAGTATGCAATTACCCAATAGATTTTTGTTTTTGTTTTTGTTTTAAACCTTCTGACGAAAAAAACTGGTGATGATGATCTCTGTGATATGCCAAGTATGTGATATATGCGTGTCTTGGGTGGGGTTAATATCGGAGGCGGCGGAGGAGGAATTGAGGAGATCGGAGAAAGAGGAAGAGAGACAGGGGAAATAGAAAGAGGAGATAGTTAAGGGGATACGACTATAATACCCCCTGAGTGTATGATGTCATTAAACTTTTGGTGAATATTTGGTTGAAAAAACGATTAGAGTATGTAAATAATGTTTTGGAGTTAAGTTTATGATGCATTTAATTGACAAAATTCTTATGTATGCAAATCGATTTTTGGGAGAAATTTTGAAATGTAAATTGTAAATTAGTCCTATAATATTTATACGGGTTAAATGTAGAATAAGTCATTGTATTATAAGTTAACTTAAATAAATAATTTTTTTTTTCTTATAGTTAATTTATTGAATTGTAATTTATTAATAAAAATTTAAAATTTCAACGTTAAATATTTTAACGAAAGCCTGACGTGGTGCTGTCACTTCCCACTTAATTCTAGTTGGCCTTCACTTAATTCTAGCTGTATCTAACAAGAAGGGCATATTAGTATTTTCGATAACATGATAGGGAAATCTATAATAATAAAACACAAAGCAATTTGAAAAGAAAAAAAATTCCCGCTCAGCCTAAAATAGCATCCGGACCGTCCAAATATTGGGATAAATCCAACCGTTCGTTCGTTATTATCCTCTTTAACAGCCTAAAAGAACCCATAGCCTTTCATTCGTCCCTTGGCATCTTCTTCTTCCTCTCCTCCAAACCCATTCTCTCTCTTACGCCTCCGATACTCATCCCGTCCAGAAATGAGAGAAAGCTCAGTCCTCTACACCTAAATCTCTCTAGCCATGTCTGCTTCTTCATCATCTTTCACTGCCTCCCAATCCCTCATCTCCCGCTCTATCCCAAACAACCATGACTCCAAAAAGCAGCATTCTGATCGTCTCGCCCTCCCTAGGATCAATCTCAGCTCCATTTCCGCAACCAGAACCCTCTCACACGCCTCACGCGCCGTCATTCTGGTTCAGAGAGTGGGATCACGCGCATCGGTGAGGGCGTCGGCGGTGACGGAGACTCTAGAGAAGATAGATACCACATGGGTCTGCCAATCGGTCAACACGATCCGGTTCCTAACTATCGATGCGGTCGAGAAGGCAAATTCTGGTCACCCGGGTCTGCCAATGGGATGTGCTCTGATGGGTCACGTGATCGGTTTGTGCTCTCGGCTGGACATGGGTGTACCTGGCTGGCTACGACAGTGTCAAGGTAAAAAGAATTTATTTTGAGTATTTGTTTTGATTTTGGAATTTTGATGTTGTTACTTTGTTCTGAATATTGTTTGTATAAGCTTTTATTGATTGTGGTGGTTACTGGTTAGTGGTGTTGATTTTTCTTTAGGGGATGGTATTTGTTACTTAGCTATGTTTTGAATTTTGATCATGGTATTGTCAATTTTCTGGTATTCTGTCTTCACAACTTTTAACATCTTATGAACACTTTGTTGGCATTTTTACTTTTGCATTAGTATTGCAAGAGGATACTAGCACCCAATTCTCTGTCTTCTATTCTTTGACCCATTTAGCACCCAATTATTGATGAGCCTCAAAATGTGTTGATTATTCTGTCTTTTGGGCTTCGATTATCATATGAATTTTGCTGTTCTTGGTCATATTCACCCTTGATAGTGCCAAAGGCACGGGTTACCCGCTAGTGTAAATACAAAAGGAAACGAAAATACTATTCTCACCCCAAATTAACGTATTCCTTCTCATCCATACATTCCCATGGCTCCTATTAATTTTCCGCCATGGGAGAAGGTGATCCAAGCTTCATCCAAGCCGTTGAACACCGGCCTAAACTCACCTGTACCCAAGCCAAAGGCATCCCACTAATCAATCTTTCCGAATCAAACCCAAAAATTTTAGTTACTTAGATCAGCGATGCCGTTAAAAATTGGAATTTTTCCAAGTGATCAATCATGAAATGAGGTGAACACGCTAGGTTATTATGATACAAAGCATACCAAAAATGTTGGTAATGGTTTTTAATTCATTATGAATATCCATTATAGATTATGTGAGGATGTGTGTGAAATCAGCTTCTGCTATGACGATATGTGTGAAATCCATTTTTGAATCATGAGATGAAGTGAACCCACTGGGTTGTGATGATGTGTGTGAAATCAGCTTATGTTGTTGTGTGTGTGTGTGTATATATATGTTGGGGTGTAACCATACTTTATGAGATTTTTGGGGCAGTGGGTCACCGTCAAAAATATCTTTGTAATAATTTAACATTATATTTGGAAGAGACGGTTACTTTATGTGTTTTATATACTAGGAGAAGGAAGAGGAGGAGGGGGTCGATCAGGATCAAGAGGAAAGATCGGCAGAGTAAATGTCAAACCAGAGAGAGAGATTATACATCACATACACTAAACCCAAAATATACAGTTCAACCTAAATACTCCATCTTGATCACACGCCGACACACACCGATATACACTGAGTTATAGTGATATACAACGTGAACACACAAACACCATTTATATACGTCGGTAAGCATCGAAGGTAGTGTTATGCGCCGGGTGTATATCGAAGGGTAGTGATATGCGCCGGGTGTATATCGAAGGGTAGACATATACACCATGTGTATGAAGAAACATTGTTGTGTCTCGTTACAAATCATTATATATCGACATATATCGGTATATGTCGGCCCGTGTACAGATGAGTGTTTTCCTTATGAGGATGTTATAACAGTTCCGGTATCATTCTAGTGGATTTCTGGCGTATCACCTGTGAGTTTTTTTCGATTTGGATTTCCACGTTATTTCTTGTGTTCTTATATTTTGAGTTATTTTTTTACAGTATAATTTATATTTTCAGCATGTATTGACGTACTTTTTGACCTGCTCTTTTGGTGGTTTTGTCAGGTGAAAAATTGGACGTTAACAATATATATATATATATATTATATGGAGAATGATTCATAGTAAATATTTGTTATGGACATTGTTTCAATAAATTATTTTATCACCGTTGGATTAAATATTTAAAGATTGAATATAAAATTATTCCGCTAACTTAGTTAGTGGCATATAAACATTTGTGTATAGCAAGTAATTCAATGCAAAAAAAATAAAAATAAAAATTAATATATTTTATTAATTAAGTTGGCTGGAATGGAGAAGAAGTAGGCTTCTGTAAATTACATGAATCCAAAATGTTCATTTGGTTATTAAAAAGATTAGTTTTACTCGTACAAGATTGCTCTGCAGGTCTTGTACATCGTGCTGTGCACGAGACAGAATTTACCTCTTCTTTTAGGTCTTCCTCATTTAATGTCTTTGATGTTGTAACCTTTATATGGCTTTGGTTTTGATATTGAGGTGGGCTAATCATTTTTTCTCTATCCCTTGATGGGATATAAATTTGTTTTTTTTTTAATTTTTTTTTATCCCGTCAATTTAGCCAACAGAATATATTAATTTAAAATTTTTTTTTTATTGAATCACTTACTATATACAAATATTAAAAAAAAAAAATTAATCCGCTAACTTAATTGACAGAATGGTATAAAAAAATATTAACATAATATTTTACTTACTTGTTAACATAGTTAGAGAGATAAAAAAATAAAATAAAATTTATATTCCGCTAATTAAGTTGACGGGATAGAAAAAAAAATATTTATTATATCTCACTAATTAAGTTAACAGCAAGATAATTTTATATTTAAATTTTGAAAATTTAATTTAACGGTGATAAAAAAATTTGTTAAAATAATATTCATAACAAATATTTATTATAGATCATTCCTTGTATATATACTAAGACTCCCTCTACCAAATTACATATCAGACAACTATTCAAGCGGCTGTGATGAAAGAATCAATTTTGGATTAAGATGCAAACTTAGATCCAAATCTAAAACTCATGAAAAACAAAGATCAAGACAAAGAAAGCAAAAGAAAAAATGAACAGGGAGATGAAAGTGAAGGTGCGGGATGACGTGATGGTGAAAAGTTCCGATCTGCTGGTGATAGTGTTTGGTATGAATAAGATGAACAGTAAGAATTTATGTATATGAAGAAGAAGATGAACAGTAAGAACAAAATTGGTGGTAATATTGTATTCTCCCTTTAATTTAGCTAATATACAGTAAATTTAATTTTAAAAAGCAATAAAATCAATGCTGATTTAATAAAATTAAAATTTTCTAAATACACATAAAGTTAATAAGAATTTATAAATATCTATTTATATAAAGTCAATAATTTATTTTTAAAAAATATTTAATTACATCAAATTTTTATTTTTTTATATAATTATATTTATTATTAATTACCTATTTTTTTTATTAATTACAAAAATAATTATTTTTTATTTTTTCTTATTTTTTGCTAAATTTTCTTATTTTATTTTTTAACATTTCCCCCCCCTTAATATTCTTTCATTTTTACTAAATAATGGCTACATGTCGAAAAAATTTCATGTCAGCTCTCTCTCTCTTATGATATGACAAACCGTTAAAGTTAACACGAGTTAACGGAATTACTAACGATTTGTTAAAAAAATATAATTCAGTGAGTCAAATATTTTTTTTATTTTTTAATAACTCACTTGTAAATTGACTTATAATAGAGTGATTTTATTTTATATTTAACCCATATTTATACAAACTGATTACTTTATTCACACTTAGAGATTGTTTGATATATTTTGAATGAGATTGAATGACTGAATCGGAGTGCATTTGTTTAGACTTGAATAGAGTTGAATGACTGAATCGATCAGATTTTTAGACTGAATGATTAAGTCTAATTTTTTTAGTTGAATAGTTCAGTCCCAACTGAATAAAAAAAAAAATTTATATTAAGTAATATTAAATAAATTTATAATAACTTTAAATTTTTTCAGATAGATAAAATAGTAAAAATATATTATTTAAATATTTCAAATATATCACTTATCAAATAATTTCTTTATTTAATATATATTTTTTTTCATTGAGCTATTTCTTAATCATTCAATACTATATTATTTAATTTTTATTGAACACCCTCTTGCACATACGTTCATAAACATCCAAACGACGGTTGTGCAGATTTTGACAACGTCTTTTGTCGCTTTGGCTCACACCATTCCCAGCAATTTAATTCAAACCCTTCTCTCTCTTACATACTCCATTTTCCCGTCCCTGAAAATATACAACTACTGTATTTGTATATATACACACAGTTGCTGTATATGTAAACCGCCTTTATACATCACCTTTTTTCGAAAAAAAATCAGTCTCTGCTTTTCAAATCTTTATCTTGATATGTTCTATGCGTGAGCTTTCTCTCTAGAAAACTATATTTGCTATTAGTTCATTAAAACTGGTGATCTTAGGCTCGCCGAGAAGTATGGAAACGACGACGGAGCACGAGTCGGATCTCAATCATGCCGTTCGGAGGAGAACGAGTGCGGCGACAACTGCGAAGGCGGAGAGTGTGGGGAATGATCGGAATCAGATCGGAGAGACGGCGGAATTGGAGAATGAGTTGATTAATGGAGCTGAGAAGGTTGGAAACCGAACGGAAGAGAGAGAAAAGGAAGGAATAAGGGCAAAATTCGAGTTTCGGCCATCGGCTCCGGCTCATATGAGAATAAAGGAGAGTCCTCTTAGCTCTGCTGCCATATTCAAGCAGGTTTCTGAGCTTGTCTCTATCTATTTTTACATTAATGTTATATTATAATTGATATTCAGAATGTTTGTGAATTTGACTAGGTTATGTGATTGACAATTTGCAATTCTATTACTTTTCTATTTACTGTTAGAAAATGAGAAAAATAGAAAATGAGAAAAATGTCAAAGGATGTGTACTTGGTAGATATAAACTACCAAAAATTAAACAATAATTTATTGCAAATAGGTAAGGACTTAAGAAGCTTTGATTGAAGGCTATTATTTAAAGTAGAATAGCAAGTTGTTACTAGAAAAATTATGAATTCGTGTTATATCTTTTAGGCAAACATAATTAATAGTAATATGCTCTTTTAGTAAATTATATTTTTTAGGTGAACGTAATGAATTTGTTTGATGTGGAAATCTAATAAATTTGTAAGTTGTGCCTTCGTAATTTTTTAAAGTTAAAATATCATAATAATAGAGAGTTTGCTGTTGTTGTATGTAAGAATTGATTTATGTAGGCATGATTTCATGTACTACTAATAGCTTAGCTTTCTTCATTTGATTCTGATACTTCTGATTAGTGATAACCGTGTTTCATTTTTAGTGAGAGGACAGAGCATGAGATAAATCAGATTGTAAATTCTTCCGCACAATAGCTTTTCATTTGCTTGCTGTGTACATGCATTAGCAGAAATCCCATCTAGTTCAGATGGTGATGATAAAAAATATTTTTTCCCCTTATGATTTATTATAACTTTTGACAAACTTAAAATCATGGTCGGAACTATGCTCATTTCTATCTTAAGAGGTAGTACATGGTTTATCTCATTCATTGGCATGTTTAGCATAAAGTGTCTAATGTAACAGGAATAAATTTTAGGTTCAACTATGAAGGTATTAAGAAAACTTAGAAGTTCTTATGCAGGGGTAAAGATGTTTTATAAAGAGCAGTTCAGTGAACGTAAAGATGAAAATGAGGTAATCAAGAAAATAATGTCTAGGGATTAGTGAATATGTATGATTGATATATCAGAGTCCAGAGAGCACTGCAGCTAGTATGTTCAAAGAGTGTGCAAGTGTTTTAAAATACTTTCAATTGGCAGAACATGGTTGCACTTGGAGGTGACTATATGTTTTCCTAAATGATGCGGGAGTACTTGACTATATATTTTCCTGCACGATGCGGTGCTTGTGGAGTGAGAGGAAAATGAGAGTTTATTGAGACTGTGGAGCAACCAGTTGTTAGGTTAAAGAACAAATCCCTCCATAAATCAATCTTCTAGTGAATGGAGTCCAACCTGGGGATTGAGATCTGTTTGCTGATGTGGATAACTTGAGAATAAAAAGTCAGGTAGTATTCTAAAAATTCCTGTCTAGGTCCAATTAATTCCCGCCTAAGCGCTAGCTCCCCTCTGGCGTTCTGCCTAGGCACTAGGCCCCCCTGGCGCCTCGCCTAGGCCCAAGGCAGAAAAAAAATTCCTCCAGAAAATTAGACGGGACTAGGCGAGCAAGACGGAGAAATTAGGTGGAGCCTAGACGGAGAAATTAGGGCTGCAATTGTTATTTATTTTATTTTAATAACTAAGCCACAAAACGACGTCGTGGATGATGAAGTTGAGGGTTGTTAGGGCCTTACTTGGGAGGTGGTTGGTGAAGCATCCGGAGCAGAGCTTAGGAGAAGTAGTAGAAATGTTGGAATAAGAGAACTCTATAAAGAATATTTTTTATCTGATAATGACACGGAGGAAGAGGGTGATGAGGAGTATTGAGTGAGTCCGATATGGACATTATCTTGAAGGGATATGGAGAAGAAGAGTTAGAGATATAGAGAGATATGGAGGTGAGGACTATTAATTTGTATTTTTTATTATTTGTTTGTGTTTGAACTTTGAACAATTGCATATTTGTGTTTGAACTTTGACATAGACAATATGGATATGTGTTTGAAATTTAAGCAAATGTCTTTATTATATTTATTACTAGGGATAACCCGTGCCTGAAGGCACGGCGTGCAACTAATATAACAGTTGAGTACTGTATCTAATATTTATAGATTGAAAAATCTAAAACTGTAGTAGATTCTCAGTTCCATAATAGAACTGAGAATCTAACCATTAATACAAAAAGATTAATACTCAATTCAGTCATAGTTTTTATTTAGGCAAACATTAGTGTGCTATTCATTTCCAACTTAAAATTAGTTCTTGACAAGTTTGAGCAATTAATTGATTGACGATAGCGGGCTCAAATTTGTATAATATAGTGTTTTCAGGTATCCCACACACCTTTTCTTTATTGACAAAAAAGAATGAGAAGTTTGGTAGCATTTATTTTCCTCCAGTATCTCTAACCATCGATCAATATGATTCATGAACAGTATTTCCTATGAAAAAAGGGTAGTACTGCAAGCCATTTGATGAGATCCAATGAGGGGAAAAAAAGATATAAAAATCCAAAAGAAAGACTTTTGTATATATACCCAAAAATATAAAATGAGCCCTTTAAGTAAAAAAAAAAAATATTGTCATAACACCAACTAAACTGCATCACCATAACATTTTTTTCTCTATATTTTTTCTTGAAATTGGACAAAAAATCTCATACCATGAGTCAGAGCCTACTACAATACTTGCTCTCGATATAACCTGCAAAAACAACAGAGAGATGACACGTAATTGTTCATGCCTAAAGGCACGACGTAGATTAAAATTTCAAAAATACTCTATTATCTAAGGACTCTTTGCAACCTAAAATAACTTACAAATCAATTAGAATAAATCTGAATCGTCCCTATGATTTTCCGCCCAAATCAATTTGCATGGAAAAACATAATAATCGCAATACCCTAAAAACAGAAAAATGACGTCAATATTAAAAGGGTGACCCATGTTGTTTACATGCAATTTTTTTATTTTATTTTATTATTATTACTATTATTATTATTATTATGATTATTATTATTATTATTATTAGTATTAGTAATAGTATTATTATTCTTATTATTATAATTATAATTATTATTCTTATTAGTATTATAATAATAATTATTACTATTATTATTATTATTATTATTATTACTACTACTACTACTACTATGATTATAATTGTTATTGTTGTTATTATTATTACTATTATTATAATTATTATTATTGTTATTATTATTATTATTACTATTATTATTATTATTATTATTATTATTATTGTTATTATTACTATTATTATAATTATTATTGTTGTTATTATTATTATTATTATTGTATTATTATTATTATTTTTATTATTATTATAATTATTATTATTAGTATTACTATTATTATTATTATTATTACTATTATTATATTAATTATTATTATTATTATTATAGTGTAGTGATGAATTTGATTTGGGCGGGAAATATGAGTAGATATATTTTTGAAAAAAAGATGTTGAATTGGGGGGGGGAATGAGAGATAAATTAGTGACCGTTGGATGTTGAAGCTCAAAATGATTTTAGACTGTTGGATTTTGAAGTTAAAATTAATTTGAGACCGTTAGATGTTAAAATATTGAGATTTGAGCCGCTCTGTTTTATTATATAGATAGATTGTTTTACTTTTTATTATTGTTTTTTTGAATAAATGTAAAATAAAATATTAAAATTGGCTTAAAATAAAAAAAATCCTACCTAGACCCCCTCGGCCTCCCGCCTAGCGCCTTTTAGAACATTGGTTAGAGGTTTGGTAATCTTTCTATGTTAGTCTTTCTTAGGGTCAGGATGTGCTTGTTTTTTGTTCGTCTCCATGCTGAGGTTCTTATTTTGACTTTAGCATACACCAACTGTACATTGATGCACCTTCTTTGGTGCTTTTTAATTTAATTATTCTTACTCATAGTTGTTAGATTGTGAATCGTATCATGTGTCGAAAATGTTTGCATGAATTGTGTATCATCTTGTGAAATGTATCCTAAGATATGGAAAGAAAGTATGTCATGCTGGTAGGCGTGTTCTTGCAGAGCCATGCAGGTCTCTTCAACCTCTGTATAGTAGTGCTTGTTGCTGTGAATAGCAGGCTTATCATTGAGAATCTGATGAAGGTTAGCCCCTCATATTTGTATTGCATTTCTTGGTTATTTAATCTAGTTTTGCAAGTTGTTGACTACGTACGAGTCTTTTATAATGAAAGCTATGGTTCACATTCATGAGCATTTCTTATTACATATTCATGCACAATTCTTACTTGCTCTTAATTACTCTCACAGCAGGCATTCTGTGCTTGTAGTCTGTAGATGACATACTCTTGATGGCTTTTGCAGTATGGCTTGTTAATTAGTTCGGGTTTTTGGTTTAGTTCAAGATCATTGAGGGATTGGCCTCTTCTAATGTGTTGGTAATTTTTTAAGCACTTCATTTTCTAGTTGTCTTTGTTTTATCTAACTAGAGTGAATTTGTAGTTTTGTATCCTGTTTGATTAAAGTAACCTGTAAACCTTTATGTTTCTGTTACGAGAATAATTAAGTCATCCATTAACTGACACGAAATCCTTTTTTTTGTGGTCTCAATTTCAGTCTTAGTCTAGGGATATTCCCCCTTGCTGCTTTTGTCGTTGAAAAGTTGGTGCGTCAAAAATCTATCACTGAACAAGTAAGTGGTTCAAGTCTTAATCTAGTCTTTTGTTCTTAACAATTAATTGAAATAACTTGGTCAATGTATAAAGACTGAACAGTTTGCAACTTTTCTGACTCATGTTTTATTTTTGCTTTCTAAATTCTTTTCCTTTAGAAAGTAAACAGTTATGGCTATTAATAATAATTATGCGGTAAATTTTCTGGTCACGTAAATTGGCTTAAAAGCATTTTAAATCCTGCACTTTTTCGCATTTTTGAAGGTGAACCAAAAAAGAACAACGAAGTTTGACACAGTTGACTGTACAGTAACCTTTTGAAATCAATCCTTCCATCGAAATCAATTTGAATTTTCGCTGTAAAGTTGGGGCTTTTGACATCTGCAACGTACTTCTCTGTAGTCACACCCAAGACACGTAAGCTTTGTTCCCTACATTTTTGCTTGTGGAAATACTATAGACACCTTTCAATGATCATCACATTTTTCTAACTCCAGCAAAAATTCAAATTGATTTCACCAGAAAGGTTAGCTCAAATAATTAATGTAGTTTCGGGTTCAACGTGTCAAACCTTTTTTGGGGGTTCACCTTCAAAAATGCTAAATAACACAATGTCCATAATGCTTTTCTTTTCTTTTTTTTGATAGTTAAGTTTAGCCCCAAGTATGCGGATTGGAACTACTACCTTGAAGTTATTTCCTCATACAAGGTCCTAAATGCTTTTAAGCCAAAACAATTTATTAGCTTAAAATTTTCACGTAGCAGGTATTTAAATAAGTTAAGTATGCTTATTCCACAAATCACACTGTACATATCTTTGTGTTCCATCTACATAAAAGATGGTCCTCGGATATAATGATCATTAGATCTAATAAGTTACAACTGTGATAGCTGTGGTTTAATGTGTTGTATTTGCATAAGCTAAAATTGACGCATGGAGATGTAATCTCAGTACGCATTTGTTTTGACCATTTTAATTTCTCTGGGAAGAGTGATTTGGTGGATCAATAACCACCAAAACGGAACACAGCAAATAAAATAAAATAAAGGAAAGGAAGACAGAGCTGACGAGGCATCACTGTCCTGTCAACTACTACTGGTTTACTAGTCAAAAAATTAGATGGCTTAGGTTCTATCAACTAGACTGCTGAATATTTGGAATTTCTAATTACCTTCGACTGTAAGATGTTATTGCATCTGGTTAAACTGGAAAATAAAACTAGTTTCCTGTTCCTCAATCCATTTCTTATGTTTTTTCCTACAGTGTCGTCCTATGTTGTCAGTATCTAGAGCAGTATGCCAGTACTACAACTTATCCCTTGTTATCTACTGCAAAAATGAAAAAATAATATAAATCCTTCATGGTTGAATGATATATTACATGTCTGAATGAGCATATATTGTGATAATTTTCAGAGTTCTATTCAGTGAGTTTGCATGCCAATAAAATTTATTGGATTGTGCATCATGCCGCAGTACATGATCTAACTCATGTTATCTTATCTAGGAGCATCTGTGTTTACATATATGCAATGGTATACTTTGGATTTAGTACTCCGGTTGTAAATGGATTATCAGATAGAAACTTGGCACATATAATTCATAATAATTAATTAATAGGTTTGTACTTTGACCTTCAAGAGAGGTTAATCTTCATATCATTATTGCAGGGTGCAGTCGCTCTTCACATATTAATAACCACAATTGCAATTTTATATCCAGTCTTTGTGATTCTCAGGTTAGTACTTAGTATTATTTTTTATGAACTCATGCTTACCTTAGCTTAATAATTTCTGTTCTCCTAAAAATTATAATCAACAATTGGGATACGACAGTAAAGTGAATGAAGCCAAGTAGTAGGTACAAGTCCAATGTGATCCAAAATCTGTTCATAAGCTATCCATGTGAACAGTGCTAAAAAAAGAATCACCATTTTTCAATATCTGTTCTTTCGTAGTCTCAACAATAATAATAATAACAACATGCAACAAAGATGAATGGCCCTACAAATCCTTGTGTAGACACGTGTGATGTCCAAGCAGGGTTGTGAGACTTACCCTAATCTTTCTATTTATTGTACGGTTGGGTGGTGGCTTTGGTGTTCTTTAGTTGGTGTGGTTGGAGAGAGTTGGTTGTCCTTCCAACTACGAGGAGCTGCCCCTTGTCATTTTGGGTTTCAGAGTCACTTAATCAGTGGTAGTAAGAATTACAAGATTCTTTAGTGGTGTTTGTGTTTTGCATTTTTGTGGGGAATATAGGCGGAGAGGACAACTTGGATATCTAGTTAGCATTATATAATTTATATGCATCCGACCTTGTTACGTGATAGGATTTCATACCATCCATCCATTGGGACTTTTGTAATGGCTCCTTTTAGGGGGCTTCCTATTTATGATTATACTGTACCTAGGGATTTGCCCTTCATTGAGGATTTTACTAATCCATTAATATTCTTTTGGAGGACATTTTGTCCTTGCATTGGATTCTGTTCTTCTTTTATAATAAAAATCTTCTCTTTTTTATCTAAAAATAGTTACAAGGCACATTTTAATTTGAGCTTCTGAACGCCTTTACTGTTTTTGAAAGTTATGAAGTGCATTTATAAGAATGTTTCTTAATGTTTTCTTTGGAATTTCAGTCAGAAAATTTCAAACTGCTGGCTTTATGCAAGCAGCCTATAACTTTAGTGGTGTGAAATCTTGTTCATGTTGTTGATGGGCCTTGGTATGGTTTTGGATGGAGATATACTTGGGGAGTGCATAATTTTTTTTAGAGAATATTTGAAGAAGAGAAGTACGGGAAAAACAGAAATGCTAACAGAAATATAGATCAATGCGTAAGTTGACAAAGATATGATCCAAATGATCATTGTACTTATTTTGAAACTGTGCAGGTGTGATTCTGTCGTTCAATCTGGTGTGACATTAATGTTCTTTGCTTGCATTGTGTGGTTAAAGTTGGTATCTTTTGCACATACAAATTATGACATGAGAGCAGTTGCAAAATCCATTGATAAGGTAAATATGAGAAGTTCCCTCTTCGATGTTTCTCTACTAGGCCCTTTTTCTTTTCAAAAGAATTAGCCAAAATAAGGAAATGTATAGTTGGTATAATGGTATGGTCTGTATAATTTGCTGCTTTATTTTTAAAAAGTTTTAAATGTTCCAGATAAATAATAATTCTATACATCAGGAAAAACTGCATTAGAAAAATACCAAAAGTGGGTTTACATCAATGTACACATGAAATATACGCAGTTTTTTTATTTTATACAGGAATTCCTACTTTATAATGTCCACGAAGTACAAAGATAACCCGAATTATTCAATTCTGAATTCCAACAGTATTAACTATTCTTTATTTTTCAATTTTGAGGATATCCAGAATCCTGAAAATTAAGAATTTTTTTTCCTGTCCAAAGAGTTCACTATATTGCATTTGAGATCTGTGCTAAATATTGAAGTAGTCAAAGTAAGGAGATAGTTGAATTAAAGCTAGCACCCTCAAATTCTGTACCAGTATTTTCTTTTATGCAATAGGTTAAGGGGTTCAACTGCTTTGCTTTGCTAGTTATAGTTAATATCCTCTAAGATTATGACATGTAATGTGAAACTTGATTCACTTATTCTACTATGCTGCCTGTTAGGGTGAAACGTCATCTAGTATGTTGAATGTGGACTACCCGGACAACGTTAGCTTCAAGAGTTTGGCATACTTCATGTTTGCTCCCACATTATGTTACCAGGTAACCGCACTCAAGCCTTGTACAATTGACTCCATAATATGTTCATCCACTCGTGTTGTTCAGAATATATAACATTACATCCAAGCTAAGCAAGTATACGATTTTATTATCTGATTTTCCTTTAATATCATGTTTTAATGTGGTGTAGTGTGCCTGCGAAGTTGCATAAAAGGCTAAAACACATGCATAGTGTCACTGATAGACTAGTGAAGATAAGTCTTGTTGGATGATTATTGTCTACTGATAGCAATATCATATTGATTCATTTCATGGTCAACTTTGGTCCGCCAACAAGTACAACGAAATGTTAGCTGGTGTTTCTGATCACAATAGAAACTGATTGGGTTCTTGCAAACTTTTTGTTAGGATATTCAGAATATTAGCTCTTGTTAAGTTTATACAAGAGTTTGCATATGCAAATTTCCGATCTCATCTAGCCTTGTTTTCTACTGGTTAATGCTAAATGCTAGCGATATTTGTTAGCACTCCCACCCAATATTGGGCCCCTACTTGGTATCAATGTTGGTTCTTAGATAATGGTGAGTTAGTTGTCTGAAATATATTCATACTCCAAAGCTTAAAAAGCCTTTTCTATACTCTGGACACTCTGTTTTTTCTATTTGATTATCTTTGCTGCTCAAGACTGTTCTTTATTTCACTAAATGGGTTTGAAGTTTTAGTATATATTTCTACCCAATACTAATTGCATTCAACTGCTACAGATGTCAAACCTAATTCTGAATACGATTTCCAAAAAAAAAAATGTCTGAATATGCTTTCAACGACAACAGGAGCTTTTATGTTTAAGGTCACTCCGACATAATTGAGTGCATAACAGTGGGTGGGTGTGCATTTGACTTTCAAATGTTATGTTCATTGAATTGGTTCAAGGAAGAACTTAGTCTCGGATATTGTAACCATGCTTATATGTCAGTCCAGTTTCTGTTATGGTATATTGGTATTGGATACTACTTTTTAAAGTAAGTTGTACCAATTGCCAATAGCTGAACATCTTAGAGTTTTATAGCTTGACAAATGAATATCCCCATCAAATTTATATCTCTAAAGTAAAATTTATGCTTTTTCTGTTTTTGACTTGTCAATTTTTTTGGTTCTGCATTTTTGCTTATATAGTTATATGAAGTGGTGTGATCCAGAAGGATGATTTCAATGTTCCTATTATTGGAATTTACTATTTATCTTTCCATTGAGACAATGTTTTTTCGTAGCCAAGCTATCCTCGTACTGCAAGTGTTCGAAAGGGTTGGGTGCTACGCCAACTCATCAAGTTGGTAATATTTACAGGGCTTATGGGATTCATTATAGAACAAGTATGTCTTCTCATACTAAAAAGTTAGCCTGTTTGTTTGTTTATATGAATGTAACAACTTTACGTGGGTATGCTAACGGGTGCCATTGTTTTTTATGTTGCAGTACATTAATCCAATTGTCAAGAATTCTAAGCATCCTTTGAAAGGAGACCTTTTATATGCTATGGAGCGAGTTCTGAAGCTTTCTGTCCCCAATTTATATGTTTGGCTCTGCATGTTCTACTGCTTTTTCCATCTCTGGTATTTATGCTCTTCCTTCACTCTTAGATATATACTCTTCTCATGTTTATTTATTTTTTATTTTTATAACTTGTGTCCACTGTTTTCCCTTGTCAAAGTTTTATCAGGAAATTGTCAAGTAGTTTTATCATGACACTATATGTGCCAAACATTGTTAATTTCTGTGTCTGAATTTATTCATTATAATATAAACAGGCTTAGAGATATAGGTTATTTTCTTGAGGTAGACTGAAACTAAACATAGGAAGGTCAATTTTTGTATTTTTTTACTGATCGAGGAAGTGGTCACATTTAATGCAGTATATGGTTAATGCAGTATGTGTTGATTCGGGTTGTCTTTACCTTATACTATTTGGTAATCGTAGCTTTTGGTATTTAAAGGATTCTTCATTCTTGGAATGGATGTATAGTTCGGTTAAGGCAGTGGCAATTTTTTGAACAGCACCTTTTCTTTTAAACTGAATAACAATATTTGTGCAAAGAAGAATGGTAATGATAACAGAGTAAAAGAAAAAGACACGACACTTTCTGTTAGACTCTCATTTTAACAAAGTTATTAGTTGAATTAATTAGCTTATCAAAAATGTAAATATAAATTAAAGCTCTGCAGGACCACCGACCACTAGTCTTCCGCCGGAGGGGTTAATTGCACAAAAACACCGAGACACAGGCTCCTGAAGAGGAAAGCCCAATTATAATAGGTTTATAGTCGATACAGAACAAAATAGGAAAAGAGTTTGTTACTTATTATTAGTCTAGCACAGGCGGAGTGTTGTTCTTTTTAGCCTTATTTTCGCAAAGTCATTGATGTTAGACGTGAAATAAATGGGCATATCCTTTTTAATTTGATGAAGGCCTAATAACAATATCTTACAGCATTTGACAATATTTTGAAGTCAATTAAAATAAGCTGGAAAGACCAAAACATCCTTAAACGGCTACAGCCAGTACTTGTATGCTTTGCCAGTTTAACCACCTAGATGCAAACGTTGGTTCATCACTTATGACCATGGCTGGGTGTTCCCTTGTCTCCCAAGAGAATAAAGAGGGTACATCCTTTGTTCCAGTCCGTTGAGAACATATTCGTGTTTGGGAGGATTAGCGGAAGTCAGAAGTGGCTGCTTTTAATATTGCTTTCACCATTACATTTCGTAATTCTGTTTTTTTTGTTTTTTTTGTTTGTGAAAGATGGTATTCATGAATGCTGACATTACCTTTTTCGATTTTCTCTGATATGGAAAGAAGGCAACCCTATTTATTGGACCTCTCATTCTCCTGTAATCAGAGTATTAGACAAGCCGTGACAGTTGTCAGAATCTTACGATACAGGATACGTATCTTACGATACGATACGGAGACAATTCGATACGTATCTGAATCTAAAATGATACCATATTTTATGATTCGATATTTTTTAAAAGCAACCAACTTGAATTTTTTTCCATGTATATCCGATAGACTAAAAACAAAACTTTTAAGCCTTTTAACATTTCAATTGAAGAAGTTTTCTAGCACAAATATATTCTATATCGCTTCATGCGCATTTAATAACTTTTTAGAGTATTATATCTAATTGAAAATATTGCTCTATTTTTTCAATGTCACTGATTTAAGCAGATATATAAATTTTCACTTGTTAATTTAAATTATTATCCTTTGTTTTATAGATTAAAGGTAAATCTGAATTTTTGTTTTCTTTTGTTACTCTATAAAGATTACTGAAATAATATCTAATAAATCAATTTAGAGTATTTTGGCCACTGTTTAACTTTAAAATTAATTTTTAGTCTATAATAATATTTACTTGACTACTTTTATATATAGTCAAGCTTGTGTTTTATATTTTTAAATATATATTACTATATTTTTTATTTTGTTTCCGTATTTTACGATATGATATACAATACGATTCACAATTTGACAACTATGACTGTGGGATTGTCTTCTTTGCTCATCCTTCTTAGTGTATACCATATCTTTTCACTTCCATATAGTCATTCTTGATGAAGGTTCAGCTGAATGATTCCTGCAGAACTTTTTTTTTTTTACGTACTTGGCTACTTTTCATACTTCCATTTCCATTTTTCCCCTAGCAGGCTAAGTTGCCCATATGCCTAAGTCCTTGTTACCAGATATGTGGGGTGTTCGCAAGTGGGGCATTTTATACTCTTCTATTGGTTCTTCACTATCCCATTCAAGTCTTTAAACTGTGGGTTTAACATATCTGAGGAGTAGGTTCACCTTTCTTCTTTAGAGGGATTTCAAGAACTAGACCTCCGGGTTCCAGAGATTGTAAATATACTAAGATTCTCTGAGATGCAGTTTTGTTGCAATTCTTTGGAGATTCTCTGGAGTGAGCTTCTTTGCAATTATTTGTGGCATTTAGATTGAACAAATTTGTGTCTTTTGACATGGTAAGGGATCAAATACAAATACTTTTTCAGCGTAGGTTTGGGCATCTGCAATAGGATCCTTAAGAGGGCTTGGGCTTTCAGACAATAAGGATTTGAAGGCTGTACTGGGCAACTTGTGTGCAAAATAAATGAAATTTTTTCCATTGGTTTCCAAACCACATGCAAGTTTATCACTGTTTCATTATTTTGTTCTTGTAAAACTAACATTTAGTATTTTCATTTAGGTTAAATATACTTGCTGAGATGCTTCGTTTTGGTGACCGTGAGTTTTACAAAGATTGGTGGAATGCAAAAACAGTGGAAGAGGTAGTTTTCATACGTTGTGAAATGTTTGGCTTTGTAAAAAAAACTTACATTCATACATTGCTGAGTTTTGCTGCTCTCCTTTTTATATTTTATACATGTCCTGCTTTGGCTGCTGTCATCAGTATTGGAGAATGTGGAATATGGTATGTCATACTCACCTCTCTTTTTTGTTCTTTAGTTATGCGATTGCATTGTTTTTCTATATACTGACTAATGAACAATTAGCATATTTATATATTATGATATCTGTCTTTTGGTCTGACCAGAATTGTTGTTCCTAATTGCAGCCTGTTCATAAATGGATGGTTCGTCATATATATTTTCCATGCTTAAGAAATGGTATTCCTAAGGTAATTGACGTTCCCTCTCAGATTTCAAGCAGGGTGTACTGGAATTTCCTATTACTTCTTTCTTGTTAGTAGCTTGGTTTTGTTCCTCGTTTGGGGTTTGTGAAGTTGTGATCGTCCCTTGTTACCTGCTGATACAGGGAGTTGCTGTTGTAATTGCCTTCCTCATATCTGCTATATTTCATGAGGTATAGTCCAATCTTTCAATCTCTTTTATGTGTAGTAAAAGCGGCATGATATTGTCATAGCAGCAATTCTTATACCCAAAGCACATACTGCACTAGTGCACTTTGGAGTATTATCGTGTTTATAATATGTTGTGTTGCTCTAGCACTGAAAAATGTGCTCTATATGATATCCGATAGTAAAAGACATGAATACATTTGTTGATATTCTGCAGCTATGCATTGCTGTTCCTTGCCACATATTCAAGTTTTGGGCTTTTATAGGAATTATGTTTCAGGTAATATTCTCCAACACTAGTAAATGTTAATCTGAATATTACTCATGAGAATGAGTATTCATATATGAGGTGTAGCAAATTGTTTCCAGTAAATGTTACTTTTTCAAGAGGGTTTTTGTGGTTTCCTGCGTTTTTCTTCACCTACATGAACTCTGAAAGGACAGAAATCTCGTCTGTAGTTTAGACGGGTTGACAGTAGTTAGCAAAATTGATATGCACACTAAAGGTCTCACGAGTGCCTTTGTTTTCCTTTGATCAGGTTCCGCTGGTCTTGATCACGAAGTATGTACAAAAAAAGTTCAGGAATTCCATGGTATGGCTTTCTTTCCTAAATCAGTGCGGAACTTCTATTACTTAATGAGAGAGTTGAAAATTTTAGGCAAGTTTTGCTAAGATAGTTGTCTGGCTTGTAGTAGTTTGCTGATAGAACACAACTCTAAATTCCATGGAACTCTTGCTACCATAAGTTCCACAAACTGGCTGGGTACTACCATTCTGAATTGTGGTACAAAAACTTAGATGTCTTGTGCATAGGTAGCGTAACTAGCGTTCCTTGTTCCCGTTTCCGTTCCATGTTCTATAATATTCTGGGAAGTTCCTTTGAGTATCCTTTTCCTCACAAATTCCAAATCAAAACAGTATGTAGTGCAGTAAACCCAAATAAACTTTGAACTGAATCAAGTGTTTTGAAATAGTGGAAAGGAAAAAAAATCAGTTTAGATTCATTTATGGTAGGTGAACATCTTAGTAAAACCATCTTTTGTTTTATACTTTCAAAATGAGCTAGGATGCTGGAGTTAAGTGGTTGCCGAAGAGTGAAGATTAGTCCGATGTTTGAACCAAGGTTTTGAAAACCGGACCGGACCGACGGTTGGACCGCGGTTGGACCGGAACCGGTCCTCTTTCCGGTCCGGTCGAAGCTCAAAAACCGTTTTTGATCAAAAACCGGTGAACCGGCGGTCGGACCGGTGACCCGGTCACCGGTTTTACCGGTTCCCTACCTCCCTTTTTTTTTTTTTTTAAAAAAAAAAAAAATTAAAAAAAATTAAACATTTTAACTTGATTAAATATATCTTTGATTGAATTTTGAGTTATGATCATGATTTAATATATTTCTTTTCATATAGATTTAGTATTTATTTGAATTACATAAAATAAATATTGTACAAATAGATTTATTTTTTTACCGAATTTGATTGAATATATCCTAGAGATGTTTTTGTTCATTTGTATTTGATTTTATCACTCTTGAGTCTTGAATTTTGTGTTATGATCATGATTTAATATTTTTTTTTATATAAATTTAGTATTTATTTGAATTGCATGAAGTAAACATTATACAAATAAGTTTAAATTTTTTTTTTCGTGTGTTGATAAATTGATTAATTTTACATATTTACTAAATATTATATATAATATATAATAATAATTAATATATTTAATTATTTATTATTTATTACATATTAATGATGTCACCGGTTCAATAACGGTCCGACCACTAGTTGGACCAGTGACCCGTCCGCCCGGTAACTTTTCCGGTTCAATCACCGGTCCGGGTATGAGAACATTGGTTTGAACATTAGATTGATAATGATTTACCCTGTTGCGCTCCTCAGTGGTTAGATGCTAATGTGTGCTAACACCCAAGTATGGATTTCTATAACCGGGTTTCCCCTCCTACCGTTTTTAATGGCCAAAAAATAGCAAAAACAATTCTCACTCGTGATTAAAAAATTCTACAAAGAAAATATTTTTCCTAAACTATTATTTAAAAAAGAACGTATTGAGAAAAGTTAAGTGGGACTAGGATCCATGAGACCTTAATATTTGGGGGAAAAGTCAACAAAGAAAGTAATACTCTTTTTTTTTTAGTATAAAGGGAGTACTAGCATTCCTTGCAATACTGAGAAAGTAATTTAGGCTGGAAGAGAAAGACATATTGAAGCTGCATGTGTTGGCAGGACATGTCTGAATTGTACATTTAAGTTTTGCGTCCTCTTCATTCAGTGAAATGTTAAAATCACTATATGGGCTTAATTTACACCACTGGCTTGTCTACTTCAATAACTGTCCCTGACTTTAAAGTGTGCACTTTATACTTTATCTTCCTCTCTCAAATCCATCTACCAGTTAAATACATGCATTGCTAGTGTGCTAATAGTTTTGCTTGTCCTAAATTTTATGCCAGGTGGGGAATATGATATTTTGGTGCTTTTTCAGCATTTATGGTCAGCCTATGTGTGTACTACTTTACTACCATGACTTGATGAACCGAAAAGTAAACGCCAGATGAATTCATTCAGGAAACATTGAGGAACTCCAAATGTGATTAGATCAATTACATCTCCGAACTGGCGCAGCACTGCTCCGAATATACCACCTCGATTTACGTGCTGTAGTCAGAGATATATCTACCTACCCTTACACCCATCTTTCTTATGAGCTGAAACCTTGTTCATTCAAATTGTACGAGCAGTTTTGTTACAAAGCTTCAATGCACCTCAATTGATAAAATATTGTAAATTATAGTTCCTTTTTATACACGTGCTAGCTAGAAATATCTTATAGAACTCTAATGCCAACAAGTGGACTCTCATAACAAAGGCCACAAAACAGACGGGCTCTTGCTGTCCTGTTGTTTTCCACGTGATTTTCATGCAGTTAAAAGAAAATGTTCAATTGGTGTAAAGTATAAAACAAGCTTCCGACTAAACTACACATTCAAGGTCCCAAAGTGTGTGCTCTCACGAGCGCAATATATGGGGAATAGATCTCACATTGATAGTATAGGATATCAATGTGGGATTTGATATGAGAAAATAAAGGGTTAGAGCGTATATTATAATATTTGGTCAGTGTCGCTAGCAAAGCTGCCCCGGAGGAATAAAGGGCTAGAGCTGGTCAATTTTTTGCGCATCCTCTTGAATGTCATTTTCATGATTCTCGGACCCCCAGGTTTGCTTCAGAACTTTTAATAAACTGTGGCTTTCATGTTTTCATAAAAACGGTAAAATTCTCTTTGAATCTGTCAAGAGCTGCCTTGATAGGATCCGGATCAACCAATGGCTGGTTCTCTCAATGAAAGTATCTCTCAAAGAAAGTATCATTGTTACCGATTTATAATATAGAGTAGACTTTAGATAAAATTACAGGGGAGAAGAGATAGAAGAAGATTGATTGAAAGAAAAGCCATGAGTATCCATCCATACCAAAACAAAACTATTTGCAGCACTTCCTCAACCACAACCAAATTAACTCCTGCATGTGGTTGCAGGGCTTTCTCAACCACAACCAAATTAGCTCTGCATCCTTGCACTTAATTACTACAACAATGATTACCCTATATATATATATATTAGATTCGAAGAATATAACTGAATATCAAGTTGTCCAACTAAGATGCATAAATATCAAGTACCGAATCTACGTTTTTGAAACATGAAAATAAAATAATTAGAAAAAGGTACAAGACAAAGTCGGTGTTTCAGCTTTTTAAAATATGAATGTTTTTCAAACCAAAATGTAATCCTGAGTGATGCCAAACACCATCTCTCATATCTACTGAAAACCTAACAATTGTTAATGAAAGTTCAAAAGTAACTTCACAGGGAAAATCATTACAATGGCCAATTTACAATTCCAAAATGTCCAAAATTTAAGTCTATACGTGAACATACGTGGGTAATAACCGTTTAGCTTTATACAGGGGCTTGTTTTGTGTTTTTGGTCAGACTGGCTTGGACCTGTTCCTCTTCTTTTGACCGTAGGAGCTTTGAGAGCACAGATACCATCTGAGAATCACTTCTTTACTAAATCACAGTTTCCTGAGAACTTAAAACTCCAATTATGGATAATTCTAACAGATGCCGGTATAAGAATATGGTGTAAAGGTGCTTATTCAGTAGCGATCCCCCTGTTCTTCATCAAAATGCAAACTTCCGATGCCTTTGAGAGTGGTTTTGTAGTTCTTTATGCTTGAATTATTTTTTCCCAATGAACCATGCTTTGGATCTGAGGACCCACCAAGTGAACTTCTTTGTCCACCTGAGATTTTCTGCCCCGTTACTGGACTTGCATCAGTGGTACGAGAACAAGCAGGGTCAGACTCATTCCGCCCAGCAAATGCTTCACGGCTACTACTAGGAACAGCAGATCGCCCACTTGATCGACCCAAAAAGGTGGAGGTTGACAACTGCAAATTTAAGAATAACGTGCATTTTAAGATTTAGCATGCATTATGTTGGAGTATACGCATACTGAAGCCAGTAGTTCACATTAATATCAGTCAATCTAACATATAAAATACACAACTAAATTTTTTTAAGAAACATGCTACTTTAATTTTTTCAAACATAACCGATAGTACTGCTACTCATGTTGTCAAACCCCGATTAGACGAGGCTAATCGATTGCTCACATTGTATACAATCTCAATGGCTGAATTCGCCTGGCAGGGACGCTAAAAGTTACATCATGCTTTTGTTTCTAGTAGTAAAAATACTAAACTTGTAGGTAACATAGTAATTATTTAACATAAAAAAAAAACACTATACCCATCCTATGGACATCAAAATAGTACTCCCTTTGTCTGCAGAAGATAGTCCTACTTTTATGTCAACAATTTTTAAAAATATTAAGGCTGGGATAGGGTACATTTAGACAATCTTTCAGTAGTTTGTTTTTGACATTAAAATTAAAGAGATATACTAGAAATTGTTACTGGGAAAAATTATACCCCTACATGTGTCGTTCAAACCTCAATTATAAGGGAAAAATTCAACAAAAAGGCAGTACTCCCTTTTATGGACGAAGATAGTACATGATTTTATTCTAAAGAAAAAGACGAACAAAGATCAATAATAGTACAACAGAATACAAAACAAATACCTACTGAATCATCTATATCTACACAGTTGGAAATTCAAAGCACCATCCAAACACCATAAATCCACAAACTCCAAAGGAAAGCTGGTGCCAAATTTAATTTAAAAAAAAAGAAAAGAAAACTGCTACCTAACAGATAAATAGGAATCATACAACTTACCATAGCATCTTTGCCCATTGTTGAATCATTTCCAACAGGACTCTTCTGCTTAGATGAGATTCCTGTATTTATACCTTGTCCAGAACTTCTTCTATGAGAAGGATCAATTGAAGACAAACCTGTTTGTCTCACTTCTTCACCTGCTATAAGGTTTGACATTAGATAATGTTTTATTTTGACGAGTATACATTTTGGAGTTCGGACAGAATTAACTTGAAGCATAGGCTACATAAGACCTCAAAGGAGTGACGGGAAGAGAGCAGAACAAAGTCTAATAACTAAACTAAAGGATTTCTTTCAATGATATTGAAAGGAAAAGGAAAAATCTAATTTTTTTATAAAACAAAGAAAAGAAAAAATAAGTGTTGTGCCTTGAAAGCAACACAGCAAGGGCAGAAAACCCGCCTACATTTTAACCTGTTGTTAGGTTGATTTGGAAGAATATATGGTTCAGTTCAATAAAGTTTTACCGTACATGATAGTCTCCAAAACTGCCATTCCAAAGGAAATTATATCAACTGTCATTAATAACGCTTACTTCCTCTACCCATAACTATTGACGAGGTTTTGAAAAATATAATCCTCCTTTCTCTTGGTTTCGCCATACCAAGCAAATAGTAATTACAGAACAACTTGCAGATAGAAATCATCTACAAACCAAATATTTTACATCAAAGGTGTAATCCAGTACTCTACCTGACTGTCGATCAACATTGGGTATAGCGGGGGGCATTCCAGAACTTGGTCCAGCACTCAGCCCCTAACAGAGATAACTATCATTTAGTACATAACCGCAGAGGATCAACTAACAGCAACTACTACTATTACATCGCTTACAAGGGCCCGCGATGGAGGTGCAGCCATCTGTGACTGCTGATACTTCAATATGGTCCAATCAAAAACATAATCAAACTGGAAGCCTGCAACCAAGTTGACAATATATCATATTATATATCACTGTTACACCATTCTTTCTAGGGCTAGAAAGAGAGCACAAAATTTCAATCGATGATAGGGAATTCTTTAAGAAAATATATTCAGACCTTCCCGGATAAAGAGGTCACGGAATATTCTTTTCAAGTAAGCATAGTCGGGCTTATCCTCAAAACGCAATGAACGACAGTAATGGAAATAGGAAGCGAATTCTGTCGGATAGCCCCTGCATAATGCCTGAAAAAGTAGAGTATATTCACCACTCATGCTTTGATCGAGCCAACTGCAAACGGCAGCCAAAGCAAAGTTTAGGATTACATTACCTCGATAGATGTGGACACTTTCCTTTCGCTAATTTTCTCATACTTCTGTTTCTTATTTCCTGCTTTCAGTCCCTGCCAAGGAAGACTAAACATACAATGGATAAGATTTAATAAGACATGTTCAAAAGATAACAGAAAAAAATCAAAAAAGATTGTATACGGAAACATTACCTCCCTCGGAGAAAGTACATAAGGACATATCCAAGAGATTCCAGGTCGTCCCTCCTGCTCTGTTCTATACAAAACAAAAATAAAAAAGAACAGAATACATTTGTGAAATGGAAGTAATCACCAACTACAGAGTGAAGTAATTAGTAGGTAATGCAACAAAAGAAACACATACCAATACCAAGGTGGGTGTTCATACTAGCATATCTTGCAGTTCCAGTCAAGTTTTTATTCTCCCTGCAATTCCATGAACACAAGTAATGACAAGCATTTTCATGGAAAACGTGATAAAAATAAATAAAAGTCAGAATCTTACGATACGTATCGTACGATACGATATAATACAGAGATAATTCGACACGTATCATCAAAAATGACACCGTATCGTATGATTCAATTACGATTCGATACAATTTTTATGATACGATACAATACACGATACTTTTTAAAAGCAACCACAATTTGAATTTTTTTTCATCTAGATCCACAATATTAAAAACAAAACTTTTAAGGCTTTTACCATTTCAATTTAAGAGATTTTCTAGAACAAACATATTCTATATCACTTCATGAGCTTTTAATCACTTTTTAGAGTATTACATCTTATTCAAAATGTCGCTCTATTTTTTTCACGTTACTTAGAAATCTTCACTTATTAATTTGAATTATTCTCTTTTCTTTTATAGATTAAAGGTGAATCAGAATTTTCGTTTTCTATTGTAGTTACTTTATAAAGATTACTAAAATAATATCTAGTAAATCAATTTAGAGTATTTAAATTATTATTTATTTTTAATCTATAATAATATTTACTTGACTACTTGTATATATAGTCAAGCTTGTCAAATAAATTGTGTTTTATATGTTTAAATATATATTACTATATTTTTTATTTTGTTTCTGTATCGTACGATACGATGAAACACGATATAGAGATTTTCAATAAACAATACGATTCACGATTTTACAACTATAAATAAAAGACAAATATAGCACAAGATAAGATCATCGAAAAGTATCTACTATAACAATCAAAATAGACAGGAGAAAGAGTATGCTACTTGACTACATGGTAATGGTCCTCCTCTTGGTATCCAAAAGGTTGGGTTTCAATTCTTGTCGTGGGCATGTGGGTTTAAAATTAGCAACAAAAAAAAAAAAAAAAAATATGCTACCAGAATGAGACTGCTAAATAAATGGACAAATAATTGTTTTGCAAGGGTTGGTCAAGCAGAAATGTGATCCAAATAACCGACAGATTTAAAATTACTGTGTAATTCCAGGATTAACACTGAATGTGTAATAATCACACATAGAAATACATGTTCAACCATTTGTGTAGGTCACAAATCCTATTGTGTCCTCTTTTCTTTTCAGTATTTTCCGTTCTACACAAGTATTTTCTTCAATTGCATACATATTCAACATAATATTTAGCATAAAAACATTATCTTAGGAGCCGGAGAGAAGAAAAGGGACGAAAGAAAAAAAAAAAGGATGACGATTAACATTAACAAAGGTTTAAAAAGCTAATACAAAGAAGTAATGGACTAGATTGGGCTCAATTGTTCCTTGAGACACATTACACCCTTTAGCATACTGCCATAATTGTTTCATAGGGGGGGGTGTGAATAAATTAAGCTACCATTTTCAGGATGTTTGGCTATTAAATTTCAACATAAGAAATCATGCCCCATATAACTCTTGCAAGATAGTCAAACATTTTTTATATACAGAAAACAGTATCTCATCCAACAATAAAGCAATCACATGAAAGCATAGCAAAATGTGTCTATGCATGAAAGTATTTGTCAGCCGACAACAAAAAAAATTAATGCTCCTCTACCTATAAGGTATGTGTTGGTGGGTTGAAGTATCTCTATATTTCTTTGCCAGACCAAAGTCTATGATGTAAACCTTCATTAAAAGTAAAAGGAAACATGAGCTGACTGTCATCGCATTCTTGCCAGAAAAAAATTGTACTAAACACATTTAGTAATAACCAAAAACCTGATTTGCACGCCGTCCTAAACCCATAAGAAAATTGTCCGGCTTAATATCTCGGTGAAGAAATGATTTGGAATGAACAAATTCTACACGATTGATCTGCAACAAAAATCAAGACGGAATATAACAGCAAAACTTGCAAGGTAAATAAATGCAACAATAATTTATATTTAATATAGTTAAAATATATTGTACATCAATGAACTTGCCATTTGATCTGCAAGCATGAGAACTGTCTTCAAGGAAAGTTTTCTACTGCAAAAATTAAACAAATCTTCGAGACTTGGTCCAAGCAAATCCATCACTAGAATGTTATATTCTCCCTCCACTCCGAACCATCTCACATTTGGAATTCCAGCTACAATAGTTAGAAAGTATTATAGTTAAAGCCATAAATAAGATATTGAGAAACTAAAAGGAAATTAAGAGAAAAATAGAGTAAGCCATTACTTCCGCCCTGTAGTATTCTGTATAATTTTGACTCATACAGCAACTGAGGATGCTTTGTCTTAACATTTTCCTGTGTATACGAGATAAATTATCAGCATCACAATTTCTATAGGAAGGTATTGCTTCCAGTAAGCTCTAAAAACAATGCAAAATCAGGTTAGAGAATTCTATATATAGCAAAATCAAAATGAAACTTAGATCAGGAATAAAATGTAGGCATGTCAATGGATCACTTGATGCTACAATACCACTTATACTGATAAACTGTACCACGATTATTTTGCAGTCCAGAGTGACTCAAATCACTTGCACATCTGCTATTTCGAGATCAAATCACAAAATTATAAAGTTTATTACAAAAAAAATTGATCAAACAGAGGTGAAAAGTGAAAGGGGTAGAGTGGAGGTAATGGATGTTTCTGTTATTTGAAAAAGACAAACAGGGAGGAGAAGTAAGAGTAGATTGCCAAACCCTGTGGCCTAAGAACTCTTGCCTATAAGAAGGAAAGAGCTAGTAAATAGCTAATATTTTTATGGCCAATTTAATTTACAGACCAAAGATATACCTCCTGCTGCCCTGCCCCTGTCCTTTGCAGTGAAAAGGAATATCATGCAGTATAAATTAGGAATAAAGGTTATTAATATGAAACATAGCATGTGGCTTAGATCTTTTTCTGTAAGATACTCTCATGTAAAGATAAAAATAAAAATGAGACAGCTTTTTACTCTAAGATGAAAGTTTAACACTTCTTGTATGTGTTAAATAATGTTCAACCACAAGAAATTAGCTTTTACAGCAACTTAGAATTTTTTTTTGGTAGAACAGAATATAAGCAGAACCATGTTATGATGTGAAAGGCATGTATATAAATTGAACTATAAACAATGTGCCATCCATCCATAAAAAGAGAATATCCAGCTAATTTCTTATAGTATATTTCAGCAATTCAGCTTATAGAAATTAATATCCATTATCCATCTAATTAAATAACATGAAATCATCATACTAAAGTCACTTCAAAGCATAAAGCTAACTAACCATTGAGCCAAAATAGTAATATCTCCAGTCAATAACTTATAATAAAATAAAAACTTAAACATCAGGTAATTATTAATCTAACAAAAAACTAGTTTTCAAGTTTCAAGCAGTTGTAAATCACTAAATTCATATAAGAGTTAGCTACCTATAAACTTAGCATATTCAATAAAGTAAATAATAGAACTCTCAATGCATCTTCAAGTTCTTATATCAGGAAGCAAACCTTTGACTTATCCTATCACAGAACCACTCAGCATGATAATACTTATAAAACCTAGGGTTTAGATAGTGTCTCATGTTGGTAACAAGTTCCGTCTTGGTCGCAAGATTAGACAGTGGATGTTTTGGGAAAATCTTTATTGGTTTACCATATTGTTTTTCTTTCATGTTTGCGCTTTTTGTTGGTCGCGTATAATTTCATTAATTGAGCACTTATTTCATAAAGATTATACCAACAAAATTCACAAATTCCCATGAGCAAAATACTCACAAGCTTAATTGCAACTTCCTCATTAGTCTGAATATTAGTACCTGCAAAACAAAGGCTCAATTAATCAAATCCAAAATTAAACAACCAGCAAAAAAAACACAAATAAAAAGAGAAAAGAAGAATCAAAAGTTAGCAAACCAAGATAGATCTCTCCAAAGGATCCACTGCCTATCTTGCGACCCAGACGGAACTTATTGCCGACACGAGACTCCATCAAAACCCTAACCTCCCAAAACCAATTCAAAATTCAACGACGAAATAATTAATAACCTAAGATTAGAAGGAATATAAGGATCTAGGGTTTATGTAATTCTGTTCTTGCGACTAAACTAAGGTTAGGTTGAAGAAGGTGAGAACAGAAAAAGGAGCATAAATTTCTCTCTCTGTATCTAACGCTTTCTCTCTGTATACAAGCTCGCAGACTGGAAAAAGTTATACAAGCGTTGTATTTTGGCCATTATAAAGAAACGGAGACTCCACGCGTTGGTCGCACGCGTGGACGAATGTTCCCGAATGAACGTTTAGAAGATCAGGCGTCGCTGTCAATTGGCCCTTGGTGTCTCAGGGCACGTGGCTGTAGCTCAATAAGACAATGACCGGATGTTGTATCACGTGATCATAACAAAAGTTGGTAAATATGAATTACTTTAATGAATTATTGACTTTTTCTCACTTTTGATAATCGTGTTTTTAATTTTTATCAAGAAATTATTTTTTTGAATAAAATACACTCACACTCTTTATAATATAATCATAATAATACTTACTATTCCTCTAATTTTTTAAGTAATACTCACTATGCCTTTGAATAACATAATATAACATTCATTATCCCTAAGATGGTTGACTTGATGATTTTCGCAATTTTAAAAAATAAAATGGCCAAAATATCATTAACTACTGTCAGGACAATTATACTTTTAATTTATGATGACTAATATACCATTTAAGCAAAAAGTTTGCTTGTATATCACTTTCATTTAACTAGAAGGATAAATTATTAACTTAAATAAATAAAAGTTTATTTAACAAATGTAAAATTTTAATGTGAATAATTATCATCTAACATCTGTACCAACATAATGTGTAAGACCCCGAATTTATGAAATACAAAATTTAATTTTTCTTCATATATATTTTTCCTGAAACAGTAAGTGGTTAAATTGACGAAATTGAAAGTTAAGGACGTTATGTGCAAATTTTTATTTTGTCGGACAATATTCTTTTTGTCGGGGAATATTCGTTTTGTCGGGGAATATTCGGGTCGTACGACGGCGCCGAAATAACTAATTATTGGTGGAGCCCACAACGGAATAATTGTCGGATATAGAAAACGACAGAAGTAACCTTTTTAAATAAAAATAGTCAACGGTGTTAACTGTTAAAATACCGGTGATAAAAGAATAGTAGTATACGGTAATTTATGGTATTTCAGTATAGCACACGGTATTCTACAGTAGCACACGGTATTGCACAGTGTCTCATATTATTGGTCTGATAATTGACACCGTAACTGTTGCGCATCATTTCATCAATAATTGTCACTGCATAATATTTTATGTTATCAATTCAATAATTGTTGCTACACAGTATTTTTCATTATTGTTACTACACGACATGTTGCATTATTAAACCAATAATTGTCACAGTAACAAATACATAGTAATTCATATTATTGATCTGATAATTGACATAGTAGTCATTGCATTATTTTGAATTATTGTTATCACTATGGTAGCATTATGTTAATTGTCGTATTACTAATTGGTATTTTTATTAAACAATATTATAATAAAAAGATATTTATTTTATTAAGAAAAAAATAGAAATAAATAAATAAATATTATTATTATTTTTCAAAAGTTACTATTCACTCCCGGAGTTCACTATTCATTCCCAAAAAAGTTACTATTCACTGACGGAAGTTACTGTTCATCTCGGGAAAGTCACTGTTCATCTGCCGACAAAAGTTACTGTTCAATACTGTTCACATTTTGAAAATTTTAAAGTTACTGTGCAAGTATTGAAAAAATTTTAAAAACGTTTGCGCAGCCGGGGGGAGGCGCAGCCCCCCAATTTTTCCTTCCCCGGCGTGCTACGCATAGTAACTTCATTTGCTATAAATAGGCCATTCGCTGAATAAGAAAATCATATCTAAAATACATAAATTTTTCTATAAGTTTATTGTGAGAGAATTTTGAGCATAGTAAGGTTATTTTGAGAGTTTGAAAGCCAAAAGGAGTGCAGGAATTTTTCAAGTAAATCTTTTATTAAAGAGTAGTAATTTCATAAATTCCTATATTTCACGGTATTCACAAATCTTCCTTTAGAAGACTCTTCTATTAGAAGATTCATTTTTAAAAGCTTTCTTTGGAAGATTTATTTTGAAATATTATTTTAAAAACTATTCTAAAGTTGTTATATTATACTACAAAAATTATGTTAAATATATATAATTTTGATAGTTCATAATATACGAGTTATCATACACTTTGAAATTTATATGTGGTAATTACTAATTTATATTATAAATATATAGGTTGATCAACCTCATTTAAATCAATATCCAGTCACGAGTTAAGGTAAGGAATACCATTCATTTCAAACTCTTAAATTTACTGTGGTAAGGAATATTATCTTCTTTCATATTCTAATTTACTACGGTAAGGGGTATCATTCTTTTCATCATCATAAATGGATATTATTTTCTTTCTTACTGGAAGGGATTATCATTCTTTGATTCTCGAAAATAATATCGTTTCTTTCTTACTTATGTGCCATTTATTTCCATGTATTAATTTGTGGGAATAACCTTACGGCGCGGTTTACCGCCTGTTGGTGAATAACCTTTTGTATTCATTCCTTATTAATCTTTGAGAATAACCTTACGGTGCGGATTATCGCCTGTTTGGTGAATAACTCTTCGTATTCAAATTGATAGGAATAACCTTACGGCGCGGATTATCGCCTGTTTGGTGAATAACTCTTCGTATTCAAATTGATAGGAATAACCTTACGGCGCGGATTATCGCCTGTTTGGTGAATAACTATTCGTATTCAAATTGATGGGAATAACCTTACGGCACGGATTATCGCCTGTTGGTGAATAACTATTTTTATTTGTCTCGTGTGGAAATAATTTGTCTACACGAATTATCACATGACACTTTTATTCCATATTCGTAAGTGATATCATTTTCCTTTATACTCATAAGGGATACCATTTTTTTCATCTTCCATTATTCAAACTTACTATGGTAAGGGATATTAATTCCCTTCACCTTTTGTTAATCAAACCTGCTACGGTAAGGGATATTATTTTCTTTCACACACCTAAATCGAAACTTATTATGGAACTATTGCTTCTATAAAAATCCTGAAAATATTATATGTTCCATAATAGTTGAATTTCATTATTTCAACTGAACCTTCCTATTTTCTGAACATTTCTATTGAACTGTAACCGTTATTCTGAACTGTGGATCTTGAATATCATTTTTAAATTTCACTCCACATCATGTTGGCAATTTGGACATTATTTGAATCTGCACAAAGTAAACTTCCGATACTTATTGTTTATCCTGTTCTTCTGTTCATCATTTGTATCACTGTTATTTGTATTAATCATCAAGAATCAAGCTGTTGTGAATATCTGTGGCCGGGGGCACAGATGTGATAAAATTGTTGAACAGATGATAGGTTAAAGGCGATATACTAGGTTAAAGGCGATACATCTGTTCGGTGTCTTTTATGGCACGTGGTGAATGTTCTCTTTGGCCTGTAGTGCAAAGATGAACTGTTGGTTGGTATGATTATGACCAAAGGTTGAATCTGGTATAATCATGACCGTTGGTGCTTTATTGAATATCTTTGGCCCGTAGTGCAAAGATGAACTGTTGATTTGCATGATTATGACCAGGAACTGTGAATTTTTATTATCTTGACTAATGATATTTCAGATGATAAAAGTTGATTATATTTTTACTAAAAAGAGAAGCGAGTGGACATTATGGTCTGCATTATTCTTCTAATAGATTGCTCATTCCGCTGCTATTATTGATCTGAACATTGTTTAAGAATTTAAATACAGTTTTTGATATAAATCTTGTAGTCTATTGTATTCTATCAAGAACTTAACTGTTGAAGGCTAATGATAATTTATTCGTCATTATCTTAGTCATAATATTTCTTACTGGGCTATTTGAGCTCACCCTTTCTTTTGTTGCATTGTTTTCAACAAGAGATGAGAACGTAACGGGGTCTAGCCGGGGGATGGAGTGAGAGTCCGAGGAATAGCTGTCCTAGTCTTCACGTGTTGTAATATAGTGTGGCAATAATAGTGAAAACTTAGTTGTGTATTATTATACACTGTATTGTTGTACGTTGTGCTTTGTTGTAATAATTTTGTTGTAGTCTTTTGACGACTCAAGTTTGGGTTGTGTGGGCTCAGATTTGGGGGCGTCACATAATGATTAGAAGAAAATTAGAGGTTATGGTACATTTGACTTGTCAATATATCAGAATATATTAATATATCGTTATTATATTATATTGATATATTTAATCAAATGTTGATATATTTGACTTAACAATATATCAATTGCGTTATTACATCATCTTGTTATATTTGTTCCAAGATTGATACATTTGTCTTGAAAATATATCAGTTTCGTTATTGCAACATTTTGATATATTTGTTTCAATATTGATATATTTGGCTTAAAAATATATCAGTTTCGTTATTGTAGCATTTGATATATTTGTTTCAATATTGATATATTTGGCTTGAAAATATATCAGTTCCGTCATTGCAATATTTGATATATTTGTTCCACGATTGATATAATTGTCTTGAAAATATATCAGTTTCGTTATTGCAATATTTTAATATATTTGTTTCAATATTGATATATTTGGCTTGAAAATATATCAGTTTCGTTATTGCAATATTTTAATATATTTGTTTCAATATTGATATATTTGGCTTGAAAATATATCAGTTTCCTCATTGCAACATTTGATATATTTGTTCCAAGATTGATATATTTGTCTTAGAAATAAATCAGTTTCGTTATTGCAACATTTTGATATATTTATTTCAATATTGATATATTTGGCTTGAAAATATATCAATTTCGTTATTGTAGCATTTGATATATTTGTTTCAATATTGATATATTTGGCTTGAAAATATATCAGTTTCGTCATTGGAGCATTTGATATATTTGTTCTAAGATTGATATATTTGTCTTGAAAATATATTTGTCATGAATGTAACTTGATCACATAGGTCAAAATTGGGTACTTTTGTCATTAACAAAATAGGTATAAATTCACTATATTTTAAAATAGTAAAACATGAGGGTAAATATGTAACTTCCCTTATTTGGTAAAAAATAAACATCTGCGGGGTAGTGAGTGTTATTTGAAAAACTAGAAGGGCAGTGAGTGTAATTATAATTGTATAATTGTCTACCGGGGATGTGAGTGTATTTTACTCTAATTTTTTTTACTTATATGTAATTATATATATCACGTTATAAATTAATAACGTGACTCGTTAATTAGAACAATTAATTTATGTAACACACATTATATATATGCAATTAAGAAAAAAATTAAATAACATTTGAAAACACATGAATGATAAAATATATGAGATAAAATAGGGATAGAAAATTGGAGAAAGAAAAAAAATTAGTGACAAGTCGTGAGTGCAGAGATTATTATGAGTTTATCGTTGTGCAGATATAATTTAATTAAAATATAGCAATTTTTAAACAAATTAAGGGAAAGAAAAAATACTAAGAGATCAAATTTAAATCGAATTTGGTTCTCCTTCATTATATATACTGGTTATTTGACATAGACAACTGTGTGTGCAAATAATAATAAAAAATTAGTGGGCAGTGGGTGAAAGAAATTAGGGAGTGATAAATAATGGGTAGAATTGGGTGGAGTGTGAGTTTATTATACGTTAACCATTATGAAAAGATAATAATTTAAACTTAATCATAAAACACATAGGATGAGAGATCAAGTTACTTCCTCCAGCATTATATATAGATAAGTGTTTTTATGTAATTAAAAAAATAATATTTTAAATAATTTATTCACATTTGTGAACTTTTGCCTTCTGATTTAAATAAATGCGCAGAAAAAAGATAATTTTTTTTAATTACACACTAGTCTAGTTTGTATGTCACATTATCAATTTATGATATAACATGTTCAATTGAACACAAATAAAAAAAAATTAAAATTTTGATTACCTTATTACTCCATAAAAATTAAAAAATCGATCACCGAAATAAAAAAATATCAATAGCATGAAAAATCTCAATAGTATTTATATTTAAGCCTTCTATTTTCTCCATTATTTTTTTCTTTTTCCCATTTTTGGTATATTGGCTTCTTTTTTCTTTTGTGTCTGTTGCTTTCTTTTAAAATGAATAAGCTTGTTAAGGGACCATTTTAAAACATAAATTATTCTCACAGGTAATCAATCTTAAAAATAAATCTCTAATTTTAAAATAGAGGGATATAATTATCTTTGAGTCATAGAATTGTAACTAATTATCTTAGTCATATAGGTATAATCATCATTCTCAAATCTTCAAAATAACTCCTCAAACTTCAAGTACTCCATTTAACAACACCAAAAGTTGATCTCAATCACAACATTACACACACACACACACACATATATATAATTTGTACATTAACTAGTTATGGATTAAAGAAAGTTGACCCACACTTGCATTTCCATCCTTCTGGTACATAATTAGCATATTGGAGCCCCAAATGGTTAGTGTTGGTGGGCACTTGAATGGCAATACATGGCCAGCAATGCCCACATCTGTGCTCACAATTTGGTGGTCTTGACCCAAGCCTGCTCATCCCTTTATATTCCATTGCTTCTTCTTTGTCCCTAGTCACTTGTCCCATTCTTTCACCTCCCTTTATACACATAAAACAGAGTTGGTCTCTAAAGAGAGAAAAAAACAGAGAGAGACAGTTAAAGGGCACCTGTTTTGGGACAAAGGCAGCTTGAGGAGATTTCAAGATTTGGGTTTTGTCTGATCATGTATACTAAGAAAAGTTAGTATAATAACAATGGAAACTCAATAGAGAAAAAGATTCAAATGTGATGAAAATCAATGCGTAAAAAATTGCTGTAATTGAAACTTGAAAGATACTAGACGAATAGCTAATTACCTTGCAGATGGGCAGTATGATCAAATGGAGAAAAAGGCAGAGCAACTGTAGAAACCCAACTCATTATATACTGAGTAGATATCAAAAAGCAATAAATTCTTCTCTTCATTCTAACATATAATACCCAATTGATATTCCTTCAGAGACAAAATACATATGAACTCTCAATTAGCTGGATAAAAGAGTATTTACGATTGTTGGCCAAAGAAAAGGAATGGTGAAAAGGGCTGGCTACAGAACAGAACAGAGCAGAGAAGTGTACATAAAGCAAGCAGGTCAACCTTCATTAGTCAATCATATATATATATATATATATATATATATAGATATATAGATATATTTGGCAGCTATCTACACTGTGTGTGTGATTTTTCTGGTGAGAGATTTTACTTGACAAGAGGTGATTCCCTTTCTTGTCAAACAGTCTTAAGACTAACACTAAAATTTCCTCTGTTTTGACAAGTCACATTTCAATAGAATATAGCTAGACAACAAACAAAAGATTTACTACAGGACATATACAGTAACAATTCCCTCTCCCCATCTTCATAGGCCATACCCAAAAAACAAACAATTTTTAGTTTTCTCTCTCATCCCATTTTAAGATATCTAAATATTACTCGACATAAACATATACTCCTATGTTACTAAAGTACTAATATTCTTGAGGTAGCTCCGTAGCTGATTCAGTAAGGAAGAGGACATCTCCCATTTAACACAAAGTTTATTTATTTATTACTATTATTATTTTGAATGAAAGATGCTAGAGGCAAATGTAAGTATTTGTGGTTGGTTGTTTTTTTATTTAATTCTTCAAAATTTTGGTGTTTGGGATGCACAACTGCACATTTACCAGTTGAATCACCACCATGTATGTAAGGGTGTTTAACGGTACCGGTTTTTTCGATTTTTTACCGAACCGATCGGTACCGGTTCGGACGGTACCGGTTTTTTTTCGGTTTCGGTTTTTTCGGTTTTTCTGTTTTTTTATACTTTTCGGTACCGGTACCGGTACGGACAATTTTGCATTTCGGTAAATACCGGTATACCGAAAGAACCGAAATAAATAATATAATATTAAATTTTTATTAATTATTATAATAATTCTAATAATTATATATATTATTATATATAAAATAATATATTTAATTATATATATTATTATAATATATAAATAAATTAATATATAATTATTATTTATAAATTATAATTATATATATTACGAATCGGTAAAAACCGAAAACCGAACCGAAAAAACCGAACCGAATTTATACCGAACCGGTACCGAAATCCGTAATTCGGTACCGGTATCGGTTCTTGATTTTTCGGTAATTCGAGTTCGGTTTCGGTTCGATTTTTTCGGTTTCGGTTCGGTAAAAAATCGATGGACACCCCTACATGTATGGGTCAAAAATTGTGTGTTGCTATGTGATTTTTGAATTTTGACACTAGTGATCAGTAGTTCAGAACAGACTTGAGAATACAGAGGAGTATTAATTAATTGGTGAGAGACAACTCCTACTACTTTCCAACAAATGATCATTTCCCATAAAAAAAACTTGGTTCAGCTTTGTCAGTGTTTAGAAGAAACTGTTATTGGAATGTTATTTTGACAATGGGTTTAATGAAAAACTAGCAAAATAAAGTAAAGACTAGGGAGTAAAATTAACTAGTATTTTTTTTATAATTAATTTAGACTAAAATTTAAATACACTCGTACACTCTTATCATATTAAGATTTTATCTCAGATCTTTTATTTTATTTAGAGGTCAATACCACCATCCGGTCAAAGATTTCAGTGATATTAACTTATATTTTTTTGTCACTTATAATTTATTTGTGAGTTTTATTCGTAAGAATAAAAGAGCAAGTTCAAACATATAAAATTTCAACTTTCTATGTTCTTTTCCTTTTCTTGAAATAAATTTTACAAACAAATAGTTACGTCTGCATTTAAACGTATTTTTTACAAATTTGTTGTGTGGCAAAAAGATTAAGAAAAAGAGTTTAGAAAAATGTATGTTACCATTGGTTATCTTCTTTATTTAAATCCTTATCATTGGGGTCATGTCAACAGTATTCATTCAGCAAAAAGGGTTGAAAGGAAAAAAAATCTGTCATGTTGCAGAAAATAGAGCAGAAAACATGAATCCAAGAGACCCCTAAGATAAATAATAGACTGCCAATGGAAAAACTGACCAAAGAAATTTCTAGTCAGTCGTACAGCAACTGAGAACCCTGCAACGGCATATTGATGTAGTTGATTCAATGGTGAATTGGTAAATGCCCAGCAGCTGGACTTGGCTCTCTTCTCTCTCTAGCTGAGGATCTAGGAAGTAGTACTAGAGGAGGTACTAAATTGACAAGCTACACTTTTTGTGGGCAATTTTGTCCTAAATTTTAATCAGATGTTAACAAACTGACCAATTGCTACCAACAGAATTATTTGAAATTTTAAGTTTTTAACAAGAAATTCTATCATTTATTTTTTTGAAAGATTGGATAATTATAAGATATAGGAGTAAGATATATCTTCTTAACAAATTTGAGATTTCTATTAATTAGTGTTAAAAGCTCAAATAACAAAACAAGGGGTTGGGATTTTTCATTAGTGTTGAAATTGTGGTTCAGTTAATATATATTTTTGTGACATAACACCAAATTGAGTAATGTAGTGTCAATTCAAATTTGTACATATATCTTTGCACTAATTTACTCTAGCTCATCAGCAAATGGATTAATGGAGCCAACATTTCTCTCCCCGGGGGGGGGGGGGGGGGGGGGAACACTTTCTTTCGCATTGAATTTGAATATCATCAACTATGTGTACAAGAAATTAAAGAATTAATTAAACCCCATAACGAGTGGAAGAAATAGAAAACACCAAAATTGGGTTGAAAGATTATTCAAAAAAATCCTAAAAATAAAGGAATTTGGGTTAGTTCCACCATTTACCATCCCAATGCCGTATTTTAAAGGAGCACTAGAGGTGCACCAACTGCTAGAATTTTTGTCCCAATTTAGGGACCTCACTTGTCCATGTCAAAAACTCAGTTGGAGGAAATTGGGGTTCTAGGACTAGGGAGTCCCATATACGAAAGCCTGGGAGATAGCCGGACTTTCGGACTCGGCCGTGGCGAGGGGATGGGACCGTAATTCTCGAATGCAGGTCCTGAGGCCAACAGAGGAGATAGGTTAACTTGCTCAAGAGCTCGGAACTGTAAGTCTGTAGGATAGTCCCTAACACAACTGATACGTGGTCCAGCTCCTGAAGTCCACTTGCAGGATAAGCGTTTCGCCATATCAAACATTGGTGCCTCGGCAGCATCTGTTTTATTGGATGTAACATCTATATCAGATGTGTTCTTATCTTCTGGTTGAGTGGTTGTACTACTACTAGCTGAGTTTGCTATTGATTCATCCTCACCAATCTTAAGTGAGAAGGAGTCATCATCTATTGCACACCTCTGTTCCAAATAAAAAAACCGTTAGCTATTTTGTATAAGAATGCTCAACTAAATGCTGCACTGCACGTATATAAAATGTACTAATTTATGTAATGATTTGCACACATGAATAAATATAAGAAAAAAAGAAACGTAAAGCTTACCTTTACATTTGTGAGATCTACATGGTGCTCCTCAAGGAAGCTAATGAATTCCCTGAAGTTCTCTTCTGTTGGGTGGTAGTGACCGCTATAAGGCCATATAGCCTGTAAAAGTACAGCAACAGAAATGCTTAAAATCTCCTATAGTAGCTTATTAATAAATAAAAGCAAGCATATTTTACATACATAATAATATCATGTGAACAAATGTAGATAGATATGTATGTATATATACCTCAAGTACACCACCGTATGCAACTAATCGTCCAGCCGCCATGGTGGCCGCACCGGCAAGGAAACTAGAGTGCTGAAACACGCCTTTCTTCTTCTGCCCCACATACAAACTCCTCGACGTGCTAAGAACAAAGATCCACTTTGAACCCTCAATGGTTTCGACAAATAGGCCACTTTGTCTGTACAGAAGCTTCCCATTTTCTACTATTACTTCATATGCTTCCCTCTCATTCTGTTATAGAATTGAAAAGTAAGCACCTCTTCAATTTTTACATTTTACCCTGTGTATGAACGTATATATAAGGTATTCTTAGATGATTTCAAACCTACCGGCCCTAGGTATTTGATGCATTGGCGTTGTAGACTGATCCTCGGGCATTTTTCAAGGTTTACATCTTTGCCATCTCCAACATCCAACCTTCACGTTTCAAAGGTAAATATTATTAGCAGAAGTCATCAAATAAAACCCCCTCAAATGAACGTTTTGAAAGTTTGATGATGCCTTTATATGTATGGCAATTAACCTTTTATAGGTGAATCAATATTTTCTTCGACTCAAATTTCACCATTTACTAAACAGAGTATAATAGTAAATATAACACATTAAATGAGTACTCACCAGTAAAAGAAAGGTTGAGCACTTTGGCTTTCAAACCAGATATCATAATACATGTGTAAATTGTGTCCATACCGATGGCGTGGATCAATCTGTATATAGATAAAGAAAATATTGTTATATGATAACTAGATTTATCGGCTCTCATGTAGCAAACTGTATAAACTTTGCCCAAAACTTATTGATCGATATATTAGCCGATATGGTGCATTTTGACTAAATAAATCTGCTTTTTTTTTAGTAAACAACAGTAAATTGGGCTTAAAAGTTCTATTTTAATGGCTTGTGAATAGCAAATGATTTTTTTTAAAAGCTATCAATTGACACTGTCTACTAGTTAAGGACTTACAGCTTCAAGCCAATGTTGCAAAGCTAGTTTTTGAGCCTTCTCACTCTTGCTTAATCCCTTTCCCACCTGCAATGAGAAGTAACCGACATTAAAATCCAAAAAATCTATGAAATAAAAAAGACACTGCCCGCCGTCTTGTAGCAGAATTAATATGGTATATTTTATAAATAAATTAAAAAAAATAAAATTACCTTGGCAGCTCTTGTCCTCGCCCTAGCCCACCGTGAAAGAGCAGTTTCCGGTTTCTCAACATTGAAATAAGACACCGAGCTCCGCTTAAGAGCTGCGAAGTCTAATGCCTTCCACCTATAAAAAATGGAAGTAACCCATTCCATTAAATAAAAATGATTATAGAGGAACCAAAAAAATATCCAAATTAAGAGACATACCAGAGCTCCTCAACCACAACAGCACAATCTGCAAGGTTTCTTCGAGTCCTATAACTCTTATAGACTTTCTGAAGCTTGACTGCAGCAGCATCAAGCTCGCTAACCGGCCTCGGCGAAAACAATATTGATGGCTCAGGAAGTGAGTTTTGGGGCATTGATTTATGAATGGACCTGAACCCAAACCCACACCCATCAGCTCTACCTTCTAAATGTTCAGATTCTGATTCCCGAACTAAATTCTTGAATGAAAGGGTCGTTTCAAGCATTACTTTAACGGGTTCACAGCAGTTCTTCAAGCTTATTGAATTCTTTCTCCCATTCCTGGGAGACCCATTTGACTTGCTGATAATTTCTGAAGAATCTATTTGTTTGAAACTATTACTTCTTAAGGTCATTTCTTGGCCTTCAGAAGTTAAATTGCTGGTGTTGGTTAAACCAAGAAGTCTATAATTTGCAATTGCTTCCCAGGCTGATAAGAGCAGAGATTGAGATAATCCCATAAAAAAGAACCTGCACAAAATGAACATTTTTCAAGAAAATATGTTATTTTCATCCCAATTCAACAACAAGAACAATAAAATGCAAGATACCACCATATATATAGATCAACAATTCAAAACAGTAATTTCATTCCTTCTTTCTTTTTTGGGTTCATTTAGTTAAATAAATGCATAGCTTCAGAAAATGGCCCAAAAGCACAAAACCCAAATTGAAAATACAAACATATATATATATATAAACATTAAAAATCAGCAAAATATTGCAAAGCATTCATTCACCTAAAATCCACTTTCATAAATTTAGCTTAAAGGGTATTTGATATAATTAATTATAACATAAAATCACTAACCAGAAACAGAAAACCAAAGCTTTCAAGAATTCTTCTTCCTCAAAAAAAATACTATCACTGTAAAGTATATGTTAATTAATGAGTAAGACCAGAACCTTTCGCAGTATATATATGCCCCTGCTCTTGAGGATGAAGGAATAATTTTCAAAGAAAATACTATAGTCTAGTTGGACCTTTAGATACGTGTTGGACTTGGACTGGAAATTTTGTACCAGTGTTTGAATTTAGCTAAGTGATGGATTTGTACGAGTGTAAATGGAAATGGAAAATAGACAAAATGGAAAATTTTTGAGTGATTCAAACCCACATAGTGGTTTGATCTATTCAAAGCTTGGAAATGTGGAATTAAAAGTTTGGAAAAACAAAAGGCAATCTTTGTATTTGTATGGTCTTGTTCCCCCTCGGCACTTAATTATAATTATAAACACAGATATCCACACTTACATATATATATATATATAGAGAGAGAGAGAGAGAGAGAGAGAGAGAGAGAGAGAGAGAATGGTCAAAGAAAGGAAGCTTGAAAGGAGGTTTCAATTAAAAAACACGTACCCAAATCCCAATTTCGCTGCAATGTTTTCTCACGGACTAATTTTCTCACTATCTGTTTTGCAAGAACGTCAACTATTCCTTGTTGCATAGTCTAGTCACGAACGCGTGTGTGATGATATTGTAATTATTGTTAATGTAGTCTGATGCCTTTAATGCTTGTGAGTTTTGAAAGGGTAAAAAATGAATTGAAATGTTGAAAAAAAATTACTCCAACAGTTATAAAATTATAAATATATTTATAAAATAATAATTTTAAAAAATAATTTTATGTGTTTAAATATAGTTTTAATATTAATTAAAATTTTAATTGTGATAGTTCGATATTAAAAATAATAGTAAAAAAATAATAAAAAATTAAGAATATCATGTCACTTTATAGTCTTAAAATAAAAATATATATCTAATTTTGAGACGGACTAAAAAATATATATATATCTCTAATTTTGTAACAGAAAAAGTATTATTTAGTTTTCAAGTTTATTGAAGCAAAAAAAATATTGGAAGATTTCTATTTTTTGTTTGGAGTTGGTAAAAGATAATATAAATATTTGAGCAAAATCTCTATGTTAAATTGGGTATTGGTGGTAAAGCTAGCTAGTACAAAATGTGTAATATTTCTTTTGTTGTATTTTTAATTTATTTTTTGGTGCAATTTGTTGTATTATATTGAAGGGTAATTTTAGGGATACGAACATTTTTCTTCTAAATATTTTTATTTTTGGAGGAGTAAGTTCAGAAAGCCTTCTTTTCCATTTCCTTTTTTATTGTTTCTGTTAATAAGCTCGCAAATTTGAGAACTAGCAGAGAAAAAAAGTATTATTTTTTAAATGTCTGTTTTAAAATTCACAAACAAAAATTACGTTTGTATTAAAAGAATAAACGTAATAATAGAATGACTCATTTGTATAGAATAAAAAAAATTGTGTTTTATGACTATTGGAATAGAATCTACCATTTTTATTTGTCTCAAATTTGTAAATTTCATTCTTTAAGAGAGTGTATGAAATAATTTATTTTTATTTAAAATAAAATAAATCATTTCACTTTTTATTTTATTTTTATTTTTATTTTTTATTTATTTTTATTCTTTTAATCAAAACATAAAATTAAGGCGTTACAATTCTTATAGAGCCTTACAAATAAGTTGGCTGTGTTTGGGGTTGCTGTTTAGTAGTAGTACATTAGCATCTAGAGCTAGCAATGGGTAGGACTAGCGGTGTCCAAATAATTCGGTTTTTTCGGTTTTTTACCGAATCGGTCCAAACCGGTACCGGCGGTACCGATTTTTTTCGGTTCGGTTTTTTCGTAATAATCGGTACCGGTAACAGTTTTGGGTTTTTGTAAATTCGGTATACCGAAAAAACCGAAATAAATAATTATTATTATTTATAAATAATAATTATTATAAAAATGAATTAAATAATAATTATTATTTGTAAATTATTATTATTATTTAAAAATAGGTAATAAATAGGTAATTTTTAATTATTATTTATAAATTTTAATGATATATAATATATGCGGTTTTACCGAAAAACCGAACCGAAAAAACCGAACCGATTTTGTACCGAACCGGTACCGAACCGATAATTCGGTACCGGTTTCGGTTCTTGGTTTAGCGGTATTTTTGGTTCGGTTTTTTCGGTTCCGGTTCGGTTAAAAACCGATGAACACCCCTAGGTAGGACCCTAGTTTTGCAAAACCGACGCTTTTCGGGTTACTCACAAGTCCACATTTCTTTATTCTAAATAAATAATTATAAGTGTATATATTGGTACAATAGTATAATAGAAATATAAGTATATCAAACCTTGAGTATTTATATTTTATTAATTTATTAATAAAATATAAACAAGAACAAAAAAATTAAAATGTTCTTTTAATTATTAAAGCTTTTAAAGTATTTATTATAGGCATTATGAACTTTATTACGAAATCAATATAATAGTGTCACATGTCAATGAAATAAAACAATTGAGGTAGTTAATTTTAAGGTTGTAAATGGTAATCGAAAAATTCGTATTCGTCTGCATCCGTATTAAAAAAAACGAATATTATTCACATTAAAAAAAATAGATATATCTGTATTCGGTTTAAAGATATCAGCAAATAAACGAATACAAATACGGATATAAGCGTATTCGTATTTGTTTAACATCCGTTCGTAAATATATTCGACAGATAGTGGATATCCGGAATTCGATATCTGAATTCGGATCCGTATTTGAAATTCGTTTCCGAATAACTTATATATATATATATATATATAATAAGTAAACTAATTTTTTTTAAGTGGCATTCCTTATATAATAATTAATTTTCACTATCATACGAAAATTATTTTAAAAATATGTCATTTCACTTTTAAAAAGTAAGAAATAACACTTTTATTATAATATTAATAAATTGATTTAAGTATAGTTAATAAATTTTTATTATTATAAAGTTAAAATATCTAAAATGGACCATTTAACAAGTGTTATAAATATCATTTAACAAGTATTACGATATAACTTTTGGATCATTTAAATGTTATAATTATAGATTATAAATATTCATACACACTACAGTATTACTCCAAACATATAAAATAGATATTAACTTATTAATGGACATCAAACTTTAATAAGTAGAGCATTCATTTTAAAATTTAAGATTTCAAAAATAATGAAAATTTATTTGAATTGTAATTTAGAGTATTGATTATTTTATTTATTAAAAATAAATAAATTAACATTCATTCATTAATAAACTATACTTTAAAACTTATTACTTTTTTTCTTTATTCTAGTTATATATAGTGTTACACTATATTTAAAATGTATCATTTAACAAATGTTATAAATATCATTTAAATATTATAATTATATATTATAAATATTCATACACACTACAGTATTACTATAAATTAACACATAAATTGAATATCAATTTATTAATGGATATCTAAACATTAATAAGTAACACATAAATTTGACATCTACTTATTAATGGATATTTAAACATTAATAAATAGAGCATTCATTTTGAATTTAGAATTTCAAAAATAATAAAAACTTATTTAATTTATAATTTAGAGCATTGATTATTGTATTTATTAAAAATAAATAAATTAACATTCATTTATTAATGAACTATACTTTAAAACTCAATATTTTTTTCCTTATTCTAGTTATATATAATATTACAATATATCTAAAATGTATCATTTAACAAGTGTTATAAATGTCATTTAAATGTTATAATTATAGATTATAAATATTTATACACATTACAATATTACTCTAAATTAACACATAAAATAGACATCTACTTATTAATGGGCATCTAAACATTAATAAGTAAGGTATTCATTTTGAATTTAGAATTTTAAAAATAAAGAAAACTTATTTGAATTGTAATTTAGAGCATTGATTATTGTATTTATTAAAAATAAAAAAATTAACATTTATTCATTAATGAACTATATTTTAAAACTCATTATTTTTTTCCCTTATTGTAGTTATATATAATGTTATAATATATCTAAAATGTATCATTTAACAAATGTTATAAATATAATTTAAATGTTATAATTATATATTATAAATATTCATACATACTACAGTATTATTGTAATGTCCTAGAATTTCCACATTTTTATTAATTAAAATATTAATTTAATTTCCAACGAGTTAGTTTTATGAGATTATTTAAATCTTTTTATGTGATTAATTAATTATGTGATTAAATAATTATGTAATTAATTACTAAAATTAATTAAAGGGGGTCACTAATATGTTATTAAATTAGTGAACAAACCCTAAAGTTTTAATATCAAAATAATTGATAAGTTTCCTATTAATTAAATATTCAATTAAATTGAATATAATGAGTGAATTAAATATAATAAATTAATTAATATGATTATTAATTAATGTAAATAATGTGAAATATTAATAATAATATTTATTAGTCCATTTAGTAATTTAATACTAATGGGTTAGAATATTTAATTATTTATTCAATTTAATTATTTATTTAATCATGGATTGAATAATTAATGTTTAAATTATTAAATTAGCCCAACATGGGTCAATTAGTAGCCCAAATGTAGAATAATAAAATTTGACAATTTGGTAGCCCAAACAATTTAATAGAAGCCCAATTGGTATTTTAAATTAAAGCCCAATGATTGGCCCACTTGAAAAATACTTAATTTAACTATTATTATTTAAAAAAATGAAAAGTGACTTGATTTTGGGACAAATCAAATGTCCATCAGCCGTGTGTAGGTGAGTGAGGAGAGAGAAAATGATTTTTTTTTTATTTTCTTTTATTTTTCATTTATTTAATATTAGGTTGCTTGTTTTGATTTTTGGGAAAGTCTTTTCCCACAAAATCCTCACCAACTTAGTATGGGTTAGCTAACTTGTGTAAGTATCCAATAGGTGCATGATGGGCTAAAATTATTAGATATAATTTATGTATCTAGTAATATTTCAAGTATACTTGAAATGTGAGATATACTTCATTTTATTTTTCAAGCAAAAGAAAGCTAGAGAGAGTTGAGAGAAAATTTTAAGTGAGAGCATAATATTTGAGAGATCAAGTAAGAAGAAGAAATCCTAAGTTAGTTCATGCCATCCTCCTTCACAACATATTTTGGAAAGAAGAGGAGAATAGCTATCAAAACAAGGTAGTTATTTTTAAACCCTAATCTTGCTTTTCTTTCAAGTTATAGTATAAATATTAGTGTAATAATTTCTATGGTTAATATCATGCTATGTATGTTTATATAGTTGATCATGGGTTTAACTTATGTGTTATGAGTTTTATTGAATGAAAAACATGTATTTGGTTGTGTGAAAATAAATCTCAATATAATGATTAACTATAATTTTTGATAATATTTAGATTTGATGTTCTAATATTATAGAACATTAAATCATGAGAAAAACAAAGTTTGAATCACTCAAAATGGAGTTTTATACAAAAAGTTATGATTTATGGTAGTTTATGTGATGTAAAAATTTTTATAAAAAAATATTGATATTAAATCATGAAAAATTAATTTTTCATGTTATAAATTAATATAAGATGATTGGTAATTTTTTTGGATTTTTATTGAAGAGTTAAAGATTTATTGAAGGTATATTTTTATTTAAAATGGGTAGCCGGAAACACTGTTCACGTTCTGCGGGAAGAAAAATTTTTTAAGGCTTTCCGCGCAATGCGCGGCTGCCACTGTTCACCGAGGACGCGGAGCCAAACGACGTCGTTTGGCGTCCGTAGAAAATTCACTCCGCGCGTACGCGCGGAAGCCGTTTCCGGCTTTTCAAAAACGGCGTCGTTTTGACCCGTAACAAACCAAAACGCGCGCAATGCGCGGTAAGAAACTTTTCGGCGAAATTACCATTTTGCCCCTCCGTGTTTTCTTGGCAGAATTACCATTCTGCCCTCGGTCCGGTTTTTCAACTTATTTACGAAAATGCCATTCGGGTTAATTTTAATTAATTTAAATATTTGAAAATTAATTTAAAATTATAACAAAAATAATAATAATACAAAAATAATATTGGGGAGGATATTTTTCATAAAGTTTAATATTTAAATATTTTAAATATTAATCTAGTTAGCTAAACCATGGTTAGGTTAAATAAATTTATTATTTATTTATTATTTTAAATGTTAATAATAAATAAAGATGATAAATTAGCAATTATTATTTAATGCCTATTAAATAATATTTAAAGAGAGATAAAATTTATAAATTAATTATTTATTATTTAAATATTATTAAATAATAAATAAAGATAATTAAGTAATTAATTATTATTTAATTAACATTAAATAACGATTAATGGAAATTAAGTTATTAGAGTAATAATTTATTATTTAATTTAAATAATAAATAAGAATGATTTGATTATTATTTAACCTTAAATAATAATTAAAATTAATTAAATAATTAATTATTATTTAATTGACATTAAATAATAATTAAAGAGGATTAAGATTAGTAAACTATTATTTAATTTCCTTAATTAAATAATAAGTAAGGTTAATTACTTGGTTAATTATTGGTTGATTAACATTAAATTAAAGAAGGTTTAAACTAAGTTAATAATTATTTATTATTTAATTATAATTAAATAATAAGTAAGTACAATTAGTTATTATTTATAATAACTAGAGTTAATTAATTAATTTCTATTTAATCAATATTAAATAGTAATTAAAAAGAGATTGAGTTAATAAAATAAATTGAATTGAACTAAACAATTATAATAAGTTGTTTAAGGGTTTAATAAGTGTCCAACACTTAAGAAAAATATTTTCTAACTTATTAAATTATTAACCTAAAATGATTAAGTGTCTATAAGGTTAATAATATTGTTTTGACTAATGTAATTTATGTGTTAGTACTTATGTGGTAAATAAGTTCGTTATTAAGCGTATAATTATGCAAATACGTCGTACTAATTATTAGACCGACTTTATTAATGTTAGGTCTTTCAAAGCAAGTTAGTTAAAGCTAGACAATTATTGTAGCTGAGCAAACAGGCAAGTTCTCTAACCCTACTCAATTATTATCGTTGAACAAGTTTCCATACTTGTATTTATTGTTAAAGCTTGAAGTGGTTTAATTATTTAAAATTATTCCACATCCATATTGTTTATAAAATCGCACTTAGTGCATTTGAAGCTTGTTAGTTCTTGATTCATGAACTGTATTAAAAATGTCTGAAGCTAATAGTTCAGCTAGACATTGCGTTTCTAAATTCAATAACTTGAATACTTTTAAAAGCTTATCCAAACCATTGTTGGGTGCGGATTTTCTTATATTAAGTCTGAGAATTGAACAACCCTAAATTAGGGGATTTTGTGTCGGGAAACCGACTTTGGGCGCCAGTGACTAAATGTAATGCATATACAGCGGGTTGAATAGGCTGATCCCCTTGAAAACCAAACAACTCAAAGGGTCAGAGGAAACTCTATTATACCCTAGTTAGTTCAGGGTCCTTAGAGACCACTCAGCATTTTAAGATTCAAATATTCTGTTTATTAAAATTTGAATCCTGTTTCATTCACAATTGTTATATCTATTGTTGAACCATTGATGATCTTTCCCATTCATTCATGATATATTAAATCTATATGATTGTTATAAACTTGCTGAGCAAACTAGTTGCTCATTCTTGCTATATCATGAACCATTTTTCAGATAATCCTGATTGCTCCAGGAAGGATAAGGGAAAAGGAAAGGCCAAAGCTTAAGTAGCTTATGCATGCTAGTTATATCTTTATTTATGTATTTACGGTTGTTAAACCTTTTGTAATTTCTTATGATAGGAACTGTTTTTATGTTAAGGTTGATAGACCCTGGTATTGTAACCTTTTGAAGGGAACCAATATGTATTATTCCGCGATATTTAAATGCAATGTATGTATTTAATTGTTAGTAATGTGTTGAATAGTGAGAACCAAACCCGAGGTTATGGAACCCGGATTTGGGGTCGTCACAGGTTGGTATCAGAGCCATAGGTTAGAAACGTTAGGATTTGCGAAACCTAAGTTATAACCTTAGTATTAAACTCTTATCGAGTGCGTTAGGGGATGAATCGGGGAGATTCATCATGTTGTGTATTTTTGGAGATGGATTGAGAAAATCCATCGAGCCGAGATGTACATGATAAAATATCATTTCATTTCATCAATGAATATATTTTATTGCTGTACTAACGTGTGTTATTGTTTTATGTTATAGGATGGCAGAGATCGGACAGTCGAGTCGCACTGCTGAGGAGGACTATATTGATATCCATATGGATACTGCACAGCCGCTGGTGGCTGCACCCGTAGAGGAGCCAGAGTCAGATCCTGAGGAGGGGGATCGTGTGGAGCCCGTCTGGGGCGGAGTCATGAGGCCTTACAGTGAGGATGAGGCAGAGTCAGAGGAGTCTGAGGAGGAGGAGTCAGCTGATGGCATGGGCACCACTGCCGCTGACATCATAGAGGGACTGACCGATAGGAACGAGGGGCTGAAGGCAAGGGTCCAGCATCTAGAGGAGCAGAATCTGACCCACCAGCACATGGAGGATCAGTATAGGGATGCGGCTTATCAGTTCTCTGGCGAGAACACAGAGCTGAAGGAGAGGATTGTAGGACTTGAGGATCAGGTACAAGAGTACGAGGATTCAGTGGAGCACCTTGCGGTGCTAACTCATCAGCTGGTAGAGCAGGATGTAGAGCTGCAGGCTAAATTAGCAGTGGTTGAGACTAGGTTGGCAGAGGCTGAGCTGAAGGTTCAGCAGGTTCAGGCAGAGAAGGCCGCCATCCATGCACACTGGCAGGAGGCGATAGAGGACCGTATTGAGATGGAGAGACAGCGGGATGCCGCTTATGGTCAGATAATTGAGCTAGAGGAGGAGGTCCGCGAGAAGCGGGTGAGGACGGATAGACTTAGCTACGTCTACCGATCTTCATATGGTAGGCTTCAGAGCAGGGTGCACTACTACCCAGCTGAGGAGGGCCAGTCTATGCACACCATCAGCAGGAGTGTGGTGATGGCCATCGGGGATGAGGAGTATGACGACGCGATCCGTAGGGGGATGCGCAGTCAGTAGTAGTAGTAGTTGTTTTCTAATTTCGTATGTAAATAGATGCAGTAGAACCCAACTTTTGTTTTATTAAAGGGTTAATATGTCACTAAATCCCAACTCTAGGAAGTTGTAGAATATGTCAGATCCCATCTTTTGTAGCTTCTCTGGGATAGAAGCATTTATAGCAGTATGCTTTTGATGTAAAGTGCTACGCACTCCTGTTTTAGCATATGAGTATAAATGCAGTTGAATTTATGTTTATATGCGTGTTGAAATAATTACTTGTATTTTAGCTAAACATTGTCTAAGATACAAAATAATGAAATGAAAAAGATGAAACCAGTATAATAATGTAAATTTTTGTTTATAACAGAAAATGCCGCCACGTAGACAACCACCAAGGAACCAGGGGGTAGAAGAGTCAGTTAACAACGACGCGGGGGGTCACAATGTAGACCCTATGCAAAACTTCGTCGACATGCTAGCTGAGGCAATGCAACACAGACATCCTGTTGTAGCAAATCCACCACCACCACCACCAACTCAGTTGGCAAATTTCAAAGATTTTAAAGCGGTGGGACCGCCAGAGTTTAGGGGAACGTCGGACCCGATAGAGGCCCAGTCTTGGATAAAGGAGATAGAGAAGGCGTTCGTTATCGCAAGAGTAGCTGAGGAGCAAAAGACAGTTTTTGCTACCTACATGATGAAGGGCGAAGCCAATTTCTGGTGGGAAGCCAATCAGAATAGGGCTGGGGATGGTGTGGTGCCCTGGACAAAATTTAAGGAAATATTCGACGAGAATTATTTCCCGAAAAGTATGAAAAGTAGGATGGAGGTAAGGTTTCTAGAACTGAAACAGGAGAACATGTCGGTACCGGAGTACGCGGCAAAATTTAATGAGCTGGCCAGGTTCGCTCCACATCAGGTAGACACGGAGGAACGCAAGGCCAGGAGGTTCGAGAATGGATTGAGACCTTGGATATTCAACAAGGTAGCAGTACTGCAGATTGACTCGTTCGCAACTTTGCTAGAGAAGTCAATCATTGCTGAAGGAGGAAGTGACGCGTTAACCAAGTACAACCAGGAGAGAAACAAGAAGAAAAGTGAAGGGGGAAGCAAGAACAGCAACAGTGGAGGCAATAATAACAACAATAATAACAACAAGCGCAAATGGGACAACAGCAGCAACGACAAGAGCTCGGGGAATCAACAAGGAAGTGTTCAGAAAAAGCCAGCATGCAATATATGTGGAAAGAACCACTTCGGAGAGTGCAGGAAAGGGAAGAATACATGCTACAATTGTGGTCAGGTGGGACATATTTCTCCAAATTGTCCCCTCCCAAAGAAAGTGAGATGCTTTTCTTGCGGAGCATCTGACCACCTGATAAAGGATTGCCCTAAGAAGAAGAATGACGGGGGTAGCGGCTACAGGGGCAATAACAGCAAATTGGCTATCGGGGGACCGGTACCACAGAACAAGCCGACAGCACGGACTTTCAATATGACGGTACAGGATGCCGTGGGGTCAAAAGACGTGGTGTCAGGTATTATTCCGATCAATAATATAAATGCATATGTATTGTTTGATTCGGGTGCTACCTGTTCATTTGTGTCTGATGATTTCGCTAGACGATTAGAGTTGCCTAGGGACAAACTAGAAAACTCAATGAACATAGAAGTTGCTAATAAAGAAGTGATACCGGTAGAGTACATACATAGAAATTGTTGTGCTGAAATCAGGGGTCAGAAATTAAATGTGAATCTAATTCCAATACGTCTGGGGGAATTTGATGTAATACTTGGGATGGATTGGTTGTTTAACCACGGGGCGATAATCGATTGTCAGAAGAAGTGCATACACCTTAAGACACCAAATAAGTCTAAGGTCGTATTTTATGGCAGCAAATCGTCAAGACAGTCTTCTTGTCTGACGATGATGCAGGCCAAGAAATTATTGAAGAAAGGTTGTGTAGGGTATTTGGCTCATGTGGTTGACACACAAGTGGTGAGTCCCGAGATGGAGCAAATACCAGTAGTTAGGGAGTTTACGGATGTTTTTCCAGATGTACTGCCGGGTTTACCGCCGGACAGGGAGATAGAATTTGTGATTGATTTAGTACCGGGGACAGCACCGATATCGAAAGCACCATATAGGATGGCTCCGGTAGAACTGAAGGAATTGATGGTGCAATTGCAGGAGTTGTTAGATAATAAGTACATTCAGCCAAGTGTTTCTCCATGGGGAGCACCGGTGCTGTTTGTAAAGAAGAAGGATGGATCGATGAGATTGTGTATGGATTATAGAGAGCTGAATAAGGTGACAATTAAGAACAAGTACCCGTTACCACGAATTGACGATCTTTTCGATCAATTGAAAGGGGCGAAGTACTTTTCAAAGATTGACTTAAGGACTGGTTATCATCAGTTGAAAGTCAGGAAGGAGGATATACCCAAGACGGCATTCAGAACTCGATATGGGCATTATGAGTTTCTGGTGATGTCGTTTGGACTAACGAATGCTCCAGCCGCATTTATGGACATGATGAACAGAATATTCAAGCAATACTTGGATAAATTTGTAGTCGTGTTCATTGATGATATTTTGGTGTATTCGAAAACGGAGGAAGAGCATGCTGAACACCTAAGATTGGTGTTGGAGATTTTACGGAAGGAGCGGTTGTACGCTAAGTTTTCAAAGTGTGAATTCTGGTTGGAGAGAGTTCAATTTTTAGGTCATGTTATTGACAAGGAGGGAGTTTCGGTTGATCCGGCGAAGGTTGAATCGGTGATGAATTGGGAGCAACCAAGGACGCCGACAGAAGTAAGAAGTTTCTTAGGGTTAGCGGGTTACTATCGGAGGTTCATTCAAGACTTCTCAAAGATAGCAACACCGTTGACCAACTTAACAAGAAAGACGGTGAAATACGTGTGGACGGAGAAGTGTGAGGAAAGTTTTCAGGAGTTAAAGAAAAGACTTAGTGAAGCACCTGTATTGACCTTACCAGACGATACAGGAGGCTTTACGGTCTACAGTGATGCATCGCACAAGGGACTTGGCTGTGTGCTTATGCAAAATGGCAAAGTCGTTGCGTATGCGTCCAGGCAATTAAAAGATTATGAGAAGGGATATCCTACCCACGACTTGGAATTGGCAGCGGTAGTATTTGCCCTTAAAATTTGGAGACATTATCTGTACGGAGAAAAATGTGAGATATTCACAGACCATAAGAGTCTGAAGTATATCTTCACACAGAAGGAGCTGAATATGAGGCAACGGAGATGGTTGGAATTGATCAAAGATTATGATTGTGAAATTCTATATCATCCCGGCAAGGCCAACGTAGTAGCGGATGCTCTGAGTAGAAAGAGCAGGGAGAAATTGTTCATATTGACAGATCAAGAACAATTGGTTCAAGAGATGGCTCGAATGGAGTTGGAAGTGAGAAGTCCAAACGAGTCAATAGAAGTCGAGGTGAGCCCAACCTTGTTAGATAGGGTGAAAGAGGCTCAAGACAAAGATGAGGAATGTGACAGAATCCGGAAGAGGATGACCGATGGAGAAGAGGTCAAGTTTAAAATTGATAGCATGGGATTGCTGAGATTTGAAAATCGTGTTTGGGTACCGCTAGTGCCTGAATTACGAGAGGAAATTTTGCAAGAGGCCCACAGTACGAGATACTCGATACATCCGGGGAGTACGAAGATGTATCAAGATCTACGTCAGCATTTTTGGTGGCCGAATTTAAAGAGGGAGGTTGCAGAATGTGTCAGCCGATGCCTAACTTGTCAGAGGGTAAAGGCCGAACATCAGAGACCAAGTGGATTGTTACAGCCGTTAGAAATTCCTGAGTGGAAATGGGAGCATATCACAATGGATTTTGTGGTAGGACTTCCAGCAACACAGAAGGGATATGACGCAATTTGGGTGATTGTGGATCGGCTAACAAAGTCAGCGCACTTTTTGCCGATCAAGATTAGGTTCAGTTTGGATCAGTTGTCCAAACTGTACATCAAAGAGATAGTTTCAAGACATGGGGTGCCGGTATCGATTGTGTCAGACAGAGATCCGCGCTTCACGTCAAAATTTTGGAGAAGTCTTCAGGAGAGATTGGGGACACAGTTAAGAATGAGTACAGCGTATCATCCGCAGACCGATGGGCAAAGTGAGAGAACAATTCAGACATTGGAAGATATGATCAGGGCCTGCGTAATGGATTTCAAGGGCAGTTGGGAAATCCATCTACCACTAGTTGAGTTTGCATACAACAACAGTTATCATGCGAGCATAGGTATGCCGCCTTACGAAGCTTTATATGGCAGAAAATGCAGAACACCTCTATGTTGGGATGAGGTAGGAGAACGCCGACTGTTGGGGCCAGAATTGGTTCAACAGACGGTAGAAATTATCAAGGTAATAAGAGCTCGGCTAGTAGCAGCTCAAGACCGTCAAAAGAAATACGCCGATTTACATCGACAGAAACGAGACTTCGAGGTGGGGAGTTTTGTGTTCATTAAGGTATCTCCCTGGAAAGGGAAGATCAGGTTTGGAAAGAAGGGGAAATTGAGTCCAAGGTTCATAGGACCATTCGAAATATTGAGAAGAGTGGGTGAAGTAGCATACGAGGTAGCTTTACCTCCTGAATTGGAACATATTCACAATGTGTTTCATGTGTCGGTATTGCGACCATACAAACCAGACTACAAGCACGTTATCTCGTATGAGCCAATTCAAGTCGGGAAGGACTTATCATATGAAGAAGTTCCTGTTCAGATACTCGATAGGAAGGAACAGAAACTGAGAAATAAGATAATTCATTCTGTCAAAGTACTTTGGAGGAATCACGCCATTGAAGAATCTACGTGGGAATTAGAGGAGGAAATGAGGACAAATTACCCGTTTTTATTTGAGTAACCTTATTTTTACAATTCCGAGGACGGAATTTTTATAAGGAGGGGAGAATGTAATGTCCTAGAATTTCCACATTTTTATTAATTAAAATATTAATTTAATTTCCAACGAGTTAGTTTTATGAGATTATTTAAATCTTTTTATGTGATTAATTAATTATGTGATTAAATAATTATGTAATTAATTACTAAAATTAATTAAAGGGGGTCACTAATATGTTATTAAATTAGTGAACAAACCCTAAAGTTTTAATATCAAAATAATTGATAAGTTTCCTATTAATTAAATATTCAATTAAATTGAATATAATGAGTGAATTAAATATAATAAATTAATTAATATGATTATTAATTAATGTAAATAATGTGAAATATTAATAATAATATTTATTAGTCCATTTAGTAATTTAATACTAATGGGTTAGAATATTTAATTATTTATTCAATTTAATTATTTATTTAATCATGGATTGAATAATTAATGTTTAAATTATTAAATTAGCCCAACATGGGTCAATTAGTAGCCCAAATGTAGAATAATAAAATTTGACAATTTAGTAGCCCAAACAATTTAATAGAAGCCCAATTGGTATTTTAAATTAAAGCCCAATGATTGGCCCACTTGAAAAATACTTAATTTAACTATTATTATTTAAAAAAATGAAAAGTGACTTGATTTTGGGACAAATCAAATGTCCATCAGCCGTGTGTAGGTGAGTGAGGAGAGAGAAAATGATTTTTTTTTATTTTCTTTTATTTTTCATTTATTTAATATTAGGTTGCTTGTTTTGATTTTTGGGAAAGTCTTTTCCCACAAAATCCTCACCAACTTAGTATGGGTTAGCTAACTTGTGTAAGTATCCAATAGGTGCATGATGGGCTAAAATTATTAGATATAATTTATGTATCTAGTAATATTTCAAGTATACTTGAAATGTGAGATATACTTCATTTTATTTTTCAAGCAAAAGAAAGCTAGAGAGAGTTGAGAGAAAATTTTAAGTGAGAGCATAATATTTGAGAGATCAAGTAAGAAGAAGAAATCCTAAGTTAGTTCATGCCATCCTCCTTCACAACATATTTTGGAAAGAAGAGGAGAATAGCTATCAAAACAAGGTAGTTATTTTTAAACCCTAATCTTGCTTTTCTTTCAAGTTATAGTATAAATATTAGTGTAATAATTTCTATGGTTAATATCATGCTATGTATGTTTATATAGTTGATCATGGGTTTAACTTATGTGTTATGAGTTTTATTGAATGAAAAACATGTATTTGGTTGTGTGAAAATAAATCTCAATATAATGATTAACTATAATTTTTGATAATATTTAGATTTGATGTTCTAATATTATAGAACATTAAATCATGAGAAAAACAAAGTTTGAATCACTCAAAATGGAGTTTTATACAAAAAGTTATGATTTATGGTAGTTTATGTGATGTAAAAATTTTTATAAAAAAATATTGATATTAAATCATGAAAAATTAATTTTTCATGTTATAAATTAATATAAGATGATTGGTAATTTTTTTGGATTTTTATTGAAGAGTTAAAGATTTATTGAAGGTATATTTTTATTTAAAATGGGTAGCCGGAAACACTGTTCACGTTCTGCGGGAAGAAAAAATTTTTAAGGCTTTCCGCGCAATGCGCGGCTGCCACTGTTCACCGAGGACGCGGAGCCAAACGACGTCGTTTGGCGTCCGTAGAAAATTCACTCCGCGCGTACGCGCGGAAGCCGTTTCCGGCTTTTCAAAAACGGCGTCGTTTTGACCCGTAACAAACCAAAACGCGCGCAATGCGCGGTAAGAAACTTTTCGGCGAAATTACCATTTTGCCCCTCCGTGTTTTCTTGGCAGAATTACCATTCTGCCCTCGGTCCGGTTTTTCAACTTATTTACGAAAATGCCATTCGGGTTAATTTTAATTAATTTAAATATTTGAAAATTAATTTAAAATTATAACAAAAATAATAATAATACAAAAATAATATTGGGGAGGATATTTTTCATAAAGTTTAATATTTAAATATTTTAAATATTAATCTAGTTAGCTAAACCAGGGTTAGGTTAAATAAATTTATTATTTATTTATTATTTTAAATGTTAATAATAAATAAAGATGATAAATTAGCAATTATTATTTAATGCCTATTAAATAATATTTAAAGAGAGATAAAATTTATAAATTAATTATTTATTATTTAAATATTATTAAATAATAAATAAAGATAATTAAGTAATTAATTATTATTTAATTAACATTAAATAACGATTAATGGAAATTAAGTTATTAGAGTAATAATTTATTATTTAATTTAAATAATAAATAAGAATGATTTGATTATTATTTAACCTTAAATAATAATTAAAATTAATTAAATAATTAATTATTATTTAATTGACATTAAATAATAATTAAAGAGGATTAAGATTAGTAAACTATTATTTAATTTCCTTAATTAAATAATAAGTAAGGTTAATTACTTGGTTAATTATTGGTTGATTAACATTAAATTAAAGAAGGTTTAAACTAAGTTAATAATTATTTATTATTTAATTATAATTAAATAATAAGTAAGTACAATTAGTTATTATTTATAATAACTAGAGTTAATTAATTAATTTCTATTTAATCAATATTAAATAGTAATTAAAAAGAGATTGAGTTAATAAAATAAATTGAATTGAACTAAACAATTATAATAAGTTGTTTAAGGGTTTAATAAGTGTCCAACACTTAAGAAAAATATTTTCTAACTTATTAAATTATTAACCTAAAATGATTAAGTGTCTATAAGGTTAATAATATTGTTTTGACTAATGTAATTTATGTGTTAGTACTTATGTGGTAAATAAGTTCGTTATTAAGCGTATAATTATGCAAATACGTCGTACTAATTATTAGACCGACTTTATTAATGTTAGGTCTTTCAAAGCAAGTTAGTTAAAGCTAGACAATTATTGTAGCTGAGCAAACAGGCAAGTTCTCTAACCCTACTCAATTATTATCGTTGAACAAGTTTCCATACTTGTATTTATTGTTAAAGCTTGAAGTGGTTTAATTATTTAAAATTATTCCACATCCATATTGTTTATAAAATCGCACTTAGTGCATTTGAAGCTTGTTAGTTCTTGATTCATGAACTGTATTAAAAATGTCTGAAGCTAATAGTTCAGCTAGACATTGCGTTTCTAAATTCAATAACTTGAATACTTTTAAAAGCTTATCCAAACCATTGTTGGGTGCGGATTTTCTTATATTAAGTCTGAGAATTGAACAACCCTAAATTAGGGGATTTTGTGTCGGGAAACCGACTTTGGGCGCCAGTGACTAAATGTAATGCATATACAGCGGGTTGAATAGGCTGATCCCCTTGAAAACCAAACAACTCAAAGGGTCAGAGGAAACTCTATTATACCCTAGTTAGTTCAGGGTCCTTAGAGACCACTCAGCATTTTAAGATTCAAATATTCTGTTTATTAAAATTTGAATCCTGTTTCATTCACAATTGTTATATCTATTGTTGAACCATTGATGATCTTTCCCATTCATTCATGATATATTAAATCTATATGATTGTTATAAACTTGCTGAGCAAACTAGTTGCTCATTCTTGCTATATCATGAACCATTTTTCAGATAATCCTGATTGCTCCAGGAAGGATAAGGGAAAAGGAAAGGCCAAAGCTTAAGTAGCTTATGCATGCTAGTTATATCTTTATTTATGTATTTACGGTTGTTAAACCTTTTGTAATTTCTTATGATAGGAACTGTTTTTATGTTAAGGTTGATAGACCCTGGTATTGTAACCTTTTGAAGGGAACCAATATGTATTATTCCGCGATATTTAAATGCAATGTATGTATTTAATTGTTAGTAATGTGTTGAATAGTGAGAACCAAACCCGAGGTTATGGAACCCGAATTTGGGGTCGTCACAATTATTCTAAATTAACACATAAAATGGGTATTTACTTATTAATAGACATCTAAATATTAATAAGTAAATAATTCATTTTGAATTTAGGATTTCAAAAATAATAAAAACTTATTTAAATTATAATTTAGAGCATTAATTATTGTATTTATTAAAAATAAATAAATTAACATTAATTCATTAATATATATGGTTTAAATTTTAAATTGTGATTAGTTATGAGTAATTATTAAAATTTTATTTTATTTTTTTATAAATAATTTGAATGAATTTTATATTAAGTGATTGGTAAACGAATTCGGATATTCGAATAATCTGTTTATTTAAATAAAATAAATAAAAACGGATATTATTTCGAATACCGGATACGGATAACATTTTTAAAAATCCGTCAAATATCGAATACAAATACGAATAACAAATTAATTTTCTAAATACAAATACAAATATTACTATATTCAAATTTATTTATATTCATTTACACTCCCGGCTAATCTCTTAACTCTCACTATAAGTGGTTTCAGAGAGTTAAAAAATCATGTCAATCTGTTAACTCTCACTATAAGTGGTTTGAAAGTTAAAAAATCATGGGACGAGACTTAATCCAGTTACGGGGATGTAAATTTATAAAATTGTCACAACCAATCAGAGAAAAATAAACAATCAATAATCAATCAAATAACACGAGACAAATCAACTCTCTACAAAATCAGTATCATAGCTTAGATTTAGTCACTCGCCAAGCTAGTCTAGGAGGTAGGATTCAGTACTTCTGTAATTCAGTAGGAGTAATCGTAATTTTGTAATAATTTTTAGTGTCGTATTATTAAAAATTATATCATAAAAGTTGAATAGAAGTATTATTTACTTTATACGTTCCAATAAATCATTGAATTTAAAGCATCGAACATATAATCGCTTGGTTCCTTATAAACAAATTTAATTTCAAAATTATTTATTGTGTAAAATAATTTTTCAGCATTAACAATAAATTAATATTTGGTTTTTTAACCACACAAACATTACTAAATATATATACACACGTATTTAGAATATTTTATGAAGTTTTAATTATAATAATATAAGTTGAAATATGTATACATAATTATAAATAAATATAAATAGATAGGTTCAAGATTTGGAGAATAGTACTTGAACCCACCTCTAAATCCTGTCAAAGAAAAAACCGTAGTTATCTTACACGAACTGACCGACATGTTCAACCAATTAAATCAGGTATCAGATTTTAAATCATTTAAGTTTTATAAAAAAATTTTTTTTTTATTAATATCGTTTGTGACGATAACGTTTAACATATTTAAAATGTTAAATATATTCTATATATTATTTTTGATGTGGGTAAATCGTTTGAGCCGCTCAATATTTTATAAAATATGACCGGTCTTTTTAGGGTTTTTTTTTTCTTCATTTTGCTTCTTCTTCAATTTTTGTGCTATTAAATATAGTTTTATCATCATTATTTTTTAATCTGGCCCCCAATATTTTTCATGGTAAAAATAAATATGTTTTTCTAGATAAAATACATGATTTAATAGTGCATATTACTATTTTTTCATATTAAATATTTTTTAATTTTTTAAAATATAATAAATCTACTCACTCTGTTTAAGTGGCCAAAAAATAGTTGTTTTGACTAATAGACACTCGAATATTGCTTCAACCCGAATAATTTATAAGCAACTTAGTACTATTGGCCTACTAAAATTAAAATTTCAAATTTGTTGTAGAAAAAAATAAACTTATTTTTCATAAATATCACCTAAATTACTTTTAAAATAATTGTACTTAAAATATGTTGCCTTGTATAATTATTTATGAATTCTTTATCGTAATAATCATCAAAAAAGTATTGTTTACTTTTTTAGCATTAAACAACTTAAAAAATGAAAAAGTGAACAAACAATACGGGACAATGACGGAAATGACGTCCTTTTTATAAAGTCATGAAAACTAAAAATGGCAAGTTGATTATCGTGATATCTTTTTGGCTAGGTACATCTACACTACATGCATATGTCAAAAGTCAACAATACTGGTCAAACATCAAGATCAATGGATTTGTCAAGAATTACGGATAAAATTATAAAATGAATCAAACGATTTCTACTCACACGATTAAAAGTTTGATTTAAGTTCGATTCAAAATATAAATAATTAAAATAATAATAAAATTTAAAATTTAATAAATTATTTAAATTTTTTTAAATTATAATTTTTTATTAATACTCAGATTATATTTATTTAAAAAGTTCAAACTCGATTCTAGATCGTATCTGACTCAATATATAAACGAAATTTAATAAAATTTTATTTTATATTCAGATAAATTTAAATAATTTAATATTCAACTCAACTCAATTTATTTATACCTTTAATTACAGATAATATATTAAATGCTTCCTTAGTCCCTATCCTCAGGTCGCTAGCCCTATATAATTAAATTCTTATTTAATTATATAGATTTTTGTATATTATTAGTAATATTTTATAAGTATATATAAAAAATAAAAATATGATAATTAATATTAAAAATATTATAAATAAATTATTGTGAAAAATAAATTATTTAAAATAAATAAATATTTAATATAAAATTATTTAAAATAATAATAAAATATTTTTCTTGAGATGGAGGGGGTAGTATTTAGTGGTTTGCCAAACTTTTCGGTAAATTGGTAGCAGCGGAGCAGCTACTCTATAGTTCATTACAATGTTTTAGTAAATATTTCTTCTCTTCTATATTATTTAATTATTATTAATTTTTTAAATTTAAAATTGATATAATTTTTTAAAATTTTATTTAATATAATAATAAATATTATAAATTATTTATAAAATATTATTTATCATAAATTTTATTATTTTATAATTTTTAATGTATTATTTTAATTTTAAATTTAAAAATAACGTCAATAATAATTAAATAATTTAAAAGGAATATAATATTATTAGACTATTATCACCAGCTTCATATTTTATAATTTATATGAATAGTTGTAACATCCTTATCCTAAAAATTAAAATTAACATTAATAAGATATTACCATGGAATAAAACAATGGAGGCGCCGTCTAATCGGAACTCAAATTGTCTTACTAATAGTCAAATGAAATAAAATTTTCAATTACTAATTTATCCTCAAATTATCTTCACAATGAGACTGTACGACACAATGAAAACAACGTGCTTCACTTTTGTGAATTCATTTTTTTCTTTGTATTTTGTGTGAAATGTGAAAAATAATTAATTGTTAAAAGGTTTTAGCTCTTGGCATTTAATGATTAATCAAGCAATTAATCATTTAGTTAAGACGGCTTTGATACGTAGGGTTATTATTTTAAGGATAATTTTAGGGATATAAAATTAAATAATATATTTATTTTAATTATTAAAAAATAAAATATGTTACGAATTTTAATATCATATCTTATTTTTTAATAATTAAAATAAATATAATATTTAAATATTGACGCTTATACATATTCTTATTTTAGAGTTATAATTAGTAGGCGGCTAACTTAGAATTGAGTAGACAAATTACAAAATCTACCAACTTGCAAAAAAAGTCAGAAAAAAGTTGGACCACTTATGCTTTAGTAATTCAATAATCTTTATACAAGATAGAAAAACAGACATTTAAATGCACACTTTTATTTATATAAAATAATTAAGTTAAATAATAAATTAATTTGTGAACAAAATTAAAACATCCTATACTTAAATGTGATTAAGATTAGATGCATGTATGAATCTAGAAAAACTAACAAACATGAATGTCTTATTAATACGAAAACTTTTGCATAATTAAAATTTTAAATAATTAATCTAACAAATAATTAAACATCACACTAACCACTATCGAATTAACTCGATTAGAATTAAACATAACATTAACAATTATCTTGTCAACTCAGTTAAATTTTCAGTTGATTAAAAACTGAACTTAAATCGGTCTATTAAATATATGTATTGACATATGAATTGTTCCATAATAGACTATAGGCAAAATGTATTCTCTCATTTATATAGTTGAAAATATATTTTCAAGTCAACATGAAAAAAAATTAAAAATTGATATGACAAATAAGTTGAGTATTAAATTTATTTGAGTAAAAAATCACAAAAGTTAATACTAAATATGATTATGATTAGATGTATTCATGAAATTTAAAAAACACCAAAGTTTGAGATTTCAGGGGTTTATTATCATTATTATTCGATATATTTCGATAAATATCGACACCGAACCAATTAATCGGTTCGATATATCAATTCAACTGATATCGGTTTAGTTTTAGACAATTTCGATAACAAGTTCAGTATAGTTTTGTACTAATGCACGTGCCTAGATGCGTCTAATATTGTTTGTTTATTAAGGGTTTGGTTGACTATTAACATTTGTAACATTTTGGACTACATCAATTTTTGTGCGATGTATTTGGAATTTGAGGTCCAAATAATTCATTTGTGAGTTAAAAAAAAAATGTGTTGAAAATAAATTATTACTAGATAATTAAGATTTTAAAATTTTCAAACGTTACAAGTACACCAAACACTGTAAAAATTGAATAACCAAACATACCCTAAGGGGTTGCTTGATAAAACTAAATCAAAAGTTTTAAATAATTGAACGAACTAGAAATGATTGAACTGAACACTAAATGAAAGAAACTGTTTGTTAACTAATTTATCTGAAGTAATTAAATGATAATATTTTTCATTTAATCCAAAATATGTATAAGAAATCTCATACTTTTTTTTTTAAATATTGAGGTGGAGTTGAGGTAACAGTTTAAATTGTTTAGTTTATTTTTTCATATTCATACTTTAAAATACCTTATATCAATTTTTCTTTCTTTCTGTTTATAAGTATTTTTACTTTTATTATATTAAAAAATTAGTAGTAAATTTTTACCTCTCATAGAGGTGTAACAGATAGTAAATAAATCATTATAATAGAATGATTTTTTATACATATATATGTATTTAAATAAATAATAAAAGAAATAACAATAAAGGGATTAACACACATATACATGTAGAGCTGCAAACGAACCGAGCTGTTCGCGAACCGGTTCGGTTCGGTTCGAGTTCGACTAATTGCCTTTTTCGAGCCGAACTCGCACATGGTATCAAGTTCGATTGCTCGATCGAACATGTTCGCGAACCATGTGGTTCAGTTCGGTTCGAGTTCGCTTCGACTATGCTAGTGTTTGGTTCGGTTCGGTTCGTTTGCTGCTCAATTTGAATTGTATTTCTTACGCGTTTAATATTTTTAAATTCTAAATACAAATAATTAGTTATTTCATATTAAATTTTAAAGTTTGTTTTATCAATAATTGTTAATTTTTTAGTAATTTTATTTTTTTATTACTTAAACATCTTTTTGTTTTTTTAATAATTGATTAGAAGTACTCATTTTTATTAAATAATTAATAAATAATAATGTGTACTTCTTCACCTGCAATTTAATTAAAATAATTGTAATATTTTCATAAATTTTTTAACAATGATTGTTAGATTATTATAATTTATATCACTGATAATTTAATAAATTATAACCCATGTCATAAATCACATAAATAATGTCATTAATCTTCATGCAATGACAATTTGACATTAATTAAAGAATGATACAATACAATTGCTTACATTTGCTTGAGTTATTGAAATTGCCAAATCAAGATAGAGAATAGAGAAATCAAGTTATCAATGTATCGAGACTTCATTAATAGAGTAATAATCATTGTTTACATCAATTTATCGTCCATCAACCATATAATTAAAAGTGCAAACTTGATTTTAAAATTTTTGAATTTTTTAGTGTTACAGACTTACAGTGTATATGTGAGACGGTGAAAAAAAAAATAATTAACTAACTTTGTTTTATGCAATTAAGTAATCATATTTAGTATAAAAAATAGTGTTTAAAAAGTTTAATAATCTAATAAAGCAATGTCACGGTATCGTTTGTATGAAATTAAAATGAGTTAATAATTTAAATTAAAATAAGTAAAAAGGTAAAAAAAAAAAACAAAAACACAAAAAGTCTCTAAATTACTTTGAGCCTTTGATATTAGAATTGTATTTAATTTACAAAATTGTAAAGTTTAATATATTACTTTAATTTTTTAGAAAAAAATTATTTAGTTTTAAACAATATAATTATGAAAATTATAAACTTTTTATAAAATAATTCTCAAGATTTATTTTATTCAAAAGTTATTCAAAAGTTAATTACCACATCTTTTGAATTAAAAATTCATACTTGAGCAGTTGATTTTATTACTTATATTTCAGAACGGAAGAAGTATTTAGTAGTAATACATTTTAAGGTTAACAACTTAACAATATTAGTTTATTAGATATTGAATTTGTAAGACCCCGAATTTTATGAAATACAAAATTTAATTTTTCTTCATATATATTTTTTTGAAACAGTAAGTGGTTAAATCGATCAAGTTAAAAGTTAAGAATGTTATCTGCAAATTTTATTTTGTCGGACAATATTCGCTTTGTCGGGGAATATTCGTTTGGTCGGGGAATATTCGTGTCGTACGACGGCGCCGAAATAACAAATTATTGGTGGACCCCACAACGGAATATTTGTCGGATATAGAAAACGACAGAAATAACCTTTTTAAATAAAAATAGTCAACGGAACTGTTAAAATACCGGTGATAAAAGAATAGTAGCATACGGTAGTTATTGGTATTTTCTGTAGCACTCGATACTCTACAGTAACACACGGTATTGCATAGTGTCTCATATTATTGGTCTGATAATTGACACCGTAACTGTTACGCATCATTTCATCGATAATTGTCACTACATAATATTTTATATTATCAATTCAATAATTGTTGTTACACAGTATTTTGCATTATTGATTTAATAATTGTCATTACACTGTATTTTATATCATTGAGTCAATAATTGTTGTTGCACTGTTTTTTAAAATTATTGAACCTAATAATTGTCACAGTAACATATGCACAGTAATTCACATTATTGAATCAATAATTGTCATTACACAGTAACGTATGCTTTCTTTTACATTATTGTTATCTCTATTATGATGTTATTTAAACAGTTGTATTTCATTAATTTATTGACTTGATATCTAAGAGCTAACTATACTGTATTTATAACAATTAGTCATAATAATTGAATTGATAAAGTTATTTGTTTATAATATAAAGTTAGGTGATTATTAGGTAATATGAAATGAATGGTGTAGATTAAAGTGTGAATTATTGTTGAATAATTGAATTGATTTGTTTATAATATAAAGTTAGGTGATTATTAGGTAATATGAAATGAATGGTGTAGATTAAAGTGTGAATTATTATTGAATAATTGAATTAATTTGTTTATAATATAAAGTTAGGTGATATGAAATGAATGGTGTAGATTAAAGATAATATAAAATTTGAAATGGATGGTGTAGATTAAAAGATGATTTTTTAAAATGAATGAATGATAAGATTTTTGGCTATAAATAGAAGCCTTAACTTAAGGATTTTTCATAAACTTCCTTACTTGTTCTTTCTTTCTCTCTCTAAATACTTCTTGTGAAAGTTCTCTCTAAGTGTGCTTAAGTCATCTTGAGTATTTGTGAAGATCTATAAGTATACGTGTACTGTTCAAGTTAATCAACCTCATTTAAATCAATATCCAGTCACGTGTTGAGGTAAGGGATACCATCTTTTTCATCTTCCATTATTCAAACGTACTATGGTAAGGGATTATCATTATTTGATTCTCGATAATAATATTGTTTTTTCCTTACTCATAAGACGTGCCTTTTATTTCCATGTATTAAATTGTGGGAATAACCTTACGGAGCGGATTGCCGCCTGTTGGTGAATAACCTTTCGTATTCATTCATTATTAATATCTGAGAATAACCTTACGGAGCGGATTGCCGCCTGTTTGGTGAATAACTCTTTGTACTCAAATTCTATTAAATTGTGGGAATAACCTTACGGAGCGGATTGCCGCCTGTTGGTGAATAACCCTTTGTATTAATTTCCTTCACCTTTTGTTAATCAAACCTGCTACGGTAAGGGATATTATTTTCTTTCATACTCCTAAATCGAAATTTATTATGGAACTATTGCTTCTATAATTCCTGAAAATATTATATGTTCCATAATAGTTGAACTTCATTATTTCAACTGAACCTTCCTATTTACGTGAACCTTTCTATTGAATTGTAACCGTTATTCTGAACTGTGGATCTTGAATATCATTTTTAAATTTCACTCCACATCATGTTGACAATTTGGACATTATTTGAATCTGTACAAAGTAAACTTCCGATACTTATTGTTATCCTATTTCTTCTGTTCATCATTTATATCATTCTAATCATCCAAAAATCAAGTTGTTGTGAATATCTGTGGCCGGGGGCACAGATGTGATATATTTGTTGAACAGATGATAGGTTAAAGGCGATATAATAGGTTAAAGGCGATACATCTGTTCGGTGTCTTTTATGGCACGTGGTGAATGTTCTCTTTGGCCGTAGTGCAAAGATGAACTGTTGTTTGGTATGATTATGACCAAAGGCTGAATCTGGTATAATCATGACCGTTGGTGCTATATTGAATATCTTTGGCCCGTAGTGCAAAGATGAACTGTTGATGTGCATGATTATGATCAGGAACTGTGAATTTATATTATCATGACTAATGGTATTTCAGATGATAAAAGTTGATGATGTTTTTACGAAAAAGAGAAGCGAGTGGACATTATAGTCTGCATTATTCTTCTAATAGATTGTTCATTCCGCTGCTATTATTGATCTGAACATTGTTTAAGAATTTAACTACAGTTTTTGATATAAACCTTGTAGTCTATTGTATTCTATCAAGAACTCAACTGTTGAAGGCTAATGATAATTTATTCGTCATTATCTTAGTCATGATATTTCTTACTGGGCTATTTGAGCTCACCCCTTCTTTTGTTCCATTGTTTTTCAACAGGAGATGAAAACATAACAGGGTCTAGCCGGGGAATGGAGTGAGGGTCCGAGGAATAGTTATCATAGTCTTCACGTTTTGTAAAATAGTGTGGCAATAATAGTGAAGACTTAGTTGTGTATTATTATACACTGTATTGTTGTACGTTATGCTTTGTTGTAATAATTTTGTTGTAGTCTTTTGACGACTCAAGTTTGGGCTGTGTGGGCCCAGATTTGGGGGTGTCACAGAATTAATCTAAATCAACTAAATTCACATTATTTTAAATTTTAGAATTTTAGAATTTCATTATATAAAAATCTCAAATAAGACTCTTTTTATGAAATAGATGAAGTATTTTTTTTCTTTTGTTTTACCTAAAAGTAAAAAATACAAAAATATAAAAATAATTAATTAATTGAGGAAGTAGTAATATCGCCCTTTTTTTGGGTTAATTGAAAGTAGTAATATTTATTTATTCTAGACTAATTAAGTAATTAACAATAATATTGATCACTACTACTAATTTAATATATATGAATATATTATAATATGATATATATTATATCTTATTTGGTTATTCCTAATTCCTAAATAAGCTCGAGTATCTGAGTCCCATTAGCCTTGTAATTAAATTTTAAATCTTTCAAAAAAAATAAAAATATTTGGCCAAATTTTTACAAACTCGAACATAATAGGCGAACTCGAGCATTATAGGCGAACTCGAGCATTATAGTCGAACTCGAACATGTACGCGAACTGGAGTATGCTCGCGAACTCGAACATGCTCACGAATTCGAACATGTTCGCGAACTGTTCGAGAACATTAACGAACCGAACTCGCACAAGTGCGTTGGTTCGATAATGCTACTCGAACATGTTCGAGTTCGACTAATGAGGTTCAAGTTCGGTAATATTCGGTTCGGTTCGGATCGTTTGCAGCTCTATATACATGCATTTAAAAAAATAATAAAACAAACATATAAACTTCTGAACAATCTTTAATAAAGTATACTATTAGTAATATAATTTTATGAATAAAAAATTAAAAATATTAATGACATTTTATCGGTCCATAAAATCAAATGTTATAATAACATTCATTAAATTAGTTATTAATTTGCTAAAGAAAAATTAAAAGCAATTTGTATATAACAAAATTTGACTGAAAAAAATATAAAAAAAAATATCATCCAACACTATTTTTTATTAATTCAATCATAATTTTTTAATTAAATAATTCAGACCCACTTAGACTTAAACAGACACCCAAAGTGAACGATATGCATTGTTTGTTTATTATTTTTATCTATGCTTTTGCTACACGCGATGATATAGCATAAGATACTACTATACCAGCATACACTCTTAAATTGCACGTAAAGACTATTGTTTGCAAAACTTGCGATTTTTAGATTCATTGATTATCCATAAATTTAATTAATTTTAAGTTTGATATGAGTGATGTAATAATATATTATGATAATCAATTTAAAAACATTATGTAATATAAACAATAATATAAATATGAAATGTTAATTTAAAACTGAAAAATAACGATTAATATTTTTTTATAAAACTGAGTGTATAATATTTTTTCCGTTTCAAAATAAAAGAACAACATATTAAAATACAAAATTAAAGATATCAAGATAAGATATCTTATATTCTTGAAAAGAAGTGGCGCTCTGTATATTTAAAATTATTTTTAAAAAAAACTAACGATCATTTATGTTTTTACAGTATAATATTTTTAGTAGTCCTTTTCTATGAATTGCAATTTTATTTTTTTTATGAAATAGACGACGACATCAAAATTAGCTATATGTATATAAATGTTCATGTCATGGTGATTTCAGTTATAAATAGTGATAGCTGACTAGCCATTGAAAAAAATAATTGTTAGCTCGATATATCTATCAGCTACCTGGCGTGACATGAGCGGGGTGCAATTGCATTTATTAGAATGTGGTGGTGCCAGTTGTTAACGAGTCAAAATCAAGAAAAAGTCAAGAATAACTCGTGTCCTTGACGCAAGCATGCCTTTTGGGCGAAATAAGTATATATATATATAATTAATTATAAAAATTAATTATTATATTAATATTAAATATTAAAAAATAAAATTTTATATAAAATTTTATTTTTTAATAATTAAGATTAATATATTAATTAATTTTATAATTAAATATTGTATACATAAATTTATCTTGTTGGGTATTATAATGGAGTAAAATTTTAATAGTTGTACATTGATCACGCGAAATATGATACGAAGTCGTACGAAATTTGATACAAACACTAATTTAATTATTTAAGGATCGGTAGTAAAAATCGAAACTTAAACCTAAATATCACAAAGTTCTTAACCATCTTGTTTCTAATCAATTGATAAATTATACTGACATGAAAATGTATACCATACTTATTTATTTTTAATTTTTATATATGCGTGTAAAACGAATTAATTTTATAAAAAATATTAAAAACTAGAAATAAAAATATGCAAAAAGATAAATATATGTACTGATATAGTTTTGTGTATTATACCCAAAAATCAAAAATTAAAATATGGCGCCATTTATATGTTATTTTATTTGGTGTTGAATAAAATAATAATTTTTTTAATATATTTGTTAGGATGAATATTTCGCTAAGTCTGATTCGGTAATTGATATTGGGCTAGGCCCAATAGACCATTAGCTTGGTAGTCATTTATGAGGACTCCTTAGTCTGATAGGCTTGAGTTGGGTTCCTAAACCTATTCGGATGATGATTACTCACTACGTCTAATTCTAATTAGAGTGTGAGTCATGTGTCCTAGAGGGTTTAGCATAGTTACTTTCCTATTCAATTACAATTCGCCGTTGGACCTTCCTAACATGATTGATAAGACTCAAGTAAGTATTATAAATACTCAGTTAATGATGGAGGCAAATGATACGATTATTATTGCTCTACAAAATACTTAGGGCTTCATTGTTGACCTATCTTGAAACCTTTATAAACTTTCACACCGGAGAAGTCTACCGGCGGCCTAAGTCGACAGGACTTTTGTGCAGAAATTCTCTCCGGACGGACGGCAGGATAGTCGGATAGAATCAGGCGTCAACATTGGCGCTAAAAGGAGGGCATCTAGTATTTAGTATCGCGTATATTTCCCATCGAAGAGAATTGACATGGAAACCTCACAATAGCAGTGGAGTCAAAGTAATTCACGACGACGACCTTCTTCTCAGTCTCGCTGGGATACGATAACAGATAAAGAACGTCGCCTCTAGGCGATCCTCGATAAGAAGAAAACTCTAGACATCCGGCAGAAAGAGCTTGATAAGCAATACGAGGAATTGAACGAGGCAGGACATGACCTTTTGAGCCAGAGAGGCTCGGCCTCCCACTCAGACCATCGTGACCGACGCGACGACAAACACCTGGAATGACGTGGGGGTGGAGCTTGAGACCGAGACAGTGAGCCAGTCCGTTCCAAATCAATTTAGACCGCGGACTTGCGAAAGCGAGCCAGATCACCCTCAAACAAAGACCGGGACGACAGACATAGCCATGAAAGCTATGTTGTCCGATTTAGATATATGGAATTCACACGCAAGTATACGCGGTCAATCAAGTAATATAGTAGAAATAAGGATCTCGAACCCACGAGGAACAAATAATAACAATTATGCTAACTATTAAATTTATATTAATTCAATTCTAATTATACTTTAGCAACTTTGGATTATAAACTGCTTAAAATTGAAATTGAATTTAAACTAACTAATTAACTAACGAGATTGATTTATCAGATAATAAGAGGCTTTAAGATTATAATTTCTCCGTTGGATCACAATAATGTCATTATCTTAATTCCAATTACTTAATCATATGGATTGTTAACTGAGATCACTTATCTATTTACTAATCTCGTTCGATAATTAATAAAAAGATTCACTCCAACTTATAATGCTATAATTCTATGCAAAATTCATTGAAACAGACTCATTAAGATTAAACTCTCAATATGTTACGTGTGGTCTATAGGTATTCGCATCCTACATACTGTCATGATACTCTTCCGAAGAAGAACAAACAAAGTCACACGTTATTATACTCAGATCTATTCCTAGATTTTCTTCGTCAATTCCATCTAAGAAATCAAATAACTGTTGATCAGACAATTATAAATTAATGCGAGATATAACAACCAATCCAACAATTGATCAAATAATTGAAACTAAGATAAATTAATTAAAGTTCAACCAACGGTTCCATTGCAATTCTAAAGAAGAATTTAGTTACACATCGTCATGAAAACCATAATCAAATTAATATTAAAACTCATCAAAATTCAGAAGATAAAGGAAAAAGAAATAGAGAAAACTCTGTCGAACTCTCTCTCACTTCCTTAATCTTCACTGCTGCGTTCTTGCTTCAAAATCCTTCCAATAGCTTTCAATCCGTGCCTCCAATCCTTGCTTCTTTTTCCTCTCTTATTACATTCCTTCGTGGCTGCCTTGAGGTCCTAGAATCCTACTTTAACTCAACTGAAACAACCAACTTCCAATACAAACTCGGTTTACTTGACGCGGTATTGGACAACTGGATTCACCGCCATGCACTGTTCAAAATTACAAAATTGCCACTGACAGCTTGTTTTCCCGTTTTGACCTCTCGAAGCCGTTTTCTGCAAATTAAACATAAAAACCAGTAAAATAGAACTAAAAGTACTTAAAGATAGCAAGTAATTAAGCCTAAAGGTACAAAAATCGTAGGTATAACACACACTCATCAAATACCCCCAAACTCAAGACTTTGCGTGTCTTCAAGCAAAAACACTACTAATAAAATAAAAATTACTAACTATCTAAACTACATGAATGCAATGCAACATAACTAATGTCTCGAGCACAAATCAACATAATTCATGAATATCAAGCCTCAAAGATCTTAAATAATAACTTAGCCAAACTTCAAATTCTCGTTTTAGTCTAAAATCTGACATATCACCAATTTCATTTCACCTTCAACCCTTTCGTGTGTGTGCGAATTCAACATATCAAACCAGCCATTATTCTAATACAACCCATGAATATCAGTGCTCAAAACAGATAATTACACATATAACATTTTATTACCCCTCTATACACTTGTTTTTACATTTTTCTATTCATCATTTTTATTTACGAGTGCGTCTTACGCTTCATCTCGTATATGACTAACTTAGCATGTGCAATACCGATTTTCCTTAGGCTTTTCAAAATTACCCACGTAGCGAACTTTCCACTAGTGACTCCCAAACCAAGTGATTTTAGGACACTAAGTGTAGAGACACTCCTAAGAGCTTACTTGTTCGAGTAATAGAGGTCACGAAAACGGATTAGCTAAGTGTTGCTCATATCTGTCTATTCTTTTTTTCATTTTTTTTTCATATTCATTGCTATAAGACAGACATCGAAGCAAATGATCATCATTTTTCATATAAATTTTGTTCCAACAAGTAATAGAGGTTATCTAAATCTTTCTCAAGCATCTAAATCCACAAAGCTTGTATCAAAACTCAACTAACTTAATACATTGAATATGTGTAATTAAGAACCAAGGGTATTAAGCTCAACAAAATCAGTAAAATATGACAAACTCCGACTGTAACGATTTAAATCCATCTTGCTAAGATTATTAAATGAAGACTCACAATTTCATCATTGACTATCCTTACATTTCATACATTAATTCAATGCTCAAGTGTTCCTATACGCAATACTATATGATCCTACATGCAAAATTTTTTGTGATTTTTAATTTTAATTTTTTTTTTAATTGACCCTAACCTATATGCCATAAACTATCAGAAAAAACTAACAAAAACGAAAACTAGAAATATGCACATGCAATGCAAATATGAATATGCAGGAAGAATGTCGTATACCCCCAAACTCGTAAGAAACAATGTCCTCATTGTAAAACAAGTAAAGAAAGTAAACATGAATAAGAACAAGAAAACTCCCCTAGTAAATCAGGCATCATGGTCGGGGTGGTCCTCCTCGTCCTCCGAGTCTGAGTCATTCGACGGATATTCCGGTAACATCGGCGGGGCTGGAATCGAGAAGGCTGGAGCATTCGGATTCAACTGGGATAACATCGCGGCCAAAGCGGAAGTGCACGTATAAGTGTGCACGTATAAGTGTACGCGTGCATAGCATCCTGACGTTCCGCTAGGCGCTCATGCTGCCGAAACACCTCCTCAAACTGGATATCCGTCCGCCTCTGTAATCGTCTGATGGCTCGGTTAGGAACTGGCTCAGCTGCCTCATTTTCGGGACTATCAGGAGCATCAGCATTGTGAGGTAGCGAATGAGGAGCCATAATAAATCCTAAGCCACGTGGATGAGACTCTCCCCCTTCCCAAACTTTGTACCGTGCAATCAGGCTATGATCGAGGAGAGTCGTTGGTGGCTGCACTGGTTCAGCTGCTCCCCACTTGACACCAGACTGTTGACATAATGTAGTAATGAGAGACGGGTGTGGTAATCCTCCGGATGTCGCACCTTTCAACTGTTTTTTAATCGAGGACACAATTACATTGCCTACATCAATAGATAACCCTGTTATAATGGCATAAAGAAGAACAACGCGCTCCCTTGTGACATCGCTCACATGCGTACACGACATCAATTCGGCACACAAAAAGGCGTACCAAATCTTGCCATAGCGACTCAATGCGTTGAATGGAAATGTCGTAATTTTGCCCGTGTATTTGTTAGCTTTCCATTCTGTGCCCGGTCGACAAAGCTCGCGGATAATTCGTCCATAATCGGGAGTCCCCATTGTCCATAAAAGAAGAATGTTTAATTAAATTAAACTGATGTAAATAGCCTATTTGTGACTAATTTAGACAACTTATTAAAAGTGAGTCGTACAATGAACGTGTAGTGAAGGTGTAAGTTGATTAAGTTTACACGATATGTCCAACTAGGTTTGGGTTAGGGTTTTTGTCCAAAACGTAAATGTTCATTGGTCGGACAACTAAAGAGTTAATTAATAATTTGAAATTAATGTTTTAAGTTAAGACTAATTAATAGTCATTGTAACTAATAATTATATCGATTTTATATATAAATTGCAGGTTGAACGAAAGATGCAAAATAAGCGTAAACTGTAGAAGCGAACTAGGCATGTTTTTCAGAACTTGCTCCTATGTGCATTTCTATGCAACCATATGTTATTAAATTATTGATATGAAAATATATTGAAGATATTTGTGTTATGTGAAACGCATGAATTATGATTATATGCGAAATATATACAGAATAAGAAGTATGACTTGATATATGCTAGATGTGTATTATATGCGATGCATAAGAAGTATGAAGCATTCATAAAATGAAAAGCATGAAAAGTATGACATATGTATAAAATGTAGAGTATGTTTAATATGTGAAGCATGCAATGTGTTATGTGTAGCTGTTAAACTTGCTGAGCCGTTGTACTCACTCTTGCTTAAAACCAATATTTTCAGATAGTGCAAGTTATTCGAAAATTTTGATAAAGATCAAGAAACAGGAATACATATTACATTCACTGAAGGTCTAGCACGACCAATGTAGATTTCAGTTCGAATTGGACAGATAACATTATTGTGTAGTATAAGAATTGGTTGATATGTAGTATGAGTGTTAAATACTCAAATTATTTTTAATAAAATGTCGTATTATGTATGATATTGAGACATACTAGGAATGTATAAAGATTGCGATTCTGGAATAGAAAAAGATGTTGTAAAATTGTAAATAAATGATTATTTAGCAATTATAATATTGTTGTAATTCATGAACAATAAGGAAAATGTTATACTCGTGTTGAACCGCATCTGAGGTTCAAGGGACTTGGATTCGGGGTCGTCACACCCCTAAATACCAGTAAAAGCAATATCGTCAAGGAGATAAAAAATTAACCTTTCTACGAGAAGCCCCCGAAGATCCAAGTTTTCGCAAGGCAGAAGAATGGAGACAGATATTGCACCTACCATGAAGCAAAGGGGCATGACACCGAAAAATGTTACTAACTAAAAGATTTTTTAGAGAAACAAGTTCGGAATGACAATCTTGACTGTTATGTTGCCGATTTCTACCGGTCGACGTCCTTTGATCGTATCGAGCCACCTCCACCAATCACAGAGGCAAGAAGTGTTGTTGATATTATCTCCGGAGGGTTGATCTCCGCCTTTTCCAACCGAAAGAGAAAGACTTTCGTCATAGAAGTTCATCAAGTGACCGGCAAACAACAGGACGTTAAGACCGACTCCATCACCTTCTTTGATGACGATTACCTATCGGGAATGGTCACACCTTACCAGGATGCCTTGGTCATTACAGCACAGGTAGGAACTATAAATATGAAGCGGATGCTTGTTGATAACGGAAGTTTAGTCGATGTACTCTATAGCCGGGCATACAATCACCTGGACTTGGGGATAAGAAGCTGGAGAACTGCAATGAGTCCCCCTTATGCGGGTTTAGAAATAACCCAGTCCGTATAGCAAGGACGATTGAATTACCCGTGATCTTTCGAGACTCCCCTGAAGAGTCGATGTACTTTATAGTCGGGCATACAATTGCCTGAACTTGGGGGAAGAAAGCTGGAGATTTGCAATGACTCCCCCTTATACGAGTTTAGAAATAACCCAGTCTGTATAGTAGGGACGATAGAATTGCCCGTGATCTTCGGGACTCCCCCAAAATAAGCCTCCATCATGGTTCGTTTCTACGTTGTTCAAGTGAAAAATAACTACAACGCCATCTTAAGGAGAACAACATTGTTGGCGCTAAAAGCAGTCACCTCCATCCCGCATCTGAAGATGAAATTTCCAACAAAAAATGGGATCGGAGAATCAGTCGGTGATCAAGATCTGTCCTAAAGATGTTATCTCCAAACTATACAGACATCTTCTGTTAGTGATAGTAAGCAAATTTTTTTTTTAATATTAAAACTAATCACGTTTAGTAATATTGTAACTCAACTTTATTATGTCTTAATTAATAAAAAATGAGATTTTTTTAAATTTTATTAATTACTGATAATATATATTTATATATTAATAACGTACTAGGTCAATAAAGATTCGACTACTGGGTAGACCAGTGATTCATTCATCCAGTACTTTTTTCGGTTCGATAATCGGTCCAAATGTGAGAACCTTGGATTAGAGTTTCTAAGGGTTTACTTTTCTCGACCTTAAAAATAGAAATATAGACATATTACTCCACATATTCTCAGACTATATTTGGATGGTTTAAAAATGTTTTTATTTTTATTTTTTATTCTTAAATAATTTCCTATATGCAAGTAAAATTTAATCAAAAGCAAAAGGAGAATATAAATATATCATCTTTATTCTCCTTTATATAAGTATATATTCAGCACATAAATATTTTTTTATTGAATTGGAGTGGTTGTGTCTATTTGTTATCGAGTAATATTACGGTGATAAAAAATATATATATACAAAATAATATGTTAAATTGTAATTAGTTGATATTTTATCATGTACGGTGAATCCTCCGGTGACTGTAATCAATTACTATCATTGACATTATTTTGTATATAAAAAAAAATCTTTTGTCACCAAAACATTATACCCATTAGATCCACCTATGTATGATAGAATAATAACTAATTATAATTTGATACAGTATTTTATATTTAATTATATATATATATATATATATATATATATATATATATATATATATATATATATATATATATATATATATATATATATATTTTTTTTTTTTGTCACTGTACTATTATTCTTATTATTTTTTCAGACAAGTTTATACACATAACAACTAAACACTACATCTATATACATTACTAACAAATAGCGTATGACACGAATTTTAATATTATGCTTAAATTTTTAATAGTATAAATAGATATAAAATTTGGTTGTCGTATCTTTATACTCATTCTAATTTTTTTTGAACAATGAACATGAAACCACCCGTTTAGTCCATTAATTTGGCATGGGCCCTTATAATTAAATTCAAGGTTTTCAAATAAAAAAAGATACCGAGTGAATGAGTCACTAGTTTAACCAGTAGTTAAACCATTATTGACTCAATAACGTCACTAATATATAAAAATATATATTATTAGTAATTAATAAAATTCAAAAATTTATGAACTAAAATATAACAAAGTTGAGTTATAATATTACTAAATGTGGTTAATTTTAATATTAAAATTGTTTTGGTAAAAAAAAATGGGTCACCGGGTCAATAACTGGTTGAACTAGCAATTCGACCGGTGGGTCGACCTATTTTTGATCAAAATTAATTTTTTTAGTCGAATCAGTGGTCCGATCCAATTTTCAAAACCATGATTAAATTGAATGGGGATGTTCATAACATGTGGCCCATTTTTGTTTTTATTTAGGTCCTGCAAAAGAAGTTAGTTTGGATATATATTTTTGAACACCTAAACAACTTAATCAAAACCGTGTTTAAATGGTTTGTTTCAAATTTTGATCAATGTCGTAAGGGAAAAGCTATAAATTTTTTTAGAGTATTATTAGCTATTAAATTTAAATATTTATTATCTGTTGCTATATAATTAAGCGAGAATCACTAACTGACATCCTCAATTTCTTTTATCTTTATTAAGAAAAATAAAAATTAATAACACGTAATGATAGTGAATCCTACCTTTTTTTGTTTTTTTTGTTTTTATCATTAAGAACCTATTCATTAGAAACCTAACCCCAACTCTACCCATGACCACTTCCACCCGGCCCACCCCGGAACAACAACCCCCCCCCCCCCCCCCCCCCCCCCCCCCCCCCCCCCCCCCCCCCCCCCGACCAAGACAAATCCATCGCCTTGCCAACGCTTACTAGTGATATTTTTGGGAGGATTTGATTTCCTAACTTCTTCGTGAATATCAAGAGTTGAATTGTATCATTAAACCAAAGGTCTTCAATTCGATTGCGTGTGTGAATAGATGAATCAAGAAAAGAGGGATCTGCTCAAAATCTTTTTGAATTGATTATTTTATTAGTGTGATATTTTACATAGTTAAATAAATCTATTTAAAAATAATTGGATAACGATAAAATTATCAAAAATATTATTATTCTTATAAAAATTAGTTTATAAAATGATGTGTTAAAATATAATTAATAGATGATTCATTATACTAACATAAGTGAGTCTAATGATTACAATCAATTAAAATTATATACATTATTTTGTATCTTTTTTATAATAATCCTTTAATCACAATAATATTATTAAATTATCAAAAATTCACATTTCTTATTTTTATTTAATAATATATAAATAGTTCCTTAATTATACAATAACATCTAATAATAACATAAGAAGCATTTATTAACCAAGCGTGTCAGAAAAATGACAAACACTATTCACAATTGACTTTTATTATTATAATATGGAGTCGCGAACAATGCTCAGAATTTCTTCCAGAATCATTGTATCACTTGACATAAAAGAAAACTAAATATTTTGTGGAAATTTGGATGTTTGATCATTACTCGAACCAGTTTTATCTAAAAAATAATATATATATATATATATATATATATATATATATATATATATATATATTGACGATTTTTGTTTAAATTCCTACCAATTGAGTAATTATTTAGGGTTCTGGAACAGGGTCAGATGATGTCCTCACCAATTACATACTGCTATTTATATGAGATTTGCGCAAATTTTATATTTAGACCCACTGGTTTATTGAAATTTGTGCAAATCTCATATAAATAGCAACATGTGATTCGTGTGAGATACCATCTTGCTCTATCTTAAGACCATCTAATAATTTTTCTATTTTGACTATTGGTCAAGGATATTCATGTTAAAATGTCATTGGAGGTATTTTTTGGAAATTAATATTTTCACAAGTTTTTTTCCACATTAGTTTAGAGCCTATTTACTATTTATGTGCTATAAATCTTATGAAAGTATTATTTAATTTTTTGTGATTTTTTATTCTAATTTAGATGAGCATCATCATTTTATGTACTCGAGAAATGTTATTATGTTAGATTCAAGTGTATTTATCATGACTCTTATTTTTATTGAAACTTATTCTTTTTTTCCATCTTAACTTATGTTTTGGGGTCCTAGTTTCTATAGAAACTTAAAACCATTGTTTTAACTACACATTTTGAAGTCAAGTTATGGGTCACAATTCACAAATATGCATGTATGAATAAAAGGAATTCTTTGGGCCAGGCCAGCAAGGCCTTATAAATTGGATGAAGATGGCTTGGGCTTCTTGTTGCCTACTAATAACACAACACCATTTTCTATTTGGACTGTGAGTATCAGTCCAGTTTATTTTCTTTTTCAATTTTAATGAGCTATTTATTGGACAAATTTAACTAAATGTTTAAGAAATTTTGTTGTTATTCTTATTAGTAATTAAAGGTGGAATTAAAATACAGGATGTTTATATAATATAGTATTGATATTACAACAAGAATAAATATTGGAACATCTGCAAAATTCACATTCTATATATTATATTAGAACTTTTAATTTTTTAGTGTATCTCTTTAAAAAAAATAGTAATATTTCTTTAATATTTTTATTCGAATTTCCAAAAATAATTGTGAGTAAGTGCATTTATTTAATCTTTTTATTTTTATTTGTTATATGATAAGAACATTATGTCATCTCACAATACACTTCATCTGTTAAAATAAAGGTTATATTTTAGAATAAATTTACACACATAATATTATAATATAATATAAAAGATTATATTTCATCTCACTGTTAAAAAAATAAGATTTGATACGAATTTTTTTATATCAAATTTTATTTTTTAGTAATAAAATAAAATAAAATAAAATATTTTATACTGTATTCTAATATTGTACGCGCAAAGATCCTATATATTATCATTACTCAACGAAGCATTTGTCCCAATTTAATTGGATCTAATATTCGGTCAAAATGAGACTCTTTTTAGAAAAATTGGAGAAGTAAGATAGTTTACGGCTTCAATTTGTCAGCCGTTGATTCAAGAGGCCAACCAATTAGGCTGTAACTTACCAGCCGCGGTTAAGAAATGCTTTGATTCCTCTTCAAAGGTCTCGTGCCAGCGCTGAACTGATCTGTCAATCCAATCTTCATTCCTTCAATCCCACCCCCGCAATACTTTCGTACGATAACCAAATCAGGCAAACAAAAACTTACCAGGGAAACACAAAAGATCTTCAATGGCGGACTCAAAACCAGACCCATCATCAATACCAGGTGTATATTCTCTTTCATTTCTTCAATCTTATACCTCGTCTTTTTTATTTTTAATCTTTTTTTTAATTTAAAAAATTCTCATACCCATTCGCTTGTTTGCATTAATTGGACGGATCGAAGGGTAAACTGTCATAATATAGATATTCAGATCCGTACTTTCTTAATTCCTTTTAGAAACTAACCCTGTTTGCGTAGTTCAGTTATTTAATTTGCTCTCCAGAATCATTTCATTGCAAAATAAATAAATAAATATGTGACTGACATTTACAGAAAGTAACATATAGAGAGAGTTGAAAAATGAGATGTTGAAGAAAAGGAATTGGGTTTCAAAAATGCCCCGATGGGCAATGTATAGTTTTAGTTGTGTTTGATATTTGTTAATGGTGGGGCAGATAAAGATGTAAAAGCACCCAATGTGTTTGAGAGACCTAAGGAAGAGATTGAGGCAATATTCCATACTGAAATACAATCGAACCACAAGGAAACTCATGGATTGCGAACTGATATTGATGAAAACACCCCAATTAATGATGTCAAGGCTCCCAATGTTTTTGAAAGAGCAAAGGAGGAAATTGAGGCTATTGTTCAGACAATTCATCCAAAGAAAGAACCCAAAATTCATGGCTCGCCCTCAAATGGTGAAAGAAGGTTTGGAAACTCGTAGTTTGTTTAAGGTTAAAATTGAGCTACTCTTAAATTCTTTGAGGGTTTTAAATTGATTTCTGATATTCCCTGGTAATGTAATTGCAGTGCTGCTGCTGCTTCAGTAGAAGAGTCAAAACATGAGATGAAGAATTCTTACCTAGGTATAATTTCTCATATCCTTATTTATGCCATATTCGTTTAGGCTTTTGACTACACCAATTTGTTGGGGAACCTAGGAGCCTAGCATATTTGTTGAACCCAACTTAACCCAAAAGCTTAAGTTGATAGGTCTTGGGGTCATTTTTGTAAAGTAAACCTTCAACTGCAACTCCAACACAGATGTTAGATTATCTCAACTCACATGTTACCTTACACTATGAATATGGAAGAAGAAGACTATAAAAGCTATCAAAATATAAATTGAATAACTATGTTACTATCGTAAAGAGTACTAAAGATGGATTTTTTTGGAGGTATTCCGTAAGAGTAAACTAATCCTATAATGTGATATATATGACTAGTACTCCCTCCGTCTTAGGATAAAAGTCCTGGTTGACTTTTTACACATATTAAGAAAGAGAATAAAATGACAAAATTGTTCATATTTAAATTCTCATTTAATTGCATAGTTTTTTTGCACATGACCAGCGATGCTTCATAAATATGTATAGAGAATAGAAATGTGACAATTAATACTAAAGGTATTATAGGCAAATTATTGTAAAAAATAGATTATTTAAGGTATGTAGACATTTAACTTGAGACTACCTAAAATAGAAATAAGGAATTTTATCTTGAGACGGAGGGAGTATTATCTTTATCCTAAGTTGAGGTTGCCCTCCAAGAATATGAATAGATAGTGGCCAAATTTGAAGTTAACTTATTCACTAGCAAAAAAATGTGAGAAACACATATCCAATCTGTTTGCACCATTACATTTTTTAGATTGCTATAACGGATAGATTGAAAAAATTCAGCCCCATGTGTACCTCCCACAACCAATGAAACCTGAGCTCTATATTTTCTCTGGAAAAGTCCAATTAAAATTACTTTTGAAGACAAAGTACATGGTGATAAGTCCCAACGATGATTAATGAACATAATACGAGCACCAATTGATATCTTGATCAGGACCTGGTCTATATGGAACTAAAAGCCAACATAAGATTTGACAGAGTCTTGTACGTATCTGCACTGTTATTTGCTGTCAGTTATTAGAAAATGATTTTCACATGTTAATTAACCCTCGTGATCTTCTGCAGTAAGTTTGTTATTTTTATATCTATGATTGAAGGATTTAAATCATAAGTTGAACCAAGTTATGCTGTATAGCTGCAGAGAAGGAGGCACCTAATCTAAATGGAAGAGGGAAGGAACAGATAGAAGGCATGCACAAAGAGAAGTCACCACCACGGCATCATAAAGAAACTCATGGGATGAGTGATGACATTGACGTGAACATCCCAATAAGTGAATTTAAAGGTCCTAATGTGTTTGAACGAGCAAAGGAAGAATTGGAGGCCCTTGTTCAAACAATTCACCCTAAGAAAGAATCCGACAGTGTTGTTTTGTCACCAAAGAAGGAAGCTGGATTTCGCGACTGTCTTGGACGTCTTGGTAGGGGGTTAGAAAAAGCATGCTCTCCTCGAGGCCATAAGAGAGATTGAAGGTAAATTGATTCAGAGTTTAGATTTTTTTTGCTTGTTCTGCGAATGAAATTGGTAGTTGAAATTCAGTTTGGTTATTGACTTCCCTGATAAGTGAACATTTCTAATTCCTTGTTGAAGGGTAGGAATCCTTGGCTTTCTTCTTTCCTTCACAAATGTCTAAGATCTGTTGACCCTGATATATGGCTGGAAATTTCTACTCTTTTGGTTGATTATGTAACGATCCATATATTATATATTATATTGAAAATTTTAAATGGTATGAACATGTGTTTTTCTGACTTTATTTTCCAGTATTCTACTTGATTTGTTAGTTTATCTTGAAGGTATATGAGCCTATAAATATTCCAACTTACTACTAAAAGAGTTGGACATAAGATCCCTGCACAATATTAGCTGAGGAATATTGTTTTCTTAAGTCTGGATCTCAAGTGATTATTTCATCCAGGTTTGTGTCTTAGAACATTTGCATAGAATTCAACTTTTTCTTTAAGCTAGGCTTTAATTATTTGCTCCAAAATGTAGCAGTTCTTAGTTTGATATAACTTTTTCGGTTCAATGTACCGTCCGGGTCTCTCTGAATACATTGCTTAATAGCGTAGTTGATTAATTGGTTTTGTTATTTTCTGGAAAACTAAGAACGTGCATTGACTAGCTACTAGTGTGCTACAGCCTACAGTCGGTGACAGATTGATAGCTACTAAAAACTTAAACTGATCCATTGATAGAAAGGACTGTTGAATCATGAAAATGACCATAATATATAACAATATAAAGTCCACCTTTCACATTAATATAAAATTCATACATCTCATTTTCTCAGTACGTCTAAGAACTTCACTAAAAGGAATTTTCTATTGCCTCAACTCCTCGATCCAAATCTTGCATTTTCATACAACTAGCAACAACAAGAGTACAAAGTACAAATCCAATCTATAAATCAACCACTCCCTCTAAAATATAAAAAGTCTCATTTTGATTTTTAATTTCAAAATCCAAATCGTTTTAATTGTATTAACGCATACATTATAAATTATTTATTTATTATATATCATTACATTTTGTTCAATGAGTCACGTTATGTTAAAAAAAAAGTATTACTATTTGGTAAAAATTTAAATTGAGTTGTATTATGAAACATAAGTATTGTATTAATCGTGTTAAAAGAGTTAATATAGATGATTATGGAACCATCATTGTCATTTTCTTTATCAATAATTATATATGACAAGAGATCTTATCATAATAATTTTATAATTTTTTTAATTATTTTAGTTGATCACAAGTCAATCATTTAAATTTTTTCATTTAACTCAATTTTATCCGTACGTTGCGAGATCGAAAGACATAGAAATAAGGTTATCACATAACAGTTATTAGACATTTAACAAATTGTTAGATAGTATATGACCCACATATCAAATGACTAGCTTGCCCCTGAATATGATAAAAGAGGTGCCGCACAATTGTTATGTGGTACCATAAAAAGGATGTACCGTACAATTATTATACGGTACCATAAAAAAAGTACCGCAAAATTGTTATGCAAAGTAAATCGTTCCCTTAGATATGAAAAAAGAGGTACTGAATAATTGTTATGCGGTAGGTAATGAAAATAAACCGTGCCCTTGGATGTGAAAAAAGAGGTACAGTACAATTGTTATGTGGTGGGTAATGAAAGTAAAAATAGATACTGCACAACTGTTATGCGATCGGTATCCTTTCAACAATTACTTTTTATTCCAAAACTCTATATTTCTCTCTTTTACACACAAACATCAACTGGTCCATGAGAATCCAACATTCGACTAATTTTTTATTTGAAAACTCTCCATCTCTCACAAATAGCAACCGTTCTTTGAAAATCTAACCTCCGAGCAACAAATTCAACGCACTACCTCAAAAGCGAATAACCAATCAACTTATTTATAACCACCTCTACAAGATCCAACAATAAATCTAAGTTTCTCTTATTTACAAGCAAGTTATGCATCTTACTATTAACTTTATGATGAATACATACATATAGTTGTGTGTGTATGTGTGTATATATATATTTATGGGTATAGTTGTAACCAACGTTGGATTTTAATGTCCATCTAACGGTGGTGGATCCAAAGGTTTGATATCTATAATTATTTTTAAAATTAATATGAAAAATTAAAAGTGGATTTAGAGGTAATGTTATTTAGACTAAGGATATTGGTTTGATAAATTGTATGTTGGTGGATAATTGATATATTGTTTATTTTCATATAGAATGAACTTCAATCTTGGATCACATGATATTTCTGTACTTTGGGACCAAAGACAACACCAATCTGAGGAAGTATGCAATAATGAGAAAGATAATATTAGTAGGCTGCGTAGTGATGAGTGTGAGAGATCACTTGACGTCTGCAATAAGATAGGTGCATCTTTAATCTCTGCATTAGTAGAACGATGGAGGAGTGAGATTAATACTTTCTATTTTCCCATCGACGAAATGACTATCACGTTAAAAGATGTGTTTTATATCCTAGGATTACATGTGATAGGAAAATCCATTACTTATGGGCTTTATGCACATCCGAAAAAGGAGTTATGAAAAATATCAGAATTATTTTAATTTGTACAAAAGGGGGATAAGACTTATGAACACGACGATATAAGCACTAGTAGGTTAGCTATTCAATTTAGGGAATTACCCTGACGTGCCATTCCCCCACTTATTAGGATATACACTAAGATATATGTTCTATATGTAATTGAGAGAATTTTATTTATAAATTCACATCGGAACGTATGCAATGCTCGGTATTTGTTATTTTTAGATGATGTCACAAAGATTGCTGAGTAGCATATTATGCGGTGCCCTTAAATCACCCGTAGAAATTTCGACTATACCATGCCGACCTTACCACATAATTGTTATGCGATACCATATGACTCAACCGCACAATTGTGCCCCCATAATTATTTTGTTTTTAAACCTTACCGCACAATTATTCTACGGTACCCTCAAGTTTGTGCAAAGTCAATTTTTTATTTAATTTAATTAATGCAAGAATAATTTAATTACCAATTATGTATAATTTAAATTCAAAATACAATAGTTGTACATAATTTAAAATACATTGTAATTTGGATAATCAATACATTATGATATGTTAATTAAATAAAACAACTACATCTTTAATTTTCAAATGCAACTAGTCTAAGGTAAAATTTTAAAAATGATGAGACATTATAACTGAAAACAAAACAGTAAAATAAATTCCATAATTATAAGTACTGCAAATAGCAAAATATTACAATAATAATGAATAGTAACTATTACAAATTATCATGATTAATCTAAACCCAATACTTTATAATAATTTCTTTTGCCATGATTTATTAGTTTTCCACATATAGCGCACTTCCTCAATGGCTTTTGTGAAGTTGCTTGCTCGATTTTGCTTTTAATCTGTGTGCTCTTTTTACGTCCTTTTGTATTGGACAGTATCGGTTCAAATACAGTATCGTCATCAACTTTAACTTTCACGTTGGACCTTTTTTCAAGTGTAATGAACATTTTATCTTCGAACCCTGTTTGGTTACTTCCATCTGGTTTGTACCGTGTGTAATTATGATTTTCTCCCCTTCTATCATCTCTTCAACATAATCTGAAGCACCTCAAGAACATGATGCCTCCACAGTAAAACCTAAAAGAAGCTTAGACAAGCAAGCATAACGACCTGATTAAGTATCTTGATAGTTAACCCCTGATATGAGAGAATATGGAGCTTTAGCTTTTGATTTGTTTACATCTATGATCCATCTTTTCAATATCATTCCACTTGAAATTTTCGTGAATTTTTTTAAAATCATAAATCGCAAAATGTGGCAACAAATCATGCGCTGGTGTTCAAATATTTTATAGTCACACTTAATGGTTTGTGATTCTATAAAGTGGTTGATGGTGAAATATCTTCTACAATCTTCTGGGACAATGTATTTGTAAGTATGGTAAGTCTTACACTCGTCGTTGGATAGGTCGTCAATTTTGTGTGTTTAATTTTAAAGATTTGGTCAACTCGACTTGAAAATGCGTAAATATTTTCTTTGTATAATTTTTTGTTGTAAAAACCTCAAAGGGTTGTTCAAACACATTTTTCTCGAATTGCATAAAGATCAACCAACCATTTGTGACCACACAAATCGTAGTCCTCCATTAATAATTCCTAACGGCCGTTAAACTCTTGTATACTCAAAGACTTATACACACATTATTTAAAATTGGTCTTAAACATGTGGTGTAACAAATATATTTGGCTTAATTTTTCTAAATATTTATTGCCTATATACCAAGTGCAAAGAATGTGGTGAGTACTTGAAAAAATCCTAACTATTACATTTGACATTGCGATCATGATCAGTGATGATAGTCATCGAAAACTTGTTATGTATTGCTTCCAACTAATTTTCAAACAACTATATAAATGTGTCCTAGATCTCATTTCTCAATAGCGTAAACACAAACAAGATAGAATGGTAATGATGATTGACACCGGTGAATGGAGTAAATGACATAGAATACTTATTAGTTCTATATGTGTTATTAAAAGTAACTACATCACTAAAACTTTCATACGTAATAATTGACCTATAATCTACCCACAATATGCTTGCAATACGATTATCATTGGATACGAGAATTTTTTTTGGTTAGACTCTCCTACTTATGTTTTTTCAAATACGCTATAGTAGCTTATGCATCATTAGAATCTAAGGCATCGCCTCATATGTCTCTCACTATATTTTAAATGTCTTTCTTTGAAAACTTTACATTTTCCATTCCACCATCAATTTAAGTAAAAATATTTATCATCCGGCTTGTCCCAATTTTGACATTGTTCAACATTTTAATTAGATTTCTAGCCACTCCACTTATATTTTTATGTATTTGTATTTAAGAAATTTTATTTGATGACACAAATTCATGATTGTGATTTAGCTCAAATGTAACACATACTAATAGTTATATATATATTTTTTTATTATGAACAACGTATAATTTTATTTTGCACTCAATTTTATCTATGGAATCTATCATCATCTTTATCTTCTTATCATCATCATCATCACCATCATCCACTATTTTTTTATATTTTTTCTAACAACTTGATATCCCACTTTTCTACATTGGTATAACCTAGAACAATACTCATTTGAGTTTATATGTTTTCTACTAATTTTAATCCTAATTTCAAATCCAAAACGTTGGGTATATATTCTATAAAAATTCTCAACCTTTTCTAATACAACAAAAATTTATCCAATATATAGAGTATCTTCTTAAAAAACATTTTTATTACATATATTTTCATCAACAAGTGACACAGAATGACAAAATTCAATATCAAACAAATTCATAGAAACAATAAGGATAGGATATCCGAAGGAATAAGAGACTTCTTACTTACTAATCTTCTGAATTAAAAACAATAAAGATTAAATTTGATAGAGATTGCTCTTTATCCGAACTTTGTTCTTCAGATAAGATTTCAATCCACAGTAGTAACAATTCTTCATATATGAAAGAATGAGGGATTTAGTATGAGATACGCCTTTTTTGTGTTCCTACTGCACAATTGTTATGCGATTTCAATGGCTACCATTCGGACAAAAAATGTTCTTACCGCACAATTGTTATGCGATTTTAAAGGCTATAGCATAACTGTTCTGACTTTTGCTGTTTCAAATGGTACCGCATAACAATTTTGCAGTACCTCTTTTATAATATCTGTTGGCAAGCTAATTATTTGTTATGTACCACATAATAGTTTGTTAAACTCCTAATAACTATTATGCAGTAGTCTTATTAATACGCCGATATCACAACGGACGAACAAGATTGGGGTTGAATGGATAGATATTTCGATCTAACTTTAGACCTAAATCATTTTCATATATATATATATATATATATATATATATACTGGACTTATTAATTTCAACTTCAACCAGAAAGCTAGAGTTTTTAGCCAAAACCATGAAGTTAATCATTTTGATGTTTTTCCCCTCAATAATCTACTAGTACCTTGCTTTAGCTAGAAAATTAGTCCCAGTATGATTGCATTCCCATTACCTTTATTATGTAAAGTCTTGGTTTAAATTTTTCTGAGTGTTGGCTTTTGAGGCATCCTGCAACAATTTTTTTTGCATTATCTTCCTTTGATACCCTCGCTATCATCAATCTTTATCAACTTTCAATGGCACATCAGTTCATTGATTTTTATGCTTTGGTGCCTGAGCATTTCACATTTATTACGTACATACTATGCTCTTTGATTTTTAATTACGCTTATTTTTTTTCATAATGTAAAGGATGAATTTATAAACTGATAATAATCTAAAGTCTATACCTTGAATTCTATACACTACTTATTTGTATATATTTTTGGGACTTTAATATCCTTGACGGATTGTTATTTATTACTTCTTCTCTAAGTGTGTTCTAATATAATAAAGCGGTACGGTAAATTACAAAAATCAAAATTAAATCATGAATACAATTTTTTAATTTTTTTAAAATCGTTATATATATTAAAACCGTTACTATAATTCTATTAATATAATTTAATCGTTTCTTAGTATAATTTGGGGGACAATTTCAATTTTTTACTCGGGCTTTCCAAACATACCTAATTTTCTGAACGCCAATGAGACCAAATTCCGGAAATCATTCTGTACGTATATATTATTATAATCTTAAACCGCCAAACACAATCTAACTCAGTCGCACAGATTTTCATAACATTTCTCACTCTTCGACTTGAGTCGTCAGTCGTAACCCATCTCTTCGTTTCTCTCTCCGGAAAACCTCCAGTTTCTCTCTCCTCTGACTTCGTCTCCCTCCTCTAACTTCCATTCCTATCCATCTCCTCCTTTCATCTCTATATTTCCACTGTCATTTTCTCTCCAATTAACTTTTCCATTTTCCTCCAAAAAATTTTCCTACCATAACCATGGCAGTAATCCATATCACTGATCTCACTTAAACTTTCTCTCTCTATATATATATGTATATTCATACATAAATAGTTTGTAATATGGATAATTGGACGATTTTCTCTGATTCGAATGATATGAGCGGGAATAGCAGCATATGCTGTATCGGCAGCAACAACGAATTACTCCCGCCGGAACTTTTGGCTCCTGATTTTGCTGCTATGAAGCGACTCTCGGAAAACTTGGAATCGGTATTCGTTTCGTCGTCGCCGGACTTCAATTACTTCGCCGACGCTAAGATCGTGACCGCCGGAGGCCATGAATTACCGGTTCACCGGTGCATTTTATCGGCGAGAAGTCCGTTTTTTAAGAAAGCGTTCTGTAATAATAGGGAGAGAGGCGTGAAGTTAGAATTGAAGGAATTGGCGAAAGAGTATGAAGTGAGCTTCGAGGCTTTGGTGATTGTACTGGCGTATGTGTATAGTGGTAAACTGAGACCGTTTCCTATATGTGTTTGTGTTTGTGTCGACGAGGAATGTACTCACGTCGCTTGCCGGCCGGCGGTGGATTTTGTGGTGGAGGTTTTATATGCTTCTTACACTTTTCAAATATCTGAATTAGTTGCTCTATGTCAGGTGATGAAACTCTGTCAATTAGCTGATATTATTCTAGTATATAGGTGTGCCTTTGCTTAATTTGTCCGATGGAGATAAATGATGGACCTAACTTTCAATTAATTTCTGCAAATTCTTAACACATCACTGCAACTCAGTTGATGTTATTTCACAATAAGCTCCACAGTTCACTAAGCATATTAAAAGATCATTTCATTTTCTTAGCATATTTTTTTCATCGGAAAGAAAAAAATGTATTGGTTTTTTTCCCCCCTTCTATATAAAGTACATGAAGTATTTTGAAATGGTGACCTATAGTTTGGTATTCTAACTTCTGAGTAGGATGAAGTACGCCGGAGCAGATTAAAAGGGTTAGATTATTATGTTAACTAATGAAATTGTGAAAACGTTACCCTTTTGACATTCTATCCAAATGAACCTAAAATTGACTTTATATTTGCTTTAGTTACCCTTTTGAAAAAAGCTTAGAACACTTGGGCAGACCTTTATATTTGCTTTAGTTATGGCTCACAGAGAGATCGTTTGCTATTTAGTTTCCACATTGTAAATAGTTCTTTCCTGAAAATTGTCACCTCTTCATTAATTACAGAGGCACCTACTAGACATTCTTGACAAGGCTGCAGCGGATGACATTTTGGTGGTTTTATCTGTGGCAAATATGTGCAGAAATGTATGTGAGATATTGCTTGCAAGGTGTATCGAGATTGTTGTCTACTCAGATGTTGATATAGTAACTCTTGATAAAGTCTTGCCTGAACATATAGTAAAACAAATTATGGATGCACGTTTGGAACTTGGCTTGATTGGGCCTGAAAGCAATAACTATCCTGACAAACATGTGAAAAGAATACATAGGGCTCTGGATTCTGATGATGTAGAGTTAGTCAGGATGCTTCTGAAAGAGGGGAATACCAGTCTAGATGATGCATGTGCACTCCATTATGCTGTGGCGTATTGCAATGCAAAGACAACAACAGACCTTCTTGATCTTGCACTTGCTGATGTAAACCACACAAATTCAAGGGGTTACACTGTTCTCCATGTTGCGGCAAAACGGAAAGAACCTAAAATTATAGTATCTCTTCTCACGAAAGGAGCTCGACCTTCTGATCTTACTTCAGATGGCAGGAAAGCCATTCAGATCTCTAAGAGGCTCACTAGGGCTGCAGATTATCATAAGTCTACCGAGAAAGGAATAGCTACTCCCAAGGATCAACTGTGCATAGAGATTTTGGAGCAAGCAGAGAGTATAGATCCATTATTAGGAGAAGCTTCTGTTTCTCTTGCTATAGCAGGCGATGATCTGAGGATGAAGTTGCTGTACCTCGAAAATAGAGGTGAGATATTCCATTTTTCCAAAATTTGTCTTCTTTATGCAGTTATGCATATTCCTTTTCTTTATGCAGTTCAAAGATTAGGTAAATTTATCACCTTGATGTTCTTCAGCACTCGGATTTGATTGCACAACTTTTTCTAAACAAAAATCTTGATTTGTAAGTTCAATGTGTTACTATCTTAACCTATGATCTGCAGATGCTGTATTTATACGTAGATCACCCCCATGACAACTTTATCTGATTATAATGTTGTGAATTAATTTACTAAGGTCATCTCATAGGCCTTAATTACCCTGTTCAGTTGTTCATTGAAATTGTAAGACTATCCACTTGGCCATGCAAGAAATATTAATTTCCACAAGCCTTTCATGAGAGATACCTCCAATCTGCTGAGAAAACTAAGAATTCTACCTCTGGTGAACCCTGCAAACCAGTCCTGATCACTTCACAACTTCAACAAATTACAGGATAGTCCAGCTTCCACATTCATTGGGAACTTTATTTTCAGTTTCTTCAAACTCTTTTAGATTTGACTAATTATTGGATAGTGTTTTGTAACTGAAATACTAGTTACTTGGGAGAACAACTATTTATAACATCTTTATGCTTTCATTCATGCCAACATTTTAACTGACTGCTTCTAAGCGTTATTGGTGAAACACGATCTGAACTTCAATTCAGAGGTGATTGCAAAGCTACCTAAAAGGTAATTGGGCTTGTACCTTGTGTAATCATCGTTTGTTTGACCCTACAAATAATATAGTGAAATTTGGAGGCGTAGTTTTATGCTTTCGGGTGAATTAGAGTTTCTTATATTGTGTTATATAAGGAGTGGATCCTGCAAATTGTAATATGTATGAAATTTCCAAAAGATAGTGAAACTAATCAAGCCACTGACCATGGACTAGCTCAAAGTATGGCTTTCTAAGTTACGTAGCTTCACCACATAACATATCTGATTGATTTAATTTCTCATTTTTCCTTTCAATGCCATATTATTAGTTGACATCCTTCTTCCAGTTATTGTGGAAAGATGTTTGTCTATAGAAACAATTGCTCAAGGCAATGATTGACTCGACCCCATAACCTTTACCTTTTATCTTTTTATGTTATCTGTATCTGGTAAAACATTACATTGTAACACCAATCAAATTGGACCAGCTATCGATGATCATAATTAGCCTGTTGGTTGACACTTTCAGTTGGCCTGGCAAAACTACTGTTCCCTATGGAAGCAAAAGTTGCTATGGATATTGCTCGGGTTGAAGGTACCTCTGAATTTCCCGTAGCTGGTATGAATTTTAAAGTTTTGGCCGATGCTCAGAGAACAACAGTGGACTTGAATGATGCACCTTTCAAAATCAAAGAGGAACATCTAAATAGGCTAAGGGCACTCTCAAAAACTGGTAATGATGCTTTTTTGATCCATGTTTTCTTTCATGTTTGAGTTCTTTAAGGTACTTGCTGGTTGAATGTGCTATAACAACACTGAGTGATGTGATATACATGAAAAGTAGATAATGTTTTGTTTACTACAACCCCAACAAAATGCTATTGTGAATGGCAACTAAATGGCTTTGCTGGAGCAGTTTATATGCAGAATTCTATAGAAGAACATTTTCAGCAAATTTACCAGTTGACCTTATTAATAATAAGTTGGAATATTTCAGTTTACTTGAGAAATGAAAATGATTGTCACAGTTTTATTTTTCGCCAATACTAAATTGATCATAACATCAATCTGATTTGTGGTCTGCTTTTTTTGTGGGCAGTGGAACTAGGGAAGCGCTTCTTTCCTCGTTGTTCACAAGTACTCGACAAAATCATGGATACTGATGATTTGTCACAGCTAGCTTTCCTTGGGAAAGATAGTCCAGATGAAGGGGAAGTGAAAAGGCAAAGATACATGGAAATACAAGAACTTTTGAGTGAGGCATTCAGTGAGGATAAAGAGGAATTTCGCTGGTCTAACAACCTATCATCTTCATCATCATTGACATCTTTAGGAATGATGCGTAATGGTAAACACACCTTCTAGCTGGAAAATTAACGAGCTTGCTGAAGTACGTTTCTATTTGAAGCTCTGTAGCATAATCTTGGCATGGAGGTGGATTGGATATTTATTTTTATTTTTTCCCTTGAGTTGTATGTTAGTTGATTATCTTACGAAAACGTCTTCCTCATCTATGGATTATTCAGATGAATGAATGATGACATTTATGGCCATTTGACAAGTTCAGAATGGAGCAGACTCGTTCTCAATAATACCCTTTTTGCACATCTATGGGTTCGGTCAGTATATGGTATAAAGTTAGAGATTATATTGTTGGGGGAGAATCGGGGAGTTCGCGCGTCGCGTGTTTGTTCACATGCATTAACACACATGTTTGGAATTCAATTTGATCCACGCGTTCACATGCACTAGTACACATGTTTGGAACTCAACTGGACCAAAAAATTTAAGCTATTAAGTCTTGGTTCCATTCATATATATTAATCCTTTATTTTTTTATTATTTATTCGATGTGAGATTCTAATTCACTTGTAATATCTTAACAATCTCTCATTCACAAGTGAGTTTATCACATCAAGAGCTCCCCTTCACTTGAACATCTTCTCCCCTTTACAAATGAGTTCATTGCATCAAGAGTTCACTTTCACTTGAACATCTTCTCCCCTTTACAAGTGAGTTCATCGCATCAAGAGCTCTCCCTCACTCGAACACATTTTTAATCACTGCAATACCAATTATTGGTTAACCATTCTCGATTTTTCCATTGAGAGTCGCTTGAACACCTTATTTTCAATCACCGCAATACTAATTCTTGGCCAATCACTCTCGATTTTTTCATCAAAAGCTAATTTCCATCAAGAATTAAATATTTTTTCTTCAATCACTGCAGATTACCAATTTTCAGATAACCAATCTCTAAACTAATTCTCGGCTAAACTAATCGCGAATTTAACATCACCCATCGAGAGCACCTTAAGGAAGCATCAACTCTTTATCGAGAATTCAACGTCATTGCATATCTTTTAAATAGACTTTCTAGAATTAATTTATGAACCATTACATATTCTTTTGAAGAGGCTTACTAGCACAAAATCAATCTTCAACAGCTCTAGTACTAGTTATTGGGAAAAGAACCGAGGAGCTTGCACGTCACGTGTGCGTACACAAAATACTAACACACATATTTAAAATTTAACTTAACCAAAAATCTTAAACCATTAGATCTTCGGTCAATTCATGTATATTATTTTTTTATTTTTTTATTATTTATCCGATATAAAACTCTAACTCACTTCCAATATTCTAATGTAATGTACATGTACTTTGACAGCACATGGATCATCAATTATTTCCAATTTCCATAGTTGCAACTTGCTACCGTTTGAAATTGTTATTTGAAATTGTTGCTAGAAAAAAATGTTGCTATATCATAATCCCTCTGTTCAGGTTGTAATGTTTTGAAACTACCCAATCAAAGGGTCATGCATGACTCAAATTTTAAGACATTCCAACCACGCATCTAAATAAACATTTTAGCGAAGTTATACACAAAATATTAAAATATTAACATTTTTAAATATAAAAAGAGTTTTAGTTGCAAAAATAATAAGGATATATTTTTATTTAATATTTATTTTAAAAAATAATAAATTATTTATTTATTAGTAGTAGGCACGATATTAAAATTGTGATGATAAACTGAAACACATTTTATCATTTTATATTATTTATAAAAAGACGTATCCTTTTGTATAATAAAAAATTGACAAATAAAACTTATTTTATTAAAAAATAATAAATATTTTTTCATTCTGAATTATAATATCGCTATTGACTTTTGTTAATTTTAAAAAATTAATTGATATAATTTATTTAAATTTTAAAAAGAAAAAAATTATAATTAAAAATAAATTTTAAATAATTTATAATATTTATAATTGTGGTAATATAAACTAAATCAAGATAAACTAACAATGAGGGACCAATAAGATTGTACGTAACTAGTGAGTTTATTCGAGTGCAGCGACTGGAGAGCAATGGGTTGATCTTTCTCGTAGTTTATTCGACTATCAGTATCAATAATCCGTATTATCTATATCGGGTCTGTTTCCCTGCATCTTTGTAACACTCCTTTCTCGAAATTGAAAGAGAAATTATGCACAAAATACAATAGAACAATAAAATAATATCAAAACCTTTAATCTGCAAATGAATAGTCTAGAAAGACAATAAATACAAAACCGACTCCAATCACAATTTGTTTATTACAACTCTAAACAGAAAATAAAGTATCAAAACTTAAACAAAATATCTAACCCTTTTAGATGTAAGGGAACTCTAATCACATTTACCCTTGATCCCCTGAATATTAGTAGGAAGAAAAACACAGTATGAGCCAAATGTCCAGTACGAATATAGAGTGCAAAAATAAGAATTGAAATGAATAATGTAGTCAATTGAACTGAACTGAAATGAATCACAATAAAATAATAGGTTGAATCAAATGGCTGGGTGTTGTTTTATACTGAGCTCAGAACAAAACAAAAATATATATTGTCACACAGGCAAACCAAAATAATGCCACACAAACAATCACACATTGGACTGCGCAATCCAGATATATACAAAATCGGAAGGTGTGCTCGGAACAAATATCGCCAAACCGAATAACAGAATAGAAAATCAGGGTCGACTCATACGTCTCCCAAAATAGAATTACAAAATATGACCAACTCCTATCGGAGCACAAAATGGAGACGTGGACTGATTACACCATCACGAAAAGTGTCACGTCTCGGTGCCAAGAGGACATGCACGCGGTATTCCCAACAAGTGGTTATACCATGCGGTATAATCTAACTAATATATTATGTCATAACACATGCAATACAATACCAACAAAAGGGTTCTACTACATACATATTAAACTGAAATGGATCAACACAAAATCTTTAAAATATATTAATATGTACGTTTCTACATAATCAAAATAAACACTAAACATGATAAACTAATGAAAAGCCAAAATGAAACTATCGTATGGATTTAAGAAACAATAATCATATAAGATAATATCCGAATTCGAAATGAGAAGCAAAACAAACAAATTAAAAGAGTATCTCTGAAAAAGTACGGAATCCGTACCTGAAGTATGTAATGTAATACCCAAATAATTTAAATTAAATTTTGCAAGTCCCCTAGAATCAAATCTAATAAAACACAATAATATAATATAATTAAGTTTAAAACATTATTATTATTTTTAAATAAATTTATCTATTAATTCAAACTTGTATATTATAATATTTTAAAATATTGTTAACATTAATTCGTATCAGTGAGGAACAAGCAGGAAATTCTATCAAGATTTATATGTGTAGATTGAATTTAATACATAGAACCACAATCCCACCGATCCCCAAAAGTAGCCAAGTTTCACGTAACTAATAAAAGCATTTGATCTGGATCTTGCACCAATTTAATACTTGTCAAAAAGCATCCTGAGAGTATTTGTTGAACAAATGAATGCAGTTAATGGTTAAAGATGGTTCTTGTAGTTACTGTATATATATATATATACATATATATACCCGCGAATCATTTTATCTAGGCAAAATTATACATTCGTGATTACTAATAATAATTTCTAATGAATGTACGCAGTGAATAAAAAATAAAAAAATCTCAAGTAATAGCCAAACCTATCAAATTTGATTCTCCTTCTTTAACCCTGCTCACAAATTTTTTTTTTTTATTAATTCAAATTAAAATTTAAACACGTTCACACATTTTATCTTGACATACATGGGCTCGATTCTCCAGTCTAGTTACCATAGATTGATAAATAACCTTAGATCACCTTCTTTTCGTATTAAATTCCACAACCGTTTTCCTTTCCGTTCTCTTACTCCCCAATTCGTTTTAAAACTATTGTCCATTATGATTAGATTTTATTTATTAATTTATTTATTTTAACAACAATTCTAATTTTAATAAATTAAAATTACACAAGTATAATTATACTTAAATATAAATTAGACCCAATTAATTTTAAGACCAATTTGACCAAATTAATGTGATTCATTAATTATTATTAGCCCGCATAAATTTGACCAAAAAATAATATAAAATCCAAATAAAACATTTAAAAATAAATTTAACTATTATTTTATTACTGTTCTATTATTATTTTTTTATTTTTTGTTTTTTTCCGGGTATTACAATCGGCATGTGCAAATGACTTTTTTTTCTCAGGAAAACATACTATTTTTCGGTGATTGTTTTAAAATATTAAATTTTAAAAATTGATATTTTCTTGAAATTTTCACCTTAGGCCAAAAGCATTTTAAAAAAGAAGGATATCTAAAGACTAGAGAAAAACACTGAAATTAAGACTTCCTACTCCTGCATCTCCAACATCATAAACACAACAAGACTACAAACTGTAATACAAGTATGCCATAACATAAGCATGAGCTCTACGTCATAACTAGTTCTACATACCAGACTAGCCTAATGTCCAGTAAACCCCCCCAAGAAAGACGAAAGGAAAGACAGGGAAACAAGACAAAAGAATACATCTGCGACTAACATCAAATCTCCTCCTTTCACCTTAGGGTCATGAGACTTGTGCTTGCACCTACAAATAGAACTGTAAAACTCTTTACCTGGTAATCCATCTATGCCTTCACTTCCCTGCTGAAAGAAAAAGCAGTTCCTATTAGTCTGTATTATGAATACATACTTTCCGTCTTCACTTTCTATTCATATTAAGACAGGCTTCTTTTCCCTATCAAACTCCAAGATACAAGTTGTTATTGGTAAAAAAAAATGTCAAAGAAAATGTTATGTATTAGTGTGCCCAATGTAAACCGTAATAGGCATAAAAGTAAGTCAAATGCTACTCATTTATGGACCGAGGGAGTACTTCTTGAGGAAATGCTAATAACTACTTGTCTATAGTCTAAAAGACTGGTATAGAGAATTGGACAAGAAGATCTTACCAGTGTAATTAGGACTGTGATTGCAGACAACCCACTTGCTCCATCTCTTTCACATAAACATCCCAATCGTTGACCTTTGTGATCATTTCTTCCAATTCAAGAACAATTTCAGACTGAATCTTCTCTTGTCCTTCTGCTACTTCATTCTCAAAGACCATATCATCCTCCATTATTTTCTCCCACAGTATAAAATTCTCAGGAGTGATATCTAAACTATTTGTTCCCGAGTTTTCATTGGCCATCTGGTCTTGATCAACAGGACTTCTTGACTCATCAGAAGATAACAATGTTTGAATTTCTGATTCTATGGTAGCAAGCTCGTCCTGAACTTGGTTCTTTCCAGTATTACGCATTGCTTCAACTGAGCTCTTGTTGTCCTGTGGAGCAATCAATTTTTGTTTCTTTGATATTCCAGTATTACCTAGTGCTTTTTTCTGGCTGAGCTGCTGCTGCATAATCTCAACAAAGAGTGAATTCCTAAATGCTTTGGCCATGAAAATAAACATACATCGCTGTTTATACTCCAAACTTTTTAGTCTCTTTTTGACGGCAGACATGTAATTCTCAGCGTTCTCCTGTTGCTTTTGTATCTTCAGTATTTCCATCTTCAACGTGTTGCTGTCGTTCCTTAGGTTTTCGAGCTCTGCCTCCTTTCCAATCTTCTCACAATCAAGTGAAAGTTGCGGGTTCTTTTGTTTCTGCACGACTTGATTATCTGAGTGCCTTTTTCTCTTGATGTTTTTCAACAAATGATTCTTTCCTTTTTGAAACCCTTCATTGGCATATTCCCATCTATCTGAATCGATTTTCTTGAAACCCTTTAATGATTGAAACCAACAAAAACCAATCATATACACAAATGAAAAAGCAAAACCCAAAAATACAACATTCTCAAGTGCAAAAGAAAGCAGAAACTATATCCAACAAAACCCAATAAATAGCACCTATACTACTAAAACCCGTTTATTCAATTCAACAAAGAACAGGGAAAACAAACCCCTAAAGGGAATAAAGTTAACATGGATCAAATTTCTGAAAAAACTTCGAAAAGGTTTAGTTCTGGTTTTTAAAATTCAAAACAGTTAAAACTTGTGGGAAATGAGACAAATTAGCTGAATTTAATCTATATGTCCAAGCTCTATAAATCCAGCATTCAAAAGTGCAAAAGAGAAAGTTGCACAACAATTATCAAGGCTACATCCAACAAAAGCTAAAAATTAGCATCTATGATACTAAAACCCATCTGGTCAACCCAATAAAAAATTGAAAAATCGAATCCATTAAACTTGGTTAAAATAAAGAGGGTCAACACTAGTTTAATACAAAACGAAGTAAATCCACTCGCACTAAATTTCACCTGTAAAAGATCAATATTTCATATAAGCTCGTATTCAACGATACTCAATAATCAATAAATAGCATATTAGCACCTAATTAAAAACAATTTACTCAATCCAATAAAAAATTATAAAACCACCCCAGGAGAATAAGGTTAAATACAGAAGATTATCATTATTTCCATACAACCTTTAGTGGCTCGCAAATAGCTCACCTTAAATTGAGATAAATATCACCTATAAAATAACCATGGTTTCACATAGGCTTATTTTCAACAATACCCAAGAAATAGCCTATTATCACCTAATTAAAAAAAGTTTTTACTCAATCCAATAAATTTTTTATACAAACCCCATGAGAATAAGGAACAAGAAGATTATCACTATTCACTAGTTCAACACAAGTTTAGATAAGACTACCCCTCCATCCAACAAAACTCCATAATTAGCACCTGTATTAATAAACCCAGTTGCTCAAAAATCCAATAAAGATTGAGAAACAAACCCAAATAGAAAAAAGCTAAATACAAAAGAGTATCACTAATTTAACATAGATTGAGGAGATTTACTGACATATGTGTTGAGTTGGCGCACAAAACTTGTGAAATTGTTGTGCTTGAAGTGTTTGGGAAGAAGATCAGTGGAGAATTTATGATAATCCCAAACAACGAAGCTTAGATGAGAGTCACTCCATGAGATGATGGAATCAGTATTTGGGTCATCCACCATTGCAAATGTTTTCCTCAAAAATGGAGGTGGCCCTTGTTCATTCAACCCCTCAAAAATTCCTACTTCCCCACCGCTACACATATTAGTTTCATCATCAACCACAACAAATCCTTCCATCTAGGTATTTATTTTCCTCTGTTTTTTTATTTGATGAGAGAGAGTATGGTGTTGTGAAATAGTACATTTACATTGTAGGCAGCATTCTGTTTGAGGAATGGCCCGACTTCTCTATGTACCAATGATGTATTTTTAAATTTACAGGGGAAAAAATCACAGAGATAATTTCAATAATATATATTTTTTGAAATAATTGTAGGTTTATCCACAAAATTAATAGAAACAAAAACAATCAAATCTCAATTATTTTGTTTTATAGGTGTAAGAAACAATTTACTTTGTTTGACCATAAATATGACAAAAGTGATTGTCACATTTTATAATTGGTAAAACACAAACCACCATTTTTTAATGAATTAATTTATTATAATAATTATTTTATTTTATTTTTTAAAATATTTTATCTATTATAATAATTTATTTTAATTTAAAGGGATGGATTTAAATTGAAGAGGGAGTACCTTTTTGTCTTCACTGCGTTCTTATTTTCTGAACCTGTCTTCTTTGTCTATTTTTATTTATAACCATGTTTTAAAAATATTTTAGACCGTTTTCAGATTAAAAAAAAAACTATGTAGTATTGTATAATTAGCTTATTCAATTTGTTTCATGTTTGTTCTCTAATTGTTGAATCATTAGTATAAAATCGTTCACTATAAATATTTTAAAAAATATTATACAGAACATATTCCTACACAGTCTACTCTTTTTTGTGTATGCCGACTTTTAATTATTAGAACCGTCGTTATACATTTTTAACGATAATTTGATTATAAAAATAATTATGAAAATATTAAATTTTTAATTATTTTATGTTATTTTTTCTTTGTTAAAAGAAAAAGGTAAATGCAAGAGCGCGTACGAACCTCAATAAAAATGTGTACCACCTATTCTATGAGTTTTGCTATGAATAATGATCGTACAATGATTCATGTAATAACTTATAAAAATGATGGGACTCACTATTTTTATATTATAGATACTATCATTTTTACAAAAGTTATTATATGAATTATTACTATAAGTTATTACTCGTAGCATTTTTTATTCTATATACCCTCTGTTCGAGTTCTATTTATTTTAAAAAACTGTTTTATAAAAACGTTGTTTTATTATTAATAATAATATAAAATGATATTATTTTTAAATTTATTATTATAAAGTAAATATAATATAAAAATGTTTTTTTAATATTTTTAATTTTTTAAAAGATTCTTTTAAGAAATAGGTGAATTAATACACAAGGTATAAATTTATATTAATATTAATTACGGATATATGTAAATACATAAAATAAAATAACTAAAAAAAAAACTTAAATATTATTAATTTATTTTATAGGTTAAAATTTCATATTAACAACAATTTACATTTAATATAAAATTAATCATACATCAGTTCGTGTGTGTATATATATATATATATATATATATATATATATATATATATATATATATATGCTCGTTATAAATTGGTTTAATGGAGTAACAGAGTCAGCAGTAATCTACTAGTACTTTTTAATAGGTCGGGTCGGATGCATGCATGCCAGGTGTTGAACAAGAGGCGCAATACACTTGTCAATATGTATAGCTTGGCCCGCCACATACACCATAAGACCAAATCAGGATTATTTTTCGGTGCATTCAAAATTATAATACACTATATTTTTTTTAATATTCTTGTTCTTTCCGATCTCATATATATATATATATATATATATATATATATATATATATATATATATATTTTGATATTATTTCACTGAAAGTTATTTGTATCCTTTGTAATTGTGCGTATGGATGTAAATAAATATAAACGAATTCAAATAAAGCAATACCTGTATTCGTATTTAAAAAATAAATTCGCTATCCTTATTCGTATTTGTATCCGGTATATTTATTTAAAAAACTGTTTTATAAAAAAGTTATTTTATTATTAATAATAGTATAAAATGACATTATTTTCAAATTTATTATTATAATTTTATTATTATAAATCAAAATTAAAATAATATTTTATTATTATAAAGTAAATATAATATAAAAATATGTTTTTAATATTTTTTAATTTTTAAAAGATAGTCTTTTTTAAGAAATATGTGAATTAATACACAAGGTATAAGTTTATATTAATATTAATTACGGGTATATGTAAATACATAAAATAAAATAACTAAAAAAAGACTTAAACATTACTAATTTATTTTATAGGTTATAATTTCATATTAACAACAATTTACTTTTAATATAAAATTAATCATGCATCATTTCGTAAATATATATATATATATGCTCGTTATAAATTGGTTTAATGGAGTAACAGAGTAAGCAGTAATCTACTAGTAGTTTTTAATTGGTCGGGTCATTTGCATGCATGCCAGGTGTTGAACAAGAGGCACAATACACTTGTCAATATGTATAGCTTGGCCCTCCACATACACCAACCAAATCAGGATTATTTTTCAGTGCATTCAAAATTATAATACACTATATTTTTTTTTAATATTCTTTTTCTCCCGGATCTCAAATATATATATATATATATTATATTATATTATATTATGATGACAATATAATAATTAATAATATTTTTTTAATAATAATTGTTTATAAGTATTTAATTTATTAATTGTTTTAAAAAATAATATAAATTAAACTAGTAATTAGTTTAAAAATATTAGAGATAGATATATATATTGAGAAGATAAGAGTCATATAAAGTTAAAATTATAAATTTTTAATTTTGTCCCGTATAATAAAAAATTTATAAAATTTAAATGAGATCAATTTATATATAATACTTAAAATTTATTCTGTATTATAAAATAATTATTTTTTTTAATAAAGATAATTGACCGCACACCTTGCCAGGTAGGTCCTTGCCGCCAAATATTTACTATCAATGAAATGATTTAAGATATATTCACCAAATGTATGATATTTTATTTGGACTTATGAATTATATTGTAATGCTTTTAATTTAAAATTAATGTAAATTTATCCGATTTAATTATAATGTTATAAATTATTTAAAAGATACTATTAATATAATTTTATTTTAAAAATAAAAGAATTCACATAACTATAAATATAACTTTTTTTATTTTTATAAATCAATATTTTAAAATCAAAATAAAACCTTTTTTGTAAAACAGTGTGTGTGTGTGTGTGTGTGTGTATATCTATATATATATATATATTGGTATTGTTTCACTGAAAATTATCCGTGTCCTTTGTACTTGTGCAGTTGTGCGAGTTAGTGTTCGTCTGACGGAAGTTGGTAGGATAGGTAGAAGCATTTTTAGTGTTTATGTTAATTGTTAAATGTGATTTCATAAAAAATAAAAAAAAGGCTTAAAATAATATTTTAGCACGTTAAGTTTTTAAAACAATAAATATAATAATTAATTATACTTTTTAGTTTACTTTTACAATAATTAGTTGCTTATAATAAGATCGGATAATTCTTATTTGTTTGACTGTTAAAATTTTATAAATTAACCTAAAAAATCAAAATGTGTCTATAGTCAAAGGGAGTATATTAATAGAGCTGTAACAATTATTCCCTTCTGAGAAGGAAAAAAAATTCTCATATTATCCATAATTAATTATAATTTTAATTCTTTTTTACAAACAAAGTATTTTCCAATTTCCTTATAGGCTAGGCTAGTGTATATATTTTAAATAAAAATAATATAATGAAATTGAATTCTGCACCTAGGAATAAAAGAGGTAACTATTGAAATTGAACTCTGCAACGGCTTATTGAAAGGCCATGCAAAAATAAATTTCTTTATCGACTCATGTAAACAAAATTATGAATAATTCCACGTCGCAGAAGACGGCTGGCTCTATTGTGGATTTCAAAATAAAACCATCAATCATCAGCCTCTGATATTTTCGTCTAAAAATGTTCCACCACCATGTCTGGTAATACGCGACCATTGACCAAACCAAACCATGCTCACTTGATTGCTGCTACAGAAGTAAAAGAGAGTTTATTCCCAATGCATGACAAGAGTCTACCATCTTGTTCTTCCTTTACTGATTGGTTTTACCATTCACACCATATAAAAAATTCAAAATTGTTGAGGCATTTTTCATTGACTTATTCTGTGAACTGCTGGCTTCCTTGCTGAAGTCAGTGCTGACAGCAGGGGAACCATACGAGCAATCCTTCTTAACTTCGGACTGAAACTTGGCTGCAAAAGCTAATGTTGAGCGGAGTGCCTTCTGCACTGAGCTTGGTGTGCTTGATAAGAGTGGCCCCTGAGAAGAGCTCGGTGTTCTTTTGCTCTGTACATCTACCAACTGATCCATAGATTGACCATGAGGTAGTGAAGAAGATAGCAGCTGCGGTTGAACTGAGTTGCGTATTTGAAATTTATTGGCCATGCTTGCTCTATCTTGAACAGTTGGTGGAACGGTGTTATCCTCCTTAAAACCAAATCCAGCTTGTTTCTTCTTAACAGAACTGTCTATTTGAGCTTTGGCAACTGAGAGAAGGTTCACGCCCCGAGGTGCCACTACAGGGGTTCTACAATATGCACCGTGGCCAGTCTGAGAGTCAACTTTGACAACATTATTACTCTTTGCAGATGAGCCAGCTTGTTCGTTCTTACTGGAATTACTTGGTGGTGATTTTCCAATCTCCAGATTGCTAATGAAAGAAAAGCTAGATGACTTCTTACTACTAGAATCATCCAAAGGAGCTTTGCCATATGACAGGAAGTTTATTCCCGGTGGTGTCACAGCAGGTGTTGTTTTTGTATTCTCATTCAAATTTTGAGCCACATTTGGTACACCATCAATTATCTGATGACCAACTTTCACACCATTATATGCCTTGGGCAACAAGGCAACTTGTTCATGCTTACTCGTATTGCCTGCTGACAATTTTCCATGTGAAAGAAAGCTTATTCCTTTGGGTACCTGTCCAGATGGTTTTGGAGTAGTCTCGGCCACATTTTTTTCTTTATTCTTGCAAGATGAGATCCCACTAGAGTAAAATTTGGCACTGACATTCTGATGAGAGGTGCGATTTGGGTTCATTTGCTTCTTAAAATTTAAATTACCATTCGTAGATACAGACTTCAATTCAGGCCTACCAATATCTGAAGCAATGGGAGAAGCTTCTTTGACTGGTAGCTGGGGAAGAAATTACATAAATGATACATCAGTCGCATATAAAACATAGGCAGGCGTACTGCTAGTCAATTCAGAATTGCAACTCAAGAAATACCACTAATTATAGAAAAATAATCTGCAAATTTGGGAGGCAAAGAACCACCTCATGTGAAAACATACAGTCAGCACCTCTGCTGCAAGAACCTTGGGACAAATAATTGTTGCAGGGATACTTTGAGAGTTGATGATCGAACGGGCAGTCATTACCTTTCATGCATGACTGACGTGCAAAATGACAGCATGGCTGCAACACCATAAAGGATAATAACATATAAAAATGAATCACATAAAGACCTTGATTTTGACTTATCAAAAGAAAAAAGAACTCAACCTTACAAGAAGAATGATAAACCATGTAAGGAAATTGCAAATTTAATCAATGCCTTCAAATTTGGCCAAGAACTTAGTAGTGGTGGTGTGATATTACCAATGGTATTAAAAAGTATTGGCAAATTAAGAATATCATACCCCTTAATAATCCTAGAGTAGAAAGGTATTTCATTCTTGGAACCAGTTAAAAAAGAAAATGTATCTCTAATTTTGGAACCGAGGGAGAACTAATTTATATAAACATATTGCTCAGAAAAGATCTCAACTTCTTGTCTCACACAGTAATAAAAATTTACCTTAGACTTTGTCAATGGTATTGTATCATGAGAAAATTTGCACTTCTCACCCTGTGAAAACACAAAGGAGGTAAACATATCATGAGCATATACATGTGAAACACTTGAGCTATTAAACTCCTTATCCACAAATAAAAATTCAGGTGAACATTAACAACCTCGTGGCATCTTCCTTTGAGATAGTGGCGGCAATATGTTACTGTTTTTGGTTTTAACACTGGTTGCAGCTTCAACCTTTTAACACCAAGTTTTCTGTTATTTTCTGCTCGCTTCATTCTCTCTTTTTTCTGCAGAATAAATAGTGGTGAACAAATTAGCTGAAAATGGGCATATACTAAAAATAAACATTTTAAATATTAATTTTTTTAGTACAATAAGTAAATATTCTAAATACTTTTGTAGTATTAACATTAGGTACTTAGACGAGCATCATATTAAATACCAATGTAGTCGGTGTAAACTTCATTCGCATTCATAAAACGGGACTCTAAGATCAAAATATGAAATCTTTGGTGTCTCAGATAACAGATATACCTTTTTCTTATTTTTTCCTTCCTCGGTCTCAGGACCCCGCTTTCTTTTCTTATTGTTGACACCAGCATCCTGCCACAATTGACTGGCATTAGACCAGATTAGATCAACTAGCTTTTGAACAAAGCAAATCACCGTGATGCCATCTAGTGAACTGACTATGAATCAGGAAGTAATCAAACCTCACCATCTCGAAATGATTATGCAAAATAATTATTTTTGATGTGACACATCAAAAATAATAATGTGCAATACAAGTTGATAGAACATTTAGTCTATCAAAGTAATCATGTTCAATACAAATTCATTGAACATTTAGTCTATCAAAGTAATAATGTTCAATTTATTCATAATCCTAAGATTATCCCATAAATTGGTTTGGCATGAGGTAAGCTTGTGGATGGTGAATGTTGTAGGTTTCCAAGGGCCAATGGAGACGTTAAGGATATATCCCTTTTCTTTTTCACTTTCTTATGTTTCTGTTGGTTGGGATAAAGGCGGGGTGAGGGGTGGTAGACCAATAGTACAGTAGTAGCAACCCTATTCACGTGACAAAT